>VXBB01009311.1:673117-703913 GCA_013399915.1 Illadopsis cleaveri | reverse complement strand
TCCCTTCCTGACTTCAAGGGAGTCAAGAGGTCCTCCCAGTTTTGTATTATCTGTCAACTTGCTTAATATCCTTTCCAGTTCTGCATCCAAGTCTTTCATGAAGATGCTGAAGACAACAGGGCCTAAGATGGAGCCCTGTGGAACCCCACTAGCGACAGATCACCAACTTTATGTCATCCCATTCATTATAACGCTTTGCACCCAACCTGTGAGCCAGCTGCTCACTCATCACATGGCATGCTTATCAAGCTGTGTGGTTATATGAATGACTTTCCCTACATCAGAAAAATGCATTAAGAACATGCAGATTTGTTTAGCCTGCTTATACCCATAGATCCTGGAGATGGTCTCTGGCCCTCTTAGAATACAGGATTAAAACTCAAGGCATGGCCTTCCCTAGCTGTCTGAGCATACTTACAAGCACCTGGCCTGCAGGCCAAAATGAGAGAATCCTCTAACTTGTGTTAATGTCAATATGTACATCCTTGAAGTCAAAGTTACATACATTATTTATTCCACTGCTCCTCTGACTAACTCATCTAACCTTATAAATGATTCAATTTACTTCCAGAGACTTTTGGAGCTCTTCTATTTCTTTGGTTCCTGACTATAAACCAACAATTTCCTTTTACTCTTATCTTTTCATATTACCTGCTCAACCAGCACCTAAAATCTGCAGAACTTTTGCTCTGTGAACAGTATAACAAGTGAGGAATAGCATTCTGATGAGGAATGAAGGTTCATCATTCATTTTCAGGAACCTAGAGTCTCTCACAGTACTCTGTAAAAGTGAGGTTATTGCATCCATCTTCACTACCAAGCACTGTACATGCAGAAACACTGACAATGCTTTTGGCATGGACTAGCAGAAATGGCTGAGGGTCTTGGTTCAATCTGGTCTGTAAACAGGCTCGCTTTGAAGGAATGTATGTCCTATTACCCTTTGCTGCTTCTGTAAACAATTTCTTCCCTCCTACTTATACCTTTTCACACAGAAATTGGTTGAATTTGTATAAAATAAGCCTCACATTACTCCACTCCTATCCTTCCAATGCATTTGAATAGAAATGTCACTTGAAAGAACTCTCCACATGCTACTAGGCAAGACAGTAGTGATGGCTATTCCAGTCAAGCATAGTTTTATATTACTACCATATTGTCCTTCCCCTTTGTTAGTCCTCCTTTGTTTCCAGTCTGCGAAGGAGAATTTCTTATTTTATTAGCTCCTAAAATCCTCACTATATGCCTATACTGATCCATGTACAGGTGAATTTTCAACATGTCCAACCACAGACAAAATGCCTTCCACTCTGTATTAAACTTCTTATCTGTCACGTATTGCCAAAATGAGAGCATTAGTAATGCTGACAGTAGAGCTAAGTCACTCTCCTAGTGTAAGTTCATTACTTGGTACTTTTCCTTAATGAGTTTTCAGATGAAAAAATTTCCACATGGATGCCCAGAAAGGAGACATATTCCTGTTCAGTACATTACAAATTAATTCATAGGGCAGCATAGCTTAATTCTGTTCCCAAGCAAGTGTTCCCAGAAGTCCCAGTGCCTCACATGAGCTAATGCAGCAGTACTGCCATGTGCACAGTCATAAAAGAGTAACGAGCTTGCAGAATTAACTGGAGCTAATTCAGCACTGAAGTAATTTTAACAAAAGAGGAAAGACCAGTGTGTGGTGAAAAAAAACCCCAACCGTTTCCTCCAAGAAGCAGACTGGCCACAATAAAGACAAGCAGGACTGCCATTATAGGAAGTTAGGATCCTGAGTAGTCAAATGTATTTACTGTGAAATTCATTAACACATTTAAGAAAATGAGGAGTACTCAGCACTTGTTAGTCCATTATAAATTGCATCCTGTACTTTATTGAAAAAAAAAAAATCAAATCCTTTGGAAGATTAATCATGAATTAAAAAATCAGGAAAGTCCTTGCCCAGAGGGTTCAGCACTAGTATATGACTGACATGATACATTATGATTATTGCTACATTAAATGTCACAATTGTTTGAAGATTTTTATATTTCAGAGCTTAACTCTGTTGCAGTGCCATTTGTTGTGATTTTTATGTTCATCTCTTTAGTTCTTCATCTAGATAGATAAAATGGAAAAAACATAAATCTGAGCAGGAAAGGTTACTGGACTAACAACAAAATCTTACACTTAAAATAAGTCTGTATTATTTTCTATTTTTTGCTATTTTGAAGAATGCTTAGCTATCTAGAAAAAAAAAACAAGCCTTGGAAAAGACAAATAACACCATGAGAGTGAAGCTCAAACCCACAGAAATAATTATAAGTAGACAAAGAAAATAGCAAGCAGAGCTCATTAGTCATGTGTTCAAATTACTGAGCTTGTTACAATGGATGTTTTCTAAAAGATCATAATTAATTCACATACAATTTAATAATAAGACAAGATAAGGTAAAGGAGGATGGTGACGTGCTGTGATCTGTTACCACTAAACACCACAGAGCAGGGATGTGCTTCATCTTTGTAATGTAACACATACTCTGCACCACTTTACAAATTAAATACCTCACCCTCATAGAAGAAAACATACTGCAACATGAGGCTTGGCTAAGCTAAGAGAATAAATTGTACTGCAGTAGCCTAAGTAAATTGAAGCCAATTACCATCTCTCAGGAGAGAAGACAAATCACATGCATCTCTGCAGCAAGTGCGATGTTTGATGCATATATGAAAAGACATATCATGAACAATTTATAGCAGTAAAGCAGGCATTGGTTCCCAAGCATTCCACACTTCAAGTACATTTCCTGTATAATAAAAGCCACTTAATGTTTTTTTTCTCATAACCTACATTAAGTAGTAACAGGAAAAACACTATCACCCCTAAAAGTATTCCTTGTTTTTATAGGAAACACACACCAGTGCTTACATAGCATGTTCTTTTCTATAACAGGAATTTCAGTATCTCAGGGATATTTACTCTTTATTCTAAAACCACAGTAGTCTGTACATGGATCACTAACACTCTGCTTCACCATTTTCCTGATATAGAAGTGTTTGGTTTGCTTTCAGAAGGCATAGTCCCAGCTACATGCTTACAGCAAAATACATGCAAAGTACAGTCTTAATGAGTGAAATCGGTCATCCTAAATTGAAGTGGGTCATGAAATTTTCTTCTTCAGCCTAATGCAGTGATATCACATCCAGCAAACCAAAAGAAGTAGTTTAACAACGTATCATATAAAAGCAGCTATATTCAAAGATAACATGCACAGGTTTTTTAATTATGTCACACAAACACTGTAAGTTGTATTGTGAATCTCTTTCCCAGAGATCTGGACCTGATTGACTGAATTGAACAGCCACAAAAATTTACACTTCTTCAATTTTTCCTCTTGTTGCTTTTACAGGGGGATGACAGTGATGGGTCTAATTTTATGACTGCAGGAAGCTCAGTCCTGGTATACACTTCAGAGATCCCAGCTCCGATCTAAGGAAGGAAATTGACTGACCCAGAAAAAAATAACGGATTTTATCTCTGCAGAATATCAAAGGCCTCATCTTACCTCTTCATGCAAATATGCAGAGAAGGATCTGAGAAGCATGTGAAAGCATGCAATGTGAAAGTTGTATAAATTTTCTCTCTCTCAACTAAGAAACACTAAAGAAAATACATAAACACAAAAAATATACAGGAGGCCAAAGGGATAGTAGTTTTAATTGATAAAGTCAGACCCTAACATTTAGGACACGTATCATAGGTATCATTTATTCTTTGGACGGGATTTTGCTACTGCAAGTCAAGGGAACAGCACATTCTTTTCAAACTCTGAAAGTGATGAGACAAAAGTGGCAGAGCATATGCTACTTCCATGAATGTGTGCTGTGTAGAAAGGATGTTACTAACATCTCCCATCTGCACCAGGCACATCCTTAATTCATGTGTTGCAGAGTTTGTTCGGAAATTAGGACAAGCAATGGTTTTTATTTTACTGTTATATTCACTTCATAATGCAGCATTTTAACCTATAATCTAAAATATATGTGTATTTTCAATTATATATTTTAACCTTAAAATTAATAACTGCTCCATTTAGCATAATATTTTTTTCTTTTTTTACCAAAGAATGAGAATAAATTGCCTGGTGCATCCGGGTTGTGCAATAGGCAGCAGTAGCATTTAAATTACCTGCATCCTCTACCATGCCTTCTGGGTTCCTCACACACAGCAGAATTTCAGGAGTTCCACATGGGGACATGAAGTAACATCCTGCTTTCTGCCCATATACATGGAAATATATACTGATTGCAAATAGCTGTAAGGGGTACTTGGCCTCCACTGGGCAGTCCTATAGGGGAACTCTCAGTTCCTGGATCCAGCATGATTAGCCTTTTTTCATACTGTGACCTGAGTTCACCATGACTCTGACATTGACACCTTGTATATCTTACTGATTGTCATGAAAAACAAGTCATAAAACTTAGTAGGTAACTAAGATACAAAGCCCTCCATTGTTTAGTCATGTCCATAGCATGCAATTTTTTTAGTTGGGTGATTCATGCTGTTAATGAAACAGGTAGAGCAATTTGATGGCTGGGTAGTAAATTCTCAAAGTGATTTTGTGAGCCTCTATTTCTTGTTTTAACAATTCTATTTCTATTTTTCAGACTGTTCATATACACAAGAATATACAAGCTCTTTTTTTTGCTTCAGATTAAAATATATAACTGACAAAGCTGTTTACTGGCTTGGCTGTTTCCAATCCACATTTTGCAGAATTTGTCTAGCTGAAGCTAGAGATTGTAAATATTTTACAGTAAAATGATATTCCTGTATTTTCTAGGTCACTGCTTTTTTCTGTTCCTGAATCATTAGGAACAAGCAGCAGAGAGAAGGAAATGCTTCATCTGAAGATGGAGTACAAAGGAGACCAATTGTTCTCTGTAGCTCACCACTGCTCCCACACTGCGCCACAGCAGTGAAAACACACAGAACTGCTTCCCTTGGGAAACTAAGATCCAGATAGTAACTCTCATTTAACATGGGTACTTAGACTCTTCAAGGAAGTACTAGCTGGTGTCCTTTCTTCCATTTAGCCAAATCACTCTAATCAATTCCCCATTAAAAAGGTACGATTTCTTTCCACCTTTACTCTCCCAGAGTTTTGTGCTCTCCTTCTTTATGTCAGCCCACATTAATTTGAATCAGGGACATCTTTCTGTTGTCTGTGTACAACATTCCTGGCTGAACTTTAGGCTGAAAACTCCAGCACTGAATAATATTAATAATATCACAGATAACAAACTCTTTCCCACAACCCATCTTCACCAGGTATTATGAGTAGACATACAAAGTGACAGCTGTATGATCCTTAATATAAAATTTCACTTATGTAATCACAAAATTTCCCAGCTTTCATTTACCTTGTTCTGTACCATTCAAGTCTGACAGTCCTTTATCTTTTTTGAGGTTATGGTAACTTTCTTACAGATCTCTGAAGTTTCCTACTCTTTACTCAAGCACTTCACTTCCTTCTGTAGCAGAGGTGTTTACTTGTGCTGCTGCAACAGAGAAGTGGAATTGAAAGGACAAGTATCCTGCAGCAACTCCAACTCCAGCTGTGGTCTTGGAAGACTGCAGAAGTTTAAATGAGGCCACTCCAGGACAGGCCACACAAAGCATGTGGAAGGAAAATACTGGCTATTCACTAGATGGCACTTTTATGACCCACTTGAATATGAAGCCAAAGAAGATGTAATCATATTTTTCTGCTATGACATTGAAAAGGTCAAACCATATTTCATCACTGAAAATGCTAGGAGACTTCTTTCACAAGCAAAAGTCTGTGTGTCCTAAGCAAACCCCAGCTTTGTATTTCTCACCTAAATTGCTGGGATATACTGTGGGAAGACTGAGATGAAGGAGTTTTCCCATTTATTCTCATTACCATCTCCCACCATGTGTGTCTACTTTCTGCTGCCAGAAGTGGTCATAGCCACAGAGTTCTCCCTTCTTATTCAGACCAGTGCCCTAAACCACTGCTGTATTAATATGTTTTAACCTCAGCATATAGGTATACCTTTCCTTCTTAAGTGCCTGACTCAGGGAAGACCTTTGGTCAATATAATGCAAAAGCTCAGGCAGTGCAACTGCAATTGTCCTTCTGCCTTTCCAATCCACATAAAGATTTTAAATGGCAAATGCAAGCAGCCTCTGTCACACTGTCTGCAGTGATCGATTCTTCCCCATTCCTGCATTTAAGGGAGCACACACGCACATAATAGGGTAGACAGAGTAGGCATGTAATCATGTGCAACCCATACAAAAGAACCCACAGCTAGGAGAATATCTTCATGCCCTTCCCCCATTCAGGAATTACTATCATCTTACAAGAGCCCTCCCTAAGGGCTGTATGTAGTCATGGTGACAAGACATCACCACCTGTCTGCCCCTGCAATGGAGGCAATGAGCCAGAATGCAAAGCTTTGTTTTGCTGCTGCTGAATGCATACAGCACATTTCCGAATAGCCTGATTCAAACAGAAACCAAAGAAAATCACAACATTTTTCAAAACATGAATCTGAAGAAAGTTCCAGATTTATTAATAATGGCTTATGAAAATGAATCAATAAAACAAAGTGGCTTGAAAATCTACATGAATTGACATGCTTCACACTCTTTAAAATGAAATTCTAGTCATAAAATCATAAAAAAGGATGCTTTATGACCAAAAGCTGAAAATGCTGACATTAAGAAACAGAATTTAAAATACACTGCAAGTGTTAACACACATTGCTTTTATTCCAGTGAAAATGCACACAGACTATTACACACTGCTTGCCTGCTCTTAACAATGTCCACCTTGCAGCACGTTGCTGGTTTGGGGACTGACTCCAAACATCAGTTGACCAAAAACTACAGAGAAACCGGCTAAAGTACTGTTGTGCTAGTGTACAACATCAATCAGTGCAGGGAAGCAGTAAACATTATAATTAATGAAATAAGCAGGTGAAATGCACCCCAGCAAAGAAAGGAGACAGCCTAAATGGAATGGGAGAAGAGTATTTTCTCCTTATCCTAGATATCTAACCTATACCTCAGGTTACACATACATTAGGCAGCATCTCACAGCTCTCAGATGTGGCTGTATGCCCCTACCTCAGGCTGAGCTTGCACTAGGCAAGACACAGCGGGAATATTTCCTTTCTTTTATCTTCCCAGCACACTGGGTTTTCCCAGGAAAGAAATGCAGACTGGTAAGGATTTTCAGTGTTCATCAAATTCCCCGAAATGGGTGAATTAGAGGGTGGGGACTAAAAAGCAAGCTGCAGAATTCTCTGTTTTGTGGTTCAGATTTACCATCAGAGATGGTACGTAAGTTTTCTGAGGCTGCACTGTTGAATTGGGACGGACCTCTATTTTCCTATATGGGCAAGAGCTACTAGACACCTGGATCTCTTATGGATCTACTCATGCGGGCTGGCCCTTCTCTGCACATGCTCCAGCACTTCAATGTCTTTCTGGGAGAGAGAGGCCCAAAACTGAACACAGGATTCAAGTTGTGGTCTCACCAGTGCCCTGTACAGGGTGTCAGTCAGTGTCTTGCCCCTGCTGGCCACACTACTGCTGATACAGGCCAGGATGTCATTGGCCTTCTCAGCCACCTGGGCACAGCTGGCTCATGGTCAGCTGCTGTCCATCAGTATACCCCAGGTCCTTTTCTGCCTGAAAAGATTTCCAGTCACTGTGTCCCAAGCCTGTGGGACTACCTGGGGTTGTTCTGCTGCAAGTGCAGTACCTGGCTCTTTGCCTTGCTGGAACTCTTGCAACTGACCTTGGCCCATCAATCCAGCCTGCTCAGATCCCTCTGTAGATCCTTCCTGCTCTCAAGTAGATCAATACTCCCATCCAACTTGGTGTCACCTGCAAGCTGACTGGGGATGCAGTCCTTTGCCCAGACAATCAAAAAAGATAATAAACAGTATTGGCCCCAGTACTGAGCCCTGGGGAACATCACAGCCAACTGGATTTAACTCCATTCCCCACCATTCTCTGGACCAAGTCACCCAGACAGTTTTTTACCCAGAGAAGAGTATGCCCATCCAAATCAGGAGCAGCCAGTTTCTCCCAGAGAATGCTGTGGAAAACAGTGTCAAAGGCTTCAGTAATGCCTGGGTAGATGATATCCTCAGCTTTTCCCTTCTCCACTGAGACACCTTGTCAGAGCTCTCATAGATTACATCAGATGTTCTTCCATCAATTACTACACCATTTGTACACAGCAAATATTTTATCTTCAAGTGGTTAGCAGAAAAGGCATAGTTTGGATAAAGTCAGGAGAAGTTAGGAGTGCTTCAGTGTGCTCAGGTACTAATTGATTCAATTTTGACTAATCCTTACAACCGCCCAAAAGCAGGGCGCTTATGCACTCTGCCCATAGTCACTCTCCTTCCAATATATACCCATTTAACAGGCAGAGGCTTTCTGGAATCAATAAACATAAAATCTTCATGTCCACACCCAATATTCAACAAATGCTAAAGGTCACATGTGCTAAAGTTAATCTGCCATCTTGTGGGTATATATCACAATACACTTTTTTATTATCAACCATACAATGTATTACAGACAAATTAGCATCTTGTATTTGTATATAAACTACCTAAAGGTTTCTGAATGAAAAATGGGAGACACAAATACAACCTACCACCTGGTAAATAAGACATACACAATGAGTACTGTAATTCCTAAAGAAGTAACCACAGAGGAACATTACCCAAGATACAGCAGTAATTCTAGTTGGACAGACACTACAGGCTGGAAATTTGAAACAATTAACAATATAGGTATAAATTATGAGTTAACTACTTAATAAATTAGTCTAATTTAAAAAAAAAGAAGAAAAATACCCTTTTTTAAACACAGGAAGAAAGATCAGTCATGAGTTGCTGAGCAACAACTTCATTACTGCTTTGGGTGCCAGTTAAATTGCACATGGCATAAAGCAAGTGCCAATCTAAAGGTAAAGTCCAAATGGCATCTGCAATGGTACAAACATCAAAAGTGTTTCCCCACAGATACATAAAACTTGCCGGCAAATTATAACCATCAAAGAAAAAAAAATCTTAAATGTGCTTAAATACAGCTTCGAAATGCAAACAGCTCTTTCTATTCTGTGTGGAATATTGTTACATTAATACACAACGATATAATGAAATTATATTAATTTAATTGGTGATTAACTTCAATAGTGTCATGAAATGTTGGTCCCTGGTAGAAATTCCCAAACTTCTATCACACTTCATGTCCTTTATTTGTTCTTATTGTAATAAAAATATCTCTCTAGTCATGAGTTGTGGAAACTATTTAAAAAATTAACAGTAAAACATTGATTCTATTTTGTATACAGATAATTTATTTCAGTGTAATCCATCAAGACACTTTTCCTCAACTCTGACGATAATGACTATTTGCAAAGCTATAAGACTCTGAGGTGCTTTCACAGGAATAGTCCTACCAGATAGAAGTAATACACTAGTATGGAGACATCACGTGTCTAAAACATTTGCTTTTTTAACAGTTGGAAATCAAAACTCTGGTTATGTCTTAGCAAAAAGTATTTAGGGTGTTTTAATAAAAACAATTAAATGGACTCAAAGGAGGGGCAAATAGCATTTTAAACCATCACTGTTAGAGCCACAATGTGGGTCACTTGTGAAAGTACTGTGGTAAAGATTCACATTTTTCTTCAACAGGATTGAGGATTTAGTTTCATTCTTGGAAAGGAAACATGGAATCTTTATAAGTTAGCTGAAGTTAAACACCCATCTTCACTTAAGAAAATGAGAAAAAAATAGCCATAGAAAGTACATCTCAATAGCTTATGATGTCCCTCCAAAATACTTTTCAAGAGGAAAAAAACCCATTTTCTAATGTACACATGGGATGTATTTCCAGCCAGAAAAAAGTGTACAGAGCTTTTGGCTGTTTACTCAGACAAAGATAATCTTAGCAGTAGATAGACATGAAAGTATTGGAGACATACTGCTGTTCTGAGTCCTTGAATGAATCTGCCTAGGTGCAAAGCTATGTCACAGGGAGAACAAGATCAGCAGAAGACCTCTTTTGGGTCACCTCTTACCTCCAGTGTAGCTGATTTTAGGAAGGGGATATGGAGGGGGAGGTAGTTGGTAGTAAATACAATAATATTCTTGGTTTAATGCTGACATTAAATATTTTCATAGAAGACTAGCTTGGTAGCCTGGTGAGTCAAAATTTTGCCTTCCACCACGCAAAAAATCATTATACCTACCAGGTCAAAGATGAGAATGCCTTCTTCCACTTCCATAAAGTACTATAACAGATATACAAATTCAAATATGACACAGATTTAGTTAAGAAAAATCTCTGTTTGTATCAATATATTATATTTATTTATACAATCCACCTGAATTGTTTCTGCTCTTTGATGGGTGTTGTCTCAGTTACATTATGGGGTATTGATTAATCTCAGTGAAATGTATCATCAGAAATGGAAGCCTCCCACAAAATTAAGACATGGATTTTGATCTACTAATCTTTCAGAGGCATTACTGCCAATTTTTTTCTTCAGTTCAGTTTAAAATTAAGTACTGTTTACAAATCCAAATTCTACATATGGGACATGGTTTTGAATTAAAATTCTTACTATAATTCTCTACCAGCTGCAATCTCCTAACTGGTGTTGGTGTGATATCTGAATACAATTATATTCTAAAAAGGCTTCACACAATGACAATATCAAATGAAATAAATTTCTACAGTTATCTATATCTTTGCCATTTCTCATTATGGGCATGTATTATATAAACATATACAAAACACAGTTCAGGAAATTTCATAAAGATTCAGCAATGTTACATAAAGGTGACAACAAACAAAAGAAATCATGCTTCACTAACTTGATTGCATTACACAATGACAACTGACTGGATAGACAAGGAGAGAGCAGTGGATGTTTTCTACCTGTATTTCAGCAAAGATTTTGACACTATTCCCTGTCCTCCTCCGAGGCAAGCTCAGAAAGTGCAGGCTGGACAAGTGGATGGTGAGGTGGATTAAGAACTGGCTGAATGGCAGGACTCAAAGGGTTGTGATCAGTGGCACAGAACCTACTTAGCTAAACAGTCTCTAAAGCAAGCCAAATGTTATAAAAGACAAATATCATTAAGATATCTCCCCCAGAACAGTAAAAAGGAAAAAAAAAATCTGAAATAAAACCTCCCAGCAAACAAAAAATCCCAACTTATTCAACAGTCTTGTATTTTCTTTGCAATACATTAATATACAATAGACAAAAAGTAGTTTCAGAGGAACTTGAACAACTAGAAGCCTTCTCTGAAGAAAATGCCTTTAAACTGCACTAAAATAATAGTGTTGATTCAGTGCTGCTCACACAAATTACATTTGCTTGGATTGTAAATTGGGCAAATTTAAGTAAATCATTCACTAAATTGTGTGGTTTGGTTTATTTTCCTTCCCTAGCAAATCCAAATTCCAGAAACAAAATTTGAAGATCAAGCTAAGTTATTTCTGGTTTTTCTACTGGTGCTGACTGAAATATGTTCTTGTTCCACAGGCTACAACTTACCTATTACCCTCCCCAAGTAAATTATAATCTTGGCACCTCTATTCCCTATTTACATCCTCTCTGAGCTGTTCCCCATAGTTATCAAGTATTTCCTTTCTCATATGATCTGAAACCAATTATTCTCAACGGCATTCAATTTTGAAGTTTGCTGTTCTCCTTCAGATCCATAAAAGGGGCTTCTATGACCAAATGCAACTTTTCAAACTGTACTAATTGTTCCAAGAAAACACCTGTACCTGCAATTCCAATCTAGCATCTGACAAGACATAGGAGCCAGTATGATCAACAATATCTGTATAGCTGTTTTAATAATTCCAAAGGAGATGAGATGAAGAGATCCTATACAATCACTTTATGTCATTTGTACAGACTGCATTGTATAACTACTGGAGTGATGCAATTAAGATCTGTGTATAAATGAACAAAAACAATCATGGGTTAGATGTCAATAAAATGCTAGCAAGGGTTAAATTTTGCTTTAATCCTTGGACAGTTATGTGGCTGCTATTAAAGGTGCTCTTAAATAATATTCTTTATAATATGTCTTGATCTGTAAAGGAGTGATGAACAAAATAACTAGGAAATGTTATTTCTTTCCTCATGATGAAGTAGGGGAAAGAAGGGAGAGAAAGATTCAGGATTCACAGCAGACCACGTAGTGAAGTCAAAGAATCCAGTGTACAAAGCAAAGTGAAAGTAGTGACATCAAAACTGCTAATTCTTTACTAACTACAGTGTTATTCACATTGAAACACAGCAAATTTCAGATGAAAAGAGGATCCTTTCCCGTTTTCAGTTATTTAGCTTTAAAGGAGATAGCTATTTGTCATAAAGAAAGGGTTTTGTTAAAAAAACTAGTCATCTGGTAAAAAATAGAACTCTATCAACCTAGCCTAGTAATATTTGCAAATTTCACCTCAAATAATAAAATAAATTTTCTAAGTGAACGTTCTAAATAACAAAGTCAACTTTCTCCATTTCTCTTCTATTACCCCACTGAGTTTAAAATTCTACTGTTTTGAGTACACCCACACACTACCAAAAAGTGAAGGAATAAAATTAAACACAAATAGTGTAAGATCATCTATTTACATACATTCATGTCTGTAAAGCAGAAGCAGACAGGAAGATATCAAGCAGAACAGGAGGAAGCAGGGAAACAGAGAGAGCCTTTCATGTGGACAACATACTCAACCTACCAAGCACTGCAGTAAGGTACCAGCGTAACTATTCTTACCTTATTTCTGAGTAATAAAAATATTACAACTACGAAATACAAAAATTACAAAAGGAAGATAAGTCTTGGAGACAAACACTGAGGCTCTTAAATTCGTATGGATAGTAGCATGAGCACTCTGCTCATTTACAGAATCTGAGATAAATAATACAGAAGAGTAAAGACTAATAAAACATTAGCAATTTCCTCTCAGTTCTCATATAGCTTTGTGTTATTTATTCTGAACAAGACTGGATATTAGTAGGGGTAATGAAGATCTAATCTTGAGCCATTTACCAAGATGACACAAAAAGCTCTGAAATACAATAATTTTTTCTTAATATCTTTAATATTACTGTCATAAAATGGTAAGAGATTCCCAGAAAGAAAACAAAACCTAACTGCATGTAGGTCTTCATTAGGAAACCAGGCTGCATTTTAACTCACTGTGACCGGGCAGAACAGATAAGGAAGAACAAAATTTTCAAAAATCTCACAATGCCTTTGTGTTTACTCTAGTTTACCATATGTGATCCTGAAATTTTTTACTCTCTCTCAATAAGTGACAGCTAAGCCTAAAAATCATTATAAACTGTGCACAGACTACGGTTGTGACATTAAAGATCTTTTTCATGTGTAGTTGTGATATCAACATTTTACCACTTAGCCTCTACTTCTGATTAATGGTCAAATATAAGATTTTGCAGTAAAGAGAAAAACTGTTGGCCTGTTTATGCATCATTTTAGCAAACTGACTGGCTGATGGCATATGGTCTGACTAACATGATGTGACAAAAGGATCTTTAAATCACTACATTCTAAATTAATTTCATGGCTAAAAAGACGGCTGTGTATTGGCCACATATGATTATGTGGTCTTGCACGACCCTGTTCTCTTTGTGTTGACCAGTGTAAAGGTACCCCAAAATGATTTCAAATTATGGAAACCATGGGATCAATTCGAGTTAAATACCAGTGTTTGATTCCATGGCTTACATTTTTAGTGAAGAGTCTCCTTAAAAATTAACTCTCATATTCTGAATTAATAAAGTAAATCCAATTAAGTAAAAACCAGAACTACAGTAGGTCAATAACTAAAAAAAAAAAGATTATTTCATGGCCACTTGCAATAAGGATACTCTAAAATTTTTATTCACTTGCCTAATCCTAGTAAAATCGTTCTAATGTGTTTTTATAGACCATAACTCTGCAGTACAGCAAGCAGAGTTTGTGCATAAACAAGATGACCTAGTTTTCAACATCTGCAAGTGTTAGCTTGAAGCTTGTTTGTTACTTGAAAAGGCAATTAAAATTTAAACCAGTGTGAAAGAACAAACTCTTATTTTCCTTGAAATTCTGTGAAAAAACCCCAGTAACACATTAACTAATATTTAATACAAAGCCACATCAAAACTCAAAATAGCAGATAATTACTATTCGTTTTTTAGAATAAAACAAACCACAGACAGATACTAAAACATATGTACAAATATACAAGAACAGTAGGGGTAAACAATTCAGGAGATTAGGCTGGGCAATTCCTTTCAAATTATAAACCATGTACAGAAAGTGTAATTTCACAGGACATTCTACAAGTAAGAGATAAACTGTGAGTCGATGAACTAAGCAACCTGTGTATTATTGTATGGAATTCATTAAAAATCCAGACACTCATCTTACAACAGACAAACACACCACATAAAAGGTGACTTTCAAACATCAGTATTTACAGAGACAAACTCATTACTCTTGTCCTCTGACACCAATTCTTTTTCATTGTATTTGCATCTTCTACTATTTAACTAGGATGGATTTGCAGTTAGTTATTGAACGTGATGATTATTACAAGCAGAAAGGTGATAGAGATCAAAATAATTTCTGTTCCAAAGAGCTTGTAAATCAAACAGAGGAAAGTACAGGAAAAACTGCCAAAGGACCGAAGGGCATAATAGCACCCGTTTTAAAAGGAAGGTAACAAACCCCAGTAATTTATACTTCTTCATGTCCTGAAAAATGTTCTGGAAGACAGAGGTGCAAGAAATTAATATATGTTATACTAAAAAACCTATACTGAGTAAATTCAGTTTCATCCCTATCACTGCTCCAAAGGATGGCTTTCTAGTTAAAGCACAGAGGCTGAAATGAAGATGACTGTATCCCGGTACCAGCACCTCTGCAGGACTTCAGACTTTTGGCTGAGACTGTTACTTATTTTCTTTACTTCCATCTGTGTTCAGAGCCCAAATGTATGTGTTCCACAAATATATGCAACAACTACGTAAAGAAGTGTTCTAGACTTTCCCTATGGAAAGTCTACTTGTTCTACGTAAGGCACATAAATTATTCTCATGACAAAATGCGGCATTCTGCAGACAAGTGCTCAATACAATAAACACAAGATTTCTGCTTCCACAGAATATAGTATTCACAAAAGGAATAACTGATAAAGGTGAAGGATGGGAAATGGAGTGGTCACAGGACACTAACCTGCTTTTAAAATTAAGTATGTGTTGCCATTCTTTCTGAACATATATTTAAAATGCAAATACTATTAAAAATATAAATGCATTATCTGATTACATAAATATCTGATCTTAGTGCATTAAAGGAATGTAGAATAGGCTACCATTAGCACAGAAATATTATTTCTTTACTATACATTTATGTACTTTCTGCTCCTTATATTTATCTTAATTAGTCTTCGTATTGTTGTGATTTCTTTGCTGTTCTAATTAGCACCTACTCAGACCTTTTGCTCTTTTTAATACAAAGTATTTTCAAAGCATGAAAGACACCAGACATATAAATATATGCTTTTACTTTGACACTGATACTGGGCAAAATCACAGAATAGAAAATAAAGACTGCAGTTTAGAACTGGAGATGCTAAAATAACTGATCAGTTAACTGAAACAGCTTAAGGAGAACTAAGTCTCGCCAAACATCACTTTTTTTGAATACAGGTTTATTTGATCCAAGTAACTGTGTTGACATCAAATGCCTTGCAGAGTCTTCTAATAGGCTTATATGACATTCTGAGATACAGAAGGCAAAAATTAGTAATATATAAAATACAGGTATCCAAAGGTAAATGTAAATGAGATGCTTTCAATACAACAGAGCATTTCCATGCAGATTCTATGTGGCTGGTTTTGGCCAACAGCAACACAGACCTATTTGTCACAGCCTGGAGCATGGTCCTATATCACGTTCTGGCACACTCTCTCAAGAAGTAAAGAGAAGTTGAAAAAGTCAAAGACAAAATAACATGCCCCCTCGCCTCCCCCCTCCGCCCTCCCCCCCAAAAAAAAAAAGGGATTCAAGGAATTTTGGACCTTAANCCCCCCCCCCAAAAAAAAAAAAAAATTCAAGGAATTTTGGACCTTAAATAATGACAAATGAAAACTGTGCTTCACATACCAACAATCCAACTGAATACTGAAGCAATGTGATTATCATCTACCTATTACATGCAGAAGAGATTCCTTTTACATTCTTAAAATGCAGTGAGATAATATGGCTTGCATACTATTCTCTTCAATGCTATAATCTTGTAATAGATGCAAAGTCTAATGCCCAATCTCAGAATATCTGCATATAAGCTACAGCCCTGTAAAATCACTCTATTTACTATGATTTACACAACTTATTTTAGTCTCACAAGGAGGAGTTATTACAATTACTACTGGAATCCTAAAAGAAAAAAAATAACAATCAAAATCCTTTCTAGAAACATAAAATAGCAAGAATTAGAAGTTTTTAAAAAAACCCCATACATAGAAACATCTCTTTGGATTCAATGGTATTATCATGCACAGGAGAGTACATGCTTTGGAGTTCAAATTGCCTGACTCCAGTATTTTTTTTCACCAGTAGAACAGTTTTATGTATTAACAGATATTTCTTTAAATTATATACATCTCGTTATTGAAGAATTCTGCCTTAGTGTAACTTATGTTTGGATTTTATCATTCTGCCATCCTCTCCTTCTCTTAGACAATTCATTTGCTTGAGGTACCATCTGAGAAAAGATTACAGGTTAACCTGGTGGCTATTAGCCAACAGCCAGTTTCCCTTCCAGGACAGCACCTCTGGGCACATGGTCAGGCAAATCAGCTCACTCTATCCTGATTTGCCCCAGACAGGGACACAAGTGATTCATCCCTCCTGGCAGATAAGCTGCTGACATTTCCATCTCTGTTTACTGGGTTAGCTGACAGATTGCTGACACAATCCCTTTGTTTTCTCCCTATTCTCTTTACATTAGAGGCAGGAACTCTAGCAGGTGAACACCCACTCTCCACTACAGAATGGAAACACCATGTGGAGTCCACTTTACAAGCAGTTTCATTTTTAGAGTATAAAAGTCAAACACTTATGTTAAAAAAATGCATTACAAAACTCAGTTTGACAAAAAAGTATCACAAGTCGTGATGTGTATGAATTTCACATACAGATGTTATTTATCAAGGAGCACAAAAGGTTTTGCAAAGATTTCAGAAGGTACTGCAAAAACACTTATGAACAGATCTTGATTCATAAAAAAATTAGATCATACTTGTTTTTTAAGAGAGAAGCAGTTTCGCTTAAATGCATTAAAATGCTTAAAAGCATTTCTCTTAAATGAGAAGCAGTTTTAATTCCATAAGCTAAAGAATTTTAAATTTGGAACTTGAAAAAGGAAATGCACCTTTTTACAGCAAACAAGTAACTTCAATGGCTTCAGGAGTGTAAGAGTCTGATCTAAAAGTTTCTCTACCTATAAAATATGGATATATTAAAACTTTTGTGCTGCATTCCAGATCCACTAACTTTAAACAAGTTAAGCTTGACATTACCGAACTGTAAAAACACAAAAATCTTAATAGGATTACATAAATAAATCTTCCTAGCAATGGAACTTCAAAACCCCTACAGAACACAAAGAGAGAGGACAGACCTAGATAGAGGATTGGCAGAATTTCAAAAGACCACGAGTGCTCTAAGAAGCAGAAAAAGCAGCGGGCCCATAAACTTCTGACACCACCTGACCAGACATTGCAGAGCACATGAGAACATGGAAAGCTATTTGTTTATTCATTGTTCACTGAAATCTCACTAATTTGTGACAATACATTGGACTTTTTTTCCAGAGATTAAATCATCATGGGCAAAAAACTTACAGCATTTTGCATGGAGGTTTGTCTTATGATGATAGTTTAAACCAAAAACATTCCGCAACATCCTACACAAACCAGCCTTTTTAAACATACTATGCCTTTAATATCTCTATTTTAATATATTCCAGAAACTGAAAAACTTCCAGTGTGCCCACTCCCTCTTCTCTAGGCTACCACTCCCATTTTTGCAGTTTCTTAGACCTGGCAAGTGATGCTTACACATAGCTAAAAGAGTCCATGTGAAAAAAGAAACTATTAAGGATAGCCTCCAAAACTAAAACAAAATTAACTTTCCCATATCCTTAAACTCCTTTCTCAATATATTTGTTTCTTGTCAGTTTTAATGGGAGAAGGTGAAAAACAGCATTCAGCACTGGATCTGCCAGAACTTTACAATTCATGACACAGCACCTAATGGGACAGTAAAAGAGAACTGATTTAAATAATATAATTTCAAAAATGGGCTAAGAGGGGAACAGAGAAATTTATCTTGCAAAATAAAAATAATTTTTAATTCCTACTAACTTCTGGGTTTGAATTTTATGTAGTTTTAAAAACTTAAAAATAATTCTACAGGTCAATCCTTGCTCCCCCCAGTATTTATATCCCACACTGAACCTCCCTTTTCTTACAGAAAAGCAAGGGTTTTCCTGATTAAAAATGCCTTTCAGTTCATCTTAGGAAGAGAGACTTTAAACCACAAAACTATATTCAGCAGAAATCATTTTATATTTTATAAAATGGAGACCTGCAAGTAAATTCAATTTGTGGTCAAAAGAGACACAATGTTTCCTTCAAATGCATGGTAGGATAGCTCAAAGTGCCTGTAAAATGTGCTCACTGATGCAAATGCTTAAAACATTATCTACTGCCAGTAGCTGCACCACTGGCAGTAGACTACAAGTGCAGAAAATTTCTATCTACTATAGCAGAAAACTGACACTTTATACATGTTTATAACTGAGCAGAAAAAGCCTAGCAAAAGGAATAGAAGCATTTTTAATATATATAACAATAAAAATCAAGTTTTAGACAAAAGATTTCATCTACTATAAAATCTTATCTTAGAGCACATGGATTTAAAATAGGAACTATCTCAAGAGAGGTTTAAGTTAGTGTGTCCTCAATCTGTGGCACAAATTTAGAGGTTTTTGTACTGGGATATCTTTGTACTATTAACAATACTATGCATATTTTATCACCACTTCCCTTTTGACAGAATTGGGTCTCCACAAACACACAGAAATCTGGAAGCAGAGTAGAAGTGCTTTAAAGCAAACATCTGAAATATAAATCTAAGACACTACAATTTCTTTTACCATTACTGACCTAGTATTACATAAGGAGGTTATGCTGACGTTTCTTCCTGATACTAATATTGCAACAAGAAGCCAAACCTTTAAGACTCCTTCTGAAGGCAAATAAAATTCTGTCATGAACCACTTTTTCTGCTTTGAACTGCTAATAAAGCATGTAAGGAACATGCCCATATTCTGACTCTATAGACTATGGAACCCTTGCTACGAGACCAAAGAGTCTTACTATTCATAATCCCACTTTTTAGTTAATTTAGGCCACATACAATTACATATGTATTTTAAGAGCATTATCAAGAGAAATTGATGAACTTATTGATGTCACATTTCAGGCATCAGGATTTTTTGCGTGTAAGTATAGGTGCTCCAACACCATCAAGGCCTGTGTCACTGGAGTTTTAACTCCATTTATTGACCTTTAGACCAAATAGAACTAAAGGTAAGGGCAATTAAAAAAAAAATAAAAGAAAGCAAAAAAAACCACTCCTTGGTCCATTCAGATTGGTGATGTAAAGGGAGAAATTAAGTAACAAGCCAAGAAATATCCTTGTGAAAATGTGGGGTTTTTAATACCCCATACCTTAAGTGCTTTCAGGCAGCTCAGGAATGACCAGGTCAACTTCTACAATACTAAGCACAGTTCTGCTGTCAAGGATGCATTGTTCAAAAGGTCCTTCTCCATCCAGCTCAAGCCATAGAGAACTTCATTTTGTTAAACCCAATGTATGCAATTAGCAGGGCAAAAGGTGAGCTATACTTCTGGAGTCAAGGCTAACAAATAACTAGATTCATATTGTATAAATTGATCCCTTGCTATTTATAAGTTATTTGACAAATACTGCAGCAGGCATTTTACACTGGCTGGGTGTCATTCTGTGCTCACTCAGTGTATTTATGTCTACGTTGGTACTGCAACCCTAGTGTTGCAGGACTAAACTAAATGTCTTTACACCTCAAAATGCTGCACATAAAAAAGCTGCTGTTAGTTTAAAGGAAATAAAAATTTTCAGAAACAGCTATTTAAAAGAAGGCCCACAAGGAAATGCTTTTAAAATGTGTCATACTAGATATTTGCTTTGTAGACTGTGTTAATCTTCAGTGAAATAAGTATTTGCTCATATTATTAAACATCAATTTAAGAATGTAATGCAGTGAAATTTATTAAAACACACAGCTTCCAAATAAATATGGAAATTGTGACTGAAGCAGCCTACAATATGAGAAGAAAAAATGAATTAAGTAATTTTTAAAATAAATTTTACACACATAGACAAAATGCAAATTCAAGACAGATAAAAAATAACACCAAAAAGAACATTGCTCATTTATAATATCTACTGAGATAGTTTTAAGTCCTTCTTGTTATTTGTATAGAAACTTTCAAGCCTCCTGCACCTAAAATGAGACTTACTATATCAGTTATGTTTGTGTTCTTGGCTGCGACATCCTTGGCTGTGCAGCCCCTACACTGCACTCTCGTGTGCTGGTGTGGTAATGCAATAGCTCACTGCTACTTGCTTCAACAGTGTGCAGTCTCTTCATACAGAGATGCA
The DNA here is from genome assembly GCA_013399915.1 of Illadopsis cleaveri. Classification (NCBI taxonomy): domain Eukaryota; kingdom Metazoa; phylum Chordata; class Aves; order Passeriformes; family Timaliidae; genus Illadopsis; species Illadopsis cleaveri. The sequence continues at coordinate 683,057 of VXBB01009311.1, read as the reverse complement.
CCATGGGAAAGGAGTGACACAGCAGTTACCAGCATGGCAGAGAACTCCTTGGACTTAATTTTTTGCTGCTGGAGGATACAGAAAAAAAACCATGATTAACACACCTGCAAGTGTTCTTTTCTGAATTTGCACTGTAGATCAGGACTACTAAATATTTATTTTGCAAATAATACTGACTGAAGAGAAAGTAGTAAGACAAGCTGTGACTATCACATTATGGTTCAATAATAATTATTCATAGAATAATAACAAAACACTTATTTTAAGTGGAAAGAACCTACTATAATTCCTCATGCTATTCCATCTCTTGGCTGTAACAGGAATTGAGATACTCAATTCCTTCATAACGTGTATTTCTTGGCTTTATCAGATCTATGCTTATCCTGCCTATAATGACTGTGACCACATTGGTGCACTTCTGGACCAAGTGAGCTGTTGACATGGTGGTGATTGGTGAAAGGTTGGACTGAATAATCTCGGGTGTCTTTTCCAGCCTTAAGGATTCTGTGATTCTAACTGCACCAGTAACCTACTGCCACCACCTCAATCCTGCCATCACCTCAATCCTGCAGATGTTTCCAATTTTATAATCAGCTGTACTTATAAGGCATCACCAGGAACCTTAAAATAATTTTTAAAACATTTGAATAATGTGCTATATCTCTACTGCTATGCTACAAAATCAACATTTAGAAACCCTGGGAAAATTGTTTAGCTTATTTTTGATTATGCAATGGTAATGCTTATTTGCATATATTATGTTAGTAAAAAACATGTGTTGAGGAAAAGAGGAAAGGGATTGATAGGAGATCATCTTAAAAAGCAATAAAATTCCTATAATCCACAACAAGGTCTAACAATGGACAAACTCTAGCTGCAGTCCTTTCTGCAATGTCACTAATGGTTGCTGTGGAAATAACTGTCATTAATCCAAAATTGAAAGCAGGGAGCATCTGGAAATTCACAGCTCAGTCTGCAGCATCTCTAGTGTTAAATTTCTAATGTAAAAATTTCTCACCCATAAATCATATTCTCTCAATCCTTTTCTGCCTCCCACCCAGCTGCACCTCCACCCACCCTACTTCAAGGCTGTACTGTTTGTGCAAGGTAATGTTCATCGCTGCATTTAGTAAAATGATTCTACCTTCTGTTACCCAACAGTTCTTCTTTTTCAATCCATATCATTAATAGTTAGTCACAGAGCCATTATTCATTCTTTGAACTCCTAAAATGAGATATCACTGATAGGTTTATATCCTTAGCAACTGCACATAATGTGGAGAACTGTATTTTGCTCAGCCACATCATCACGTTCCTATTTCTGCTTGCAAACAGACTCTTGTTGTTGTTAAAGAACGGGTGTCAACAACAGGTTTCAGCAGGGTATTTCATACCAGTTAATATGTACAGCATGTCTTTACCTCCCCAGCAATGTCACTAGTTTGAGTGACTGCAGTCTTTCAGCCCAAAAGTAGATTTCTCTACTAGCTAGTACCTATTAACCCTTGGCTCTACTATAAAAATACACATAAGTACACATACATAAATACGTATATGGGTTTGCCTTAAATAATTCTGCCTCCTTATATGTAGAAGCAAGGCAGATCTGTTAAATTGTCTAAAATATTTAATTGCACAATGATAATTACTCCTGTAACTACAGATGCTTATTTTAAATTTTTATATTTACTATTTTTTACTTGAATTATTTACCTTATATTCCTTCATTTTACTCCATATGCATTGTAAGGAATACCTGAAATAGAAGAGATAAGATTGTGACATTCTTTAAAGAAAATGCAATTGTTTCAATAGTAATAATCAGATTTTATACGTACTAGGAAAAACATGCAGGATATGCAAGAACTTTAAAAAATAACATATCTAACTTTACATACAAGTTTGCATTAACATACTTTTCTATAATAAAGGAAGATGTTTTGGAAGACTCTCTTCTGTTATAATAAACATGAAGGGAATTCAGTGGTCAGCTGGTCTTTCAACATGGACCCAACCTGGACAGACCCTCTCTCATATATAATTTATCCCTTTCCTAAGACAGTAACAATGTCCATAAATAAGGAAAGCCATAAGGTCAGAGAATTCTACAGAGGCAGGAATACATAAAAGCTGACATCTCTGTAAGTAAATTCTCCATTTGGTAAGGAAAATATGTCCACTGTTCAAATCCCATGTCTTGTTTCTGGATGCTTTTTGGCCGGAATTGGCAGTGGATTTCTTGCAATTCTACATGCCTTTTAGGTCAACCACGCTTCAAAAGCACCACAAGGAATCCAAAACTCACAAACTTAATACAACTATTACCTCCTTACACAAGGGGAACTTTTATTCATGCAGTGGTAGAGTAACATCGTGTTCCATACACAAACCTAGCTGGTACGGTCTGCTTTCCATTTCCATATATGCAACCATGTTAAAAAAACAAAAACAAAAATAAGCCCAACAAAGCATTAAAAATCATATGTAGAGTTATTCATTACACAATACTACAGTTTTGCTCCATTTGTCCCTGTTTTTGTTGTTCTTTTGCCAGAGCCTCACTTTCTTAAACCTTTCCTAAAGAAAGTCAGAGCCACTGCATCTTACAGTCATAAATACTTTACCTGCAAAACAAAGAAAGAGAATTACTTGAGTTTTGAATTAGGGATATGAGAAGTATAGGATGTTGTTCCTTCAGGCTTCAAAGACAGCCAGAAAAGTCCATTACCCATTCTTTCAAAGGATATTATCTGATATTATAATCAGACAGCAAATGGTGGTTTGATTTTCTGTAGGCCTAGGTCTTCTGAAGGAAGGCAGAAATAGGGCAGCAGGTAAGGCAGAGTTTCTTGAGGAGCACAGGGTAAAGTCAGGGTTCTGAAGGGATACCATTAATAGCAAAATGGGACTAAGATGTGTGGGGAAGTACTTAACACTTAAACTAGAGTATGTCTGTCTATGTATATATATATTTTAACAAAGAAGATTAAATTACAGAGAGGACAACTTAAACAAATACTACTACCACATTAAATGCCACTCCTACTCCTATGAAAATGTATTCTCAGGTATAAATGCACCTGCTATGCCAAGCTCTTCAAAACAGTGCCTCTGCAGTAACTCTCCCAGAAAAAGTATAATTTTGGCCTTGAGAGGTGAAGGATATTTTGTAATACCTCCAGCTGAATTTGTCTGTTGAACATAGATATGTGTATATATATCATGTATATATTCACACAGACGCACAGATGCACATACAAACAGTTATCAACCTTTGCATTTCTTCGTCCCATTAAAAATGCCACAAAAGTCTCTCTTCGTCAGTTATCTTTACCGAAAATAGGAAAGGATTGTTTTTATTAGCAAATACTTTATTGTTATAATTGTAGTTATCCATTCCTTTAGTTAGTTGTTATTGCCAATGGAGATTATTCTGTCTTTCCCCAGTGATGCTCTATTTGTCACTATTCTGGGCATTAATCCAAGTCCAAAGATAGGAATGAAAATTATAGGCTCTTCCTACATAGCTTTCCTTTTTAGCAACTTCATGCAGGCTCCACATTAGCAACTTCTAACTTCTCTCAGATTTCTTCCTACATAAGTCATTCTCCAAATTGATCAAAAGTGGAAAAAAATCAGCTCCATGCTCAATTGGATATTATCCTTTAACTTCTTACTGAAAATAGTTATTTTTCCATTTTTTCCCAAATTCAAATAAAGGTAGTAGATTGCAGGGGAGGAGGGAGGTGTTTGGTTGTTGTTTACTTGAAGCATTTTCTACAGCATGTACCACATTAACATCTGAGAAAAAATATTAATGGATTTTTCTTCACAGTTATTCCATAAAATGGAAAATATCATTGCCCTCATTTTAGCAGTAGGGAACTCATGCACAGACAGTGAACTGCATGTGCAACATCATAAGAGAAGAATACGCTGGAATCAGGAACACCTTGCTGAAAATACAATATGTTTCGTTCCTAATTCTTGTCAGTGTTTTGGAAAATATTATTGTATATTTTTACTATTGTTCCATGATGTTAATTAAATGGAGTATTGAATACAATTTTTTAATTTGATCTAATTCATCACACTATATTAATGGATAGAAGCTCAGTTATGGGTCATGATTTATTCTGCCAAATGTTAACAAACAAACAAGATGGAAAACCTAATAATAATATGCATTAAGTAACCAATAAAAAATAGATAACCAAATTAAATTCACTCCTAGTCTGAACTAATTGACAGCAAGTCTATTTTAAAGCAGGAGACAGAACTAAGGTGTCACTGTAACCATCTGTCATATATGCTTTGACAAAGAGGAGAGACTTGTAAGGTACATCCACATCCTACTGCTAATGGAAAATCTCTGTATGTTATATGGAGCCACTACATACTAATATGAGTACATTGGACCAAACATTGCTCTCTGTATGTTTACCAAATCTCTTGGTTTATATTAAGTAGGTACTTAAAAGGAGATCTACTGTTTTACTGAACTTCAGTGGAAACTATATTTGCATGTAGCTCTTCAACCTCTAAAATAAAATCAACAGCTCTTGCCAGACACTTTTTGGCTGCATTTCACAATGTAATGTTTTCATTTAGGATTAAAATTAGAATCAGATATGATTACAAAGTGAATAGTGATTGGGAAGCACTTAATCACCTAACTAAGATAAAACATTAGGATTGGCAAATCAGAAAATGCTTTTGAAAGAAAAATAGAAGAGGTTGCAAATGCAGTCAAAAGATAAGCTAAATGGCAGGGAAGTCATTAGCAAAATAATACTTGATAAGCCTGATTGCCTCTTACTTTTTTTCCCCAACCATTTAAAATTTATCCCTTCCCACAGTGCTTTCTAGTTTTCTCCCTCTTTCTTCCTTTCCCTGGCTAGTCCTTTTGGCAGAACAAAAACTCCTTGTTCTTCTACTCCTTCTCAAAAGAAATCAGTCTTTCAACTTACTAATGGATTCCAAACCTGCATTACTGCAGAACCAACTACAGGATACATACAAACAAGTATGTCACACCCACAAATAACTAAAACACACAAGAAGCATAACAAAGCAATCCATTACATCCTACAGGTGTATGGAATTGGTTAGCTCTTCTGCTATATTCATACAATACCATAGAGCATTTAGGAGTTTCACCACTGACTGCTCTTTGCTCAAGATTTCATCATTAATATTCTTTCTACAAAACGTATTTTAAAATAACGAAGAAGTGAAAACTTACAGGGAGCTCATAGTTCCCAAAAGGATGGCAAAAATATTCTGCCCCTTGATACATAATAAATAAACTACAATCAGTTTACTGCCTGTAACATTTTACACAATAATTAAGTTAAACACTTAGCATCATTCAAACACCAACTTCCTTAATCAGATTTGCAATATCTTATCTCACTACTCTGCATAGAAATAGAGAGAACCATGAGTTTGCAAGTGGTCAAGACTCATAACTGGACAGGCAACTGTAAGGAATGCCAGCTTACAAAGATGGTCCTGAACAAGACAACAAAAGACAGGAGTTTGACTAATCTCTGACCAATCATCTTAATTACTCTACATAACTTTTGTCATGTTTTTATAATACCCTATCGCTTTATTTTTTAATCTTTATTTTCCATCCCTGGTAAATCATTTTGAGCACGGCAAAACGCCCCCAATGGGTCCAGCGGCTGCTCCGAGCATTTCTCTGCAGTAGCCGGTGTGGCGGTGCGAAGGCAGTGACCCCCTCCTCGCCCTGCAGCGGCTCCGTGTGGGCAGCGGGGCCCGCCCGGCCCGAGCCGCGGGCCCACAGCGCCCCCTGGTGCCGCCCGGCGCTGCTCCTGCAGTTCGCAGCGGGAGCGCGGAGCAGCCCGGGATTCCAAGGCCCAGGAAAAAAAGGCCTCTCCTTAACCCTGGTTGAGCGAGTTCCTCGCGGAATAGTTTAGGAATGAACTGTATGAGGATATAGCTGAGCAAGAACCACTCCATTCTGCAAAGAGGAGTTAAAAACAAGCAAAGAACTTCAGGAAAGAATCTATATTGTGTATTAGGGATGCAAGGGATTTGCAAGTCAAAAGATGAGGAAAGGGGTCTGTTCATACTCAACAGTATATTGTGCTCTAAACTAGAAGAAAAATGTTGAGTAAATTGACCTTAGTTTTTCAAATAAACCAGGAGCTTACCTTATTAAGGGCAGCATTTTTAGTTACTACAAGTAATCAGTTCACCATCCACTTCAGAAAAAACAGAAGATATATTCCCTAAAAAGGAAGGGAATCATGCTATTGCTTAGGATTTTTCTGAAGACATTCAAGGATAAAAGAAGAAAAAGCACAGCTGAAACAACAAGGGCTAGAAACAGAAATTAATACTGCAACACCTATTTTAATACTTTGAAAGTAAAAGCACATAAGCAGTAATCAAAGAAATTTGGTTTATTTTTGTATAGGATCTGTTAAGGCACTGGAAAAATACTATAGTAAAAGCTCTAGGATTGCACATGCAGGTTGCCACTGAATCAGTAGCACCCAGCAGAACAGCAGCACATGCAGTATTAGCATCTTCTGCTACAGCTCAGAAACACAACTGAATCAATTAAGCTAACAAATGGGTAACACAGTGCCATTACTCTCAGCATAAATCAACACCATGCATAAGGCAAAGAAACTAAGAATACTTCACAGAAACACTGTAAATATAATGTAAATATAAATATAAGCCTGCCAAACACGCCTCTGTGGCCTTACCTTTTGTTCTCTGAACACTGAATGCCTTCAGGCGAGCTGATGGCTGGTAAGTTATCAGTCACTTCTGCCTTACTTTCTTGCCTCTAGTTCTCCTACTTCTCTTAAGATCCTTTCATCTAAAATCTGTTACAGCAATACTTCAAGCAAACCCTGATTTTTGTAACTTCCTCCACAAATTCCAGCTCATACCCAGTAAACAATCAAGGAGACACATTTGATTCCTCTGTTCAGCTTCTCTTTTCCCTGCCAAGTGTGGTCCAGCAGGTAAAAATGTGGTATCCCCTTTAATCCTAGATCCTTAGTTACACACAAGCACAGTTAGCTCCTAACCCACATGCTGTCACAGCACTTATCTTCGAGTAATTGGAATATTAAGCAACTATTTATTTTCTTAATTACTTTCTCAATTACAGTGAAGAAACAACAGGAGACCTGCTGCGATTCAAAAGTACGCAAGGAAAAAAACTTCCAAGCTTCTAGAAAGATGAAAGAAACTTCTGGGAAGGCAAATAACCAGCTCTTTTTGGACTCATATACTTTAGCTGTGGAGTTACAGGGTGTGTAACACAGCAAGGCAGTTCCCAATTCAGAGTCATGAGTTCTTAGTATAGCTCTCCAACAGCAGTGTGCCTGCTCTCTAGGTTTCATTGTGGCTATTTTGAAATAGAAGAATTTCAGTTTTGATTTTCCCAGCTACAGATCTCATGAGTTAATGAGTCAGAGAGACAAACAATGAGTTTACATTTCAAATTTGCTGTAAGAAAAATTCATATGTAAAGCTTCAATTTCTCCTAGTTGGTTTCATATGAGACTTAAATAAACAGTATATTATTTGTCACAACCAACTAGTAAGCCATAGCCAGTTACAGTTTAAGATTTTGTTTTCCCTCCATATGTTTCCTTTGACCATAACAGTGCAGCACAGGAGGCAGGAAATGTTATCACGTAAGACTGAAGTCCCAGGATCCACAATGAGAACCATCAACGAAAGGTTACCAACACTGTCTGCACAAGACTTACCAATGATAAACTTAAAGACTCTGTTTGCCCAAAACAGAGTATAGATTGTTCTATATCAGAAACAGATTATTATCCTTCAACTCCCAGGAGAGGAATAGCTGCACTGATAACTTCCAGGTCAGTTATTTAGCTTCTATCCACCAACTTCATATATACTATAGGTTCTTACGAAGGCCAGCTTAGAAGTTTTAGGATATAAACAAACATTTTCCTCAAACCATAATTCTTTTGAGTAGTTTCTGTAAAGCTCCATACACCCTTGCAGGAGACCAGGTGCTTGGTATTTATTAAGCCCATCAGCTCAGCAACACAGGCAGACTGCCACAGCTGTCATAAGAAGAAGTTGCACTCCCCCATAGTCCTGATCATCCTTGCAGAGGGCACGATATAGCTGGACAGTTTCCACTCATTGCTCACATGCATGACCAAAGCTCATTTCTCAACGAAATATTTTTTTAAATGGTCCATAATCTCTTCTTGGCAGACTGTTATGTATATCACATCTAAGTTAATTTGTTGCTAAAAACATTAGTCCTTTTTAATATTTACACCAAAGACTATTAAAATGTAAAAGGTTACTGACCTTTTTACAAAGGACTAAAGAATCTGACATTGAAGTGTCATGTGATTATAACAACCATTCCTTACAACAAATGCTCGTTTTTTTCTGTTTTATTCCTTCATTTAGAGATAAAAGTAATTGTAGTCTTCTTTATATGTCAATTTGCATCACATGACTTATTTTTCTAGGCCTGCTTTGTGTCTAATCTTATATCTTTAATCTTATATGGTTTCAGATGATTCAAACGTTCTTGGAGCACACAAAGAGCCTACAGTATTGACTCTTCTTTGTTTTTTTTTAATGCCTTGTTTGCTCTAGTATGTTTAATGCTTGTGAAAGATGCCAATGGTTTCACTGGCATTTAGAAATCTCGTTCTCAAGCAGTAACACTGGCAAAGCAGAAGTTGCAACAGTGTAGGCTTCTCCACAAAGCTCTGCTAACGGGTCAATGCCATCTCATCCTATTATTTATTACAGTTTATACACCTTGCCCACTTGGGATGTCAGGCATGTCTGTACACAGTTTCCTGGATCATTCTTGGAGTTATTTCAGGCAGCCATATTCATGTCACATGTGCCATTTCCAATACCACCAGTACCACTGACATTAAGCAAAAACTTCCCCAGCCACAAATTAATTTATGATCCCAAGATGAATACATCTGATCATCCCAAATCATTATTGCTTGTATTTTCCAGTCATTCTATTGATAATTCAAATAAAGACATATTCTCTGTCTGGTCCTCCTTGTGGAAAGTGTTTTGCCATGGAAAACTTCCCAAGATACTCTCCAGTAATCAAAAAATCTTCCTCTTTACTTTGTCTGTTCTGGTTTTATTGTAATTGTTCTTCCCACCCAGCCTTAAATTTCTGTGGATCTTCAGGATTCTCTTGCAGAATTTCTGCTCATAAATACTAATGGTACTAATAAAGATTTCTTTTTGGTGGTTGTTGCTTTAACTTATTTTGGCCTCCTAGTATGTTTCTGCATTTAATGAAGATTTATGGTTCTTTCTGTTTCCTTTTTTAGACACAAATTCCTTTTTGCCTATCTTTTTTGAAAGTGCCATCTGTTTGTTTGGCTTTTTTTGTAACTGTCTCCTGTGGTTTAATTGTGTTGGCATCCTTCAGAGCTTGATCCCGTAGCACAACCAGAGGGGTAAACAATTGTACAAAGTGTCCTACAGCAAACTCCCAAAGAACATAATATAAACAGTGGATTATGGACTTGTAGTGCACCCTAAAATTTAATTCACAATGTACTGCAACTCTTAATGCTAAGACTAAAACCAGTATTAAGCATTCTATACAATAACCACATTCCAATGCACAATAAGAAGCACAGAGCAATCCAAGTAATCAAAAACTACTCTCATAGTATAGCAAAAGCACCTCTGCACAATCTTTTGGGAAGTGCCTATTCCTTTCCCTAATTCACTGTTATAATATTAAATTAAAACTATCAAGTTTACAAACACTACTAGGGATCATGCCAGTGTGACCAACAGAAGTAAAATTATAGGACTCTTAAATAAGTGGATGCCACATTCAGGCACCAACCCCTTTTTTGCTAAGAGCTGCATAGTAGGAGCTTGACTTAACTTGTTCAAA
>VXBB01009311.1:629537-672150 GCA_013399915.1 Illadopsis cleaveri | reverse complement strand
GCGCGCCCGCCCCGGGCCCGCCGGCCATGGAGCCGCCGGCGGCCGCCGCTGGCCAGGTACCGGGCGGACACTGCGGGGAGGCGAGGTGTGGGACTCTGCGCGGCTCGGCGAGCCCGCCGGCACCCGCCGGACTNAAAAAAAAAAAAAGCCTGAAGGATGTATCTGATTAATTATAAGGTTATACATGAGAAGGTATTTCAACAAAACAGAAATTATTTTCTAAGGTATCTAATGCACACACCAAACAAGAATTAAAACAAAATCACATTATTCAGGGCATTATTGTAGAGCATGTAGGTGTTAGATACAGAGGCCTTGTGAGAAAATTCCTACAGTAATAAACATAGAGATTCTGGTAGAAGACTATCTTGAAAACTTACTATATGCTTTATTACACTCTGCTTTAAGACAGCTTAATTCTTTGGTTTTACACAGAATTCTTTGTACACTCTAAGAAAGAAAATAACATTGCTACAAATCACGGGAATTGGATCTTGGGCCTCTCAAAGTTTCTTTGCTGAGTCACGTCATCTGACTAGTCACACAAGAGAACATGTCAGCTTGTAGCTTGTCATGGAGATGATTAGAGATTTTTCTTGAAGGAGCTGAAGCTAACATGCTTAAAAATGTCATATATGCTCTTTATGTGCACTTTGTTCTCCATATTAAATCATATGCATCACAGAGTTTTAAGGATAAAATTACTGAGGCACAGCACATGTGCTCCTTTAACCACCACAGTTTACCCGAGCAAAGTATTATCAAATGTAGGAGTTATTAAGACTATAGAAAGGAAATTAGCACGCTCTATTTTCTCTGCTATTTAGTTGTCATCTCTCTGGCATTTTTTCCCCATAATGATTTAATCTTGTTGAAAATTTTGGGTCCACGTTCTGATGATGCCCTCCAGTAATTGAGTAAGTTCCCAAAGTTAGGTGGATTTTTTTGCTCTTGCAGGCCCTACATTTTTGTCTGGCAAGACTTCACAAAATTAATGACCACCTCCAATTTTTTATCACTACTACTTCCTACAGGTTTTGGTTTAAGATGTATGTTTCTTTGTGTGGCTTGTTCCCTGTTTCCAAAGCATATTCCTACTGGACACTGCTTGGTTTCAGCTCGGTATCTAGCAACTAAACTTTCAGTACTGTCATTTTGCATCTTTTAATTAGTTTGGCCTCTTCTCATACTTTCACTAGAACCTCAGTGAGCTCTTTATCTGATTCATCACTCTTTACAGCAGATTACCCTCCCTGAGGAGAAGAGCGAGGCCTTGCCAACAACACCGATATTGAAAAGCAACCACAGATTAGCAGCTATGACATCAGACCTGGTTTTCGTTACACATCTCACCGAGAAAGCTTTCCTGGTGCCCTCGGCGTAAAGAAGCATTGGGTAAACTCGAAGTCTCACAAATTCAAGGCAGAGAAGCGCTTACTGTCGGGAATGTTTCCAGTGAAGGGGCCGTCCGGAGGAGGGGCCGTCGTCTCACAGCCCCCGCCCNGCGGCGGCTCAGGGCGACCGGCCTTTGGAACGTCCCCGCTCCGCGGTCGAGCGGGCGGCAGCGATGGGCTTTTCATCTCTGTTCAGCTGCCCCCGAATTCGTAGGAGGAAGAAAGAGTCATAGGTACCAGGCAGGGGGAGAAATGCGGTCTCGGGGGCCTCACGCTTGTGAGGCAGGGGAAGGGCGGCTGCTGGGCACGGCTGAAGTTCGGTGTCGTGTGAGGAGCAGAGCGTGAGCGCCCCGTCTCCGGCCGTGCCCCGTCACCTCCTGCCCTGCCCGGTGCTGTCGCTGCCGTAGCGGGGGGCCTTGGCCGGCCGTGGCTCGCAGGGGGCCCCAGGAGAGAACCCTGCGAGAGGCAGACGGGTCCCGTTCAGCTCTCCCGCAGCCTCCCGCGTTGCACAGCTCTCTGGCCGGGCTCCCAGCTGGCATCCCTCCCTACCTGCGGATCAGGGGCACCCTCAGGAGTGCTGCTCTTCACACAGGAGCCGCTTTGCCTGTGTCGCAACTTTTTGTTGCCCTTTCTTTTTGCCCGTTTAATTACGTCGCTTCCAACTGGGCAAAGGGACCAGGGTTTAGCAATGCACATTGTGTTAATTTCTTGTAGCAACTGAAGGGAGGAAACTGGACTGTTCTGTTCAGTGCAATTTCACCTGTACTGTGCTGTTAGCAGAGAGCTTTAAAATTTTAGGAGAGAATGACAGTTTTGCTTCTGTTGTTGAAATCAGTAGTGAAATAAAAGTGTAGCACAAGTCTAGATAAGAAACAACTGAGGGAGAATGTTACTAATGAAACTATGTGATACGAAAAAGATAGAAAATAGTGGTTAGTTTGCCTGTGATGACACAAAAGACTTGGGGACACCAAGTGAAAATACTGAATGGTGGATTCAGAACAAATTAAAATACCTGTCTCTTCTTAGGATGCATAATTAAAACATGGCATTCATTCACTGACACACGATATTGTAGATGCTAAGACTTATACACAGTTCTAAGAAAAGGAAAATCAAGCAGCAGTCCATTAAGTAGTGTGATGCACCAAGAACACAACCACTTTGGGAAATCCAAAATTTGCAAACTGAGGAAAGCTGGGACAGTAAAGTTATTTGCTAACTAGCTATTTCTTATGTTCTTATGCTTTTCCCTAGGCACCTTCCATGGTCATCACTCAGAAATGGCATATCACACTATACTGGCCTTTGATCTGAGACAGTATTACCCTTCTTATGTTAGTGCTGCTTAAGGATTAAAGGTTCCACTTAAATGTGTAGCCCTACTGGAGGCAGGCAATCTTATGCCTGTCAGTTTATGTGTTTACCTACAGCTGACTTCGATTTTTCAGTAATTTAATTTTTTTTCCAGGAATATTAGTGACAAGCATCTGACTTTGTACTACTTGCTATGTATGTTAAATAGGCTTCTGCATCCATGAAATAGGGATTTTACCTTCATACTTAGTACACAGAATCCAGGCAAGCATTTTGTTCATTAAGTGCTTGTTCCTCTCTTGAATTTCATAACTTCAGCTAAAATATGGTCTTTCAAATGAATAATTCTAAAATGTTCTCTGGCAGCACAGTGGTGACCTAAGGAGAGGATTACTGCATGGTTATTACCAAGTTCTTTTATGATGATACAAATGTTAATTTTCGAAGCTACTGGCTACATATTGTGCTTTGAACTTTGGTTCTTTCTCACAGAAACTTTCTGAGACTAGCTGATCTTATAGTGTCACTAACTATTCACAATTAACCATGGAATGGCAAAGAAATATTTAAAATACTGGATAAAACCTTGGGTTAGAGTATGTTCAGATGTTGGCATGCTTTACTAGTAAGTCCTGAAATTAATTTCATTTCTCTGATTCAGGAACATTTTTTTACGGACCGAAACATTTTCAAAAATACTCGATTCACATTTCTGCCTTTGAAACATGACTAAGAATGTCTTTGTTTAGCAGCCTACCTCTCAGTTTGTATATATTTCTGACCTTCCACTTATTATTTTTCAGAGAATTACAGAAGATTATGGGTCAGACTTATACAGGAATTAGCTGCTTAATACCCCTTTGATTTTTCACTGAAAAAAGGGATTTTTTTTTTAAATACCTCTATAAGTCTGAGTCTATGGCAACTTTTTTAATATACTATGTGCAAAATCCTTGTTCTCCCCTATTTTTCTCATATATAATGTTTTCCTTGTCTTCCTGAAATAGGTAGAAACAGATGACCAAATAGCCCTCCTTAATAAGCCCAGGAATAAAGGAGGAACCAGTGATCTGGCATCAGCTGGGTTTAACATTATTAATTCAATCATAGGATCAGGGGTTATAGGTAAGTCTACTTTTCTTCACTATCCTGTATTCAGCCTTGTTTATTCATGCATGACTATCCAGCTTGGAGAATAACACTGACTCCTTCCTTTCTGCTCTGTTTTTAATGATTTTTTTCTCTGTATTTATTTGCTTACTTAGCCAAAATGCAGAGGTGTCAGTTGAGGCCACACCTCAGTGATAAATACCCCAGAGTCTCTTGGCCATAATGATTAGAGACATTGGGTAGGTGCTGACTGAACTTCATACTTAAGCAACGCTTTGTCCACTGAAAATGATCTTTTTGAGGTTGTTAAGCATGCTGGTCCAATTTGGGAGAATACTAGCATTTTTTAAAATCTGAATTTTTCTTTACTTTGATTCTCACAAATAAATATTTGGAAAGAGTCTTCTAGAATCTCTTCTTTTCTGCTTTGCAGGATTGCCATATTCAATGAAGGAAGCTGGTTTTCCTCTAGGACTACTGCTTTTGTTTGTGGTTGCCTATATTACAGGTACTCTAAAGGCAGTTTCTGTTTTAAGGATAAAATTAGTCCTGCAGTATTTTAGCTGATCTTGAGCTTAATGATACCTTAAACAAGTATATCTATGACAATAAAAATGACTAATTTCTTCCTTACCTCACTAATCCCTTGAGCAGATTAGTAAAAGTAGAGAATTACACTGTATAACACATGAAGCTGCTTTTTGACTGCATTTATTTTCATAAAGCCTTAGTTTCCTAGTTGAGGTAACATTTGAAAGAATGTTATTTGTGCCCTCATAATCACCTGTTTCAGTCCACTGTTTTTATCCTAATTAAGACACTGAATCTTGAGTGGATTGTATATGACTTTTTAAAAATAGACAGCAAAATGAAAACCTTTGATTATACTATGATTTTAAGTATTTTTCTTCCAATATGAGCCTGTAGCTCCTGGGTTTGGTGGGTTGAAAGGTTTTGTGAGATTTCTCGTCTCTGCTATTCCTAGTTCCACTGCTTTTCTTCTTAGAGACTTTTTTTTTTAGAGGAGTGAAAGAAAGTGAAAAGTAATCAAACACAAGTTGGCTCATATTGTCTTTAACAGTAATTTTATATTTTAACAGATTACTCCATTATTTTACTGATCAAAGCAGGAAATCTGTCCAGTACCAAAACCTATCAAGAGCTGATCAGAAAAACATATGGTCTTGTAGGTTATCTAATCCTTTCAACTCTCCAGTTTTTATATCCATTTATTGGTAAGATCACATAAAATATAAATGTTTAAGTTTTATAAGTAACAAGCTTTTTCACATTACTTCATTGTTTTACTGACTGAATATTAAGAACTATATAAAGAATGTATTGTATGTGCTTCTTTGCTATTGAAAAAAATAAATTTATGTTGTGGGTTCTGAAGAATGACTGAGAAGTAATGCAATGAATTGAAGGATCGGAATAATAGAAACAGACTAAAATGTAATAGCAGAGAAATTGGTGATCACACATATAAAAATTAATGACAAAAGTAGCTAGAAAAATAGCAAAGGAGATTCTGTTCTAGGTTGAGTAGCAGAGCACAAAGTTGATGTGTCTGAAACAAAAGGAAGATATGAATTTGGGAGTATACTGAGTTAGTGTTTTTTCAGAGATGCAGTGTTACTGTAATTGGGGGAGCCACTTGAGGTCTTGCTAGATTATGTGCTGTCATGGTTCTTCAAAAGCATTAGTTCAGCCTCATACCCAACGAGGTGCTAGGAAATTGGGCAGTCAAGACCCTTTTAAAGAAGAAATAGTAAATGAATAACAAGGTATAATCTGGGCAGGAATTTATTAGACCAGAAGTTTGAAATAAAGTTATATTCTGAATCTCTCCCCTGCTGTAACAACATAATAAAATCAAATCTTAAATAATCTTGGTATTTTCACACGTGGGGCTGCAAGACATGATGACTTGAGATGTCAAGAGTCTGGACTTGGTGATCACGCAGTCACAGATCAAAATTCCTATTTTGGGTCTGGCTACAGATACCTAAGATTTTTAAGGGTGTCAAGTTACTGTTACTGCAATCAAGAGTGTTACACATTTAATTATACTCCTCTGTAAATCAACTACTATACCGCTAATACAAAAAAAGATTGTACAGGTTTCAGTCCTCACGACAGAGCTATGGTTATGCTCTTGTATGTGTTTGAATTAATTTATATAAGTAGTGTTAATGACTTATAATTTCATGACACTGAATATTTATATGTAATTAAGGTCAATACCTAAATATATGCTGTATAAATGCTGAAGACCACAAGAGTGTATGAATATATTTTGTGTGTACGTATACACACGTGCACAAATTTACACGCTCTTAGTGTAGAGTTAGATAAGAATGAAATATGAGTGTTAAGGCCACAGCACTTACTAATGAGAGGGAGTAATTGAAGTCCATATCTGATATCTTAATCTATTTTCTCCTTATTTTTTTCTGGTTTAAAGAGTTAGGCTAGCTTTTTGCATGAGCTAGAGCATCCTTTGCATTTCATTGCAGAACTGATTATTAGACTAGCACAGGAGATTTACTAAATAGAAACAAGCGTTTGAAAATAAACTGACAAAGAATTGCTATTTGAAGCAAACAGTTTTAGAAAGCTTTTTTAATCCTCTGATGAAATAAGTTTATAAGGCCACTCAGCACAATGGCTGTGCTTATCAGGAGGCATTGCTTAGGTTGTACCTGTTAGAATAAAGAAGCATTAAATAATTATTTTTTTAGACCTTAAACTTAAAAGTTGTTGCTGCTAGCCAGAATTCATATTAGAGGGGTAGTGGCATATAATCCTGAAGTCTACAAAATGTTTGTATTTGGTGTTAGTCCCATATTTTAGATATGACTTGTACTAACAAAAAACTTACTTTCTTTAAGCTATGATCAGTTACAACATAATAACAGGAGACACTTTAACTAAAGTTTTTCAGAGAATTCCTGGAGGTAAGATGCATTTAAAAATTTTAAGAGTGGGGGATTATGTATTGGATAAAAGCATAGCATAAGGTTTTTGGAATTACCTATAATTTAGCTTCTCAATTACTCTTAAGTTTAGTTCAAATAAAGAACTTGAAGCATGTGTCTATGAGTGGGGTTTTTTGAGTTTGTTTTTTTTCTTTAATAAGCTTTCCCAAATAAAAACTATGAATCCTAGTCCTTGGCTATCAGTGGACTCAGTGTCAGTGAAGAGACCAGATGCTTCAGTGAAATACTAAGCAAATAGAAGTGAGTCTTCCACAGTTGTGTATTTACAAGATTATTGGGTTTTGTAATTTTTTTTAGATATTTCCTATAATAATAATAATTTAAATAGTGAAACTGTACTTCATCTAGTGAATAATTCTCAATAAGTTGCAAATAATAAAAGAAATGTAATGCTTTTTAACTCATGCCCTCTTGTTTCCCTTCCTATGCTCTAAGTTTTCACAGCATCACTGGAGCAATATGTGTACATGTTTGATATCTACTTTAGCACAAAAGCAGCTAAATAAAAACATTCTTCACTGGGAAATTAAACTGAGAGAAAAAATGTCGGTAATGAAGTGGAAATGCGTATTTGTATGAACTGTTTCATTTCCACAGGAGAGCTGTGATTTTCAGCATGTGAAATGTGAAAGGTGTGGATGTAGTTTTAATTGTTGCACTCTGTTGTTCTGTGAATACCTGATCAAATTGATAGTGACAGTGAATATCTAATAATTTATAATATAACTTCTAGTTATAGTATGACTTCTGTAATAGAGGGAATCTCCAGCATGGAAAATCTTATTACCTGTCTGGTAGAATACCTGCCTGGAAAGAGGTGGGAAAGCATTATCATCTTCCAAAAGAAAAGGGGGAACAGAACACTGAGTTTTCCATGTCAGTTGCCAGTCACTTTCCAGCCATAATTATTCATCAACTATTCATTCAAGCCAATGATTTATGGTGGCCTCACTGTAACTTGGCCATGTTTTATTTTAAGTTGTCATTGGCTTGAAAAACCCACCAGTTATACAAACAAATCCCACTGATTGCATGGAATATTATAACAGCATTGTTGCCTTCACATGGTAATTACTTTGAAAATAGAGACCTGCTGATGGCAAGAAAGGAGATGCTCAAAAGAAACCTCAAAATTAACTTACTTTAGGCCATTTCTTAGAGAACAATACTATTCTAAACAGCACAGTAATTGATGTCAACCCAGAGTATCAAAAAGTTCTCAACTAAATGGCAGAAAGAAGTAGTAGAATTTTTTACTTGCAGTCTCCCGGCATTGACCCAGACAAGATGAAAGACATTAATACCAATCTATAAGTAGGAATCCAGACTTTGCAATTTTGATGTAATATATCCCAGACGTTATGCATTTGGTTTGAATTTGCAGAATTCTTGTGTTTATGCCCATGCTGTGCATGCCTTCCTCAGTGTTAGTTAATGCCTAGTTTTCAGTGTTACTTACCCTGAGTAAAGGGAATAAAAGCTTGATCACCAACAGTTTTTTACTTCTAACCTTTCAAATGTAGCTAATCTTTCCTCAAGTTAGTCTCTTAAAGAAATAAATTATTTTCTTTTTTGCTTTAGTTGGACTGGATAACGTGCTTATCGACCGTCACTTCATAATTCTTCTTACCACCATCATCTTTACCTTACCTATATCTTTGTATCGAGACATAGCAAAATTGGGAAAGGTAAATCATAACAGCAGTTGATTTTTGGTTTATTGTACTGTATGTCATTGAAAATAAGTGCCAGTCATAACTTTGTGTAAATAGTTAACAAGTGCATTCTGCTGCTCAATGGACAACCTTTCAGCAGCTTACTGACTGAAGTCATGTTTTTACCTTTACAGGTATCTCTCCTTTCTCTGATTCTAACCATTGTCATCCTGATTATTGTGATGGTGAGAACAGTAACCTTCAGTCCACAAATGTGAGTATTCTTACACTTGCCACAAAGTGAACTTTTGTTCATATATAATCTGTTATTTCACTATTGCATTTACCTGCATAGCTGTGAAACATGCCTGCTTTGGAACAGACAGGTTATTGAAAAATCTCTATCAACGCTAATACAAAATGAACAGCTAAATATACTTCATCCTTTATAGTTTTTTCTTCTATTGGGTATAAGCAAATCTAGAGAGAGTCAAAACCCATAGAGATAAATGAGAAATTATGGATGACTAATAGCAGGTGAGTCCTGAATCAGCATATGAGATTCTGTCATTTGAGATTTTTTTTAGGTTTTTTTTTCCCATTATTGTCAGACTGCCTATATTTACAATCTCAAAATAGCTACTATCTTAGGAATATTTCTTTTTCCTATAAGATAAATATAATAATTTTATAATAAAAATCAAATACAAATACTGAGACTTTTAAAAAAATAACACAATAATAAAATCTTTGTCATTTGAGAAAACAACTATATAATGTGTAAAACTCTTACTGCACTCATACTCTGAAAGTAATATTTAACATTGGACTTTGGAGCATTCTAGACAATTTAGTACACATGCGCTGTGACATTATTTTTATGATTATATTGCAAGAAAGTATTACGGATTTATTATTTTTCCTTAAAGGCTCAGAAGGGCTGTCTTTTATTCTCATCCTTTAAGTGTACAGATGTATTAATAAAGATGACAAAATCTGTTTCTGAATGTGCTTTTTTATTTATTGGAACAGGTTTATATGGTACTTCTTATGTTTCCCTAAGTAGATTCTTCCACCAGGATTGTTTCATCAGTGTTAGGCACAATTGTCCATTTGTATTACTGCTGTGATACATGGGTTAATTGCAGGGTATTCAGGTTTAGTGGTAGCAAGATGCCTAAAATAGCAGTTTCTTAAGTTGTACCAGATGATATTGTCTATCATCCACAAAATCTCTCTCAGAACAGTGTGGAACTTCCCTCCCCACCATATTTCTGGTGCAGCGTGTTTTTCACACTCAGTGTCAAAGGGGTATTTTAAAGGTTAATCTCAAAACTCCCTGTTAAAAAAAGAAGACACTATATATAATACTTACTGATAACCTTGTTACTATGGTAACATTTCTTCTCCACAGTTGTGATGCACTGAAAAATATGGAATGCAGGTTTTATTTTTTCTTACAGTATATGCTGTTTGGTTTTTGAGTGATTCTTGAAGTTTTACTTCTTAATTCTTTAGAGACTTGCATTTCTGCCTTTACACTTCTTGTTTTCAGAAATGAATCTAGTAAGTTGATAAACAGTTGGTATTTTTTTTTCCTCACCAACATTCTGTTAATGTCTATTTTTACTCTCTTTGCTATTTTTATTTTACAGTTAGACATAGACTTTAGTTGTTAAAATTGTCTTCTATTTTGTTAGTTGCATAATGGTAGGAGCTTTTTTTTTGCAATGAAAATAAAGAATACTGTTATATTTTAATATGGGTCTCATCATATTACAAGTGAAACAAGTGAATTTACACATTTACTGGGAATCCTTATTAAAATACAATAGGAGTTAGAGTTCCCAAAGAGATTTTTAAAAATCATTATTATGAAAGCACAGTCCTTGTATCTGTCTTATAGGAAAACAGTTTGTACAATCCTGGATAAAGGCTTGATGGGGACAAGAATATTTAATCCCTACAATTGTTATATGGCAGAACTGATTATGTGCCTGCCATTGATGACAGGTGATTGCCAAGCACAAACCAGACAATTCTATGGTTTCCCATTCCAATCTTTAACTAGCCTTTTCTTATGAATTCTTCCTAAATGTGTATGACTCCATTTATATTTGGTTGCTTCTTGGCCTGACCACAGTGGATATGGACTGCAAACTGTTTATGCTTTTTCAAGTGCTTGAAAAACACCTGTAAAAAAAGCTGTAATTTGTCCCCCTTTGGGGATCCTTTTTATAGAAAAAACAAGCACAGTTCCTTTAGGGTTTCTCTTTTTGTCATTTTTTATGCTTTTAATAATGATGCTCAGTGGCTGCCTTAAGTTTTCTGCAAATTTAAGTGGAGTTGTGGTGCCCCACCTGCCTGGGGTATTGACTCGGAGGAGCAGAGAAGAAAGATTGATGTATCTTAAATGCAAAGTGTTTTAAAGTCCCTTTCAACTGTATCCCTTAAGAATTGCCATGCCTCTGTTTATGTAACCTAGTTTGATGTTAGCCTCTTTGGAAAATAGCATGATATCATGAATATGCCTTGAGTTTGCAGTCTAGTGGAATTACCAAGCACAAGGTACTCTGCAGAACTGTTTGCTTGTGAATTTGCCTTTCTTTGATATTCTTCTCATGAAGTTTGGGATTTTTTTTCTTTGTTTGTTTGTTCTCCCTGTCTTGTTCTTTTGAAGCCTTTTTATCCTCTGCCTAACTGTACAGAATTGAATGCTGCTTTATCAGATGATTTCTCCATTTACCAACATATTTATGATTTTTCTTTTTTCATCCCATTCTCTAGCATGATTGTGTTAATTGCACATTTCATGCTTTCCATTAAAGACACTTCTTGTTTCTTGTTCCATCATTAAAGTCATTGCTGAATACATTCAAAAGTACTGGACTCAGGTCGGGTTCCACTGGAATCCCATTTTGATATCTTCCCACTTCGATAATTACTTTCTGAGTCGTAATCAGTTTTCATTTACCTTTAGATTTTTCAAAGTGAACATTTCGTCCCTTTGAGAGGTACAAGATCATTATGTGGAAATGATAAAACTTTTTTTGCTTAAATGAAATCCATGCTCTAGTTGAAAATTAAATCTTACTTGGACAACAAAGCAATAGAGGATATTTTCTGCAACAATCTGAAACTTTCTGCAGTGTTTTAGGCCATCAGAGAAACAACAAGATTATTACTATTTTAAACAGGAATTACAAGGTTCTGAATGTTGCTTTTTTTAATTTCCTTTGATTTTGGGGCAGGTTGTCCAAGGACATTTTAGGAATATTATTGTTACATTCTCATGAGAAAAACAAAATTTAAGATGTGGGATTACTTGGTTTAATTTATTACCTCTTATGACAAATATAAAACTGAGGTACTTCTTTTTTCAGTTCTGGTTTTGATAACTATCATCCATATGGTTATTGTTCACTGAATGACATAATAAACCTGCAGATAGAATCCAGTGTTCTGGATTATTAAGAGTACATTCTCAATATTTTAAGATGTTGGATAAAAATACATTTTGACCTGATCTTTATTCCCATCTGCTTATGGCTGGGTATTTACTTACTGTGATCAGAAAAAATAGGTAAGAATTAACTAGGACTGTAAAGTGCAGCATGTTAATACTGCATGGAATAACTTCATGCTTCAAACCTGAAACTAACATCCTTGCTGTAAAAATAAATATTTTATGTAGCTTATTAAGAGGGGTCATTTTAATTTAATTTGGTGTTCTTTAGCAAGAATGTTATGATGTCAGTGTCTCCATAATACATAAATGTCTATGAAAAACTTCAAGAGCATCTGCTACACATAAAGAGGATGCGAGAATTACTCAACTGGCAGCTGATCAGAGGGATAAAACACCAAGGGCTCAGGAAAAAAACTTGAAAGTAAAAAGTTGATTCTTTCTTTCATATAAAAAAATTAAGTAGTAAGCAAAGGTAAACTTCAATGTGTGATGAAATTTAAAAAAACCCAACTAAGCTACTTTATATTTACAGAACTGTTAACTCATTACAGAAGAAAGAAGAGTAGAAGTAGCTGTATCTGAAGTTGGGCTGGCATAACAGCTTTGCCTTGTCTGTGTTCTTTCACAAGACAACTTTAATTAATATAAAATCCAAGCCTAATGTGAGCACTACTCATTTTCTTTCCATTATATTGATTAAAGTTACATTCAGCATCTATGAACTTTTCAGTATCTTTAAACTTTTAAAGTTCAAAAATACCTAGAAAGGTATTTTACCTTAGAATAGAATTAAACTGAAATGTTACAATTAATTTCCTAAATGTTTAAATCATTGAATTAAACCCGAATGAGTCTATCAGATGATTCTGGATTATATTGTTAACTGCTAGTTTGCACCTAACCTTGGCAGTTTGACCCTGATCTTCAATCCAAAACAGTGGAAGTCTTTTGCTCACTGCAACATGTAGCTCCCCTATCAAAAATATGACTTTGTTCCTCTCCAGAAATCATCTTTCTTTTTTCAAGTCAGTGTTTCATAGCCACAAGCTCATTGACATCAGGGATATTTATTTCTCTTGCCTTCATTAAAGATGTTTTGCTTCTCGTGTATGTTGCAGAATTTCTACATAAATGACAGAAAAGATTTTTGTATGGCATTGATCTTAAGATGGGGACTATTATGCTGCACGTGTTTTACATGAAGTAAAAGATAGGCCATCTTAGACTGCCAAACAAATTTGCCCAACTCTTACTCATGATCTGGATGCTTACCCTGTTAGGATGTCTTATCCTTTGCCTGGTTCATTTGTTCTTCTCAATTTCCCCATTCTTATGTAGATAAACATGAGTATTTTCAAAACCTTTTAGAATTCATTAATATGTTTATTATGGTATATTTTCACAGGCATATGCTGAAGACTGAGTAAAGTCTTATTTTCTAGGCCTCACTATCTTCGGTCTGTCTTGCTTTTGTCTTAGTTTCAGCTAAGACTTTTCCTGTATGGGAACTCCCTTAGACTGTCTTTTTACTTAATCTTTTGCTATTTTTGTTCCAAGAACTACAGGTAAATTACATGTTAGGTTTCACTTTGTGTTTCAGCTTCTACTATATACGATAGACAGTACAGCTGTCAGCAAGTACATTTAGTTCAAAAATTTATTTCTTCTCTTACATTTCATTGTTTCATCTAACTAATACTTCAGCATCAGTTAGATGAAACAATGAAAGGTAAGAGAAAAAAACCTTCCTGTTCATGCAGGCATAGCCTATGCTTTTATACACTGAGCAGAGAGCTAGCTGGTTTTGTCATTCATGGATTTTCACAGCTAATGCTGTTCTTGTATAAGCAGCAGTTAAAATCTTCCCCTAATAAGTCCTAACAAGAATGTAGGTCAGAACAAAGGTCCCCTCAAAAAACAAAACAAAACAAAACAAAGAAAGCAAAGCAAACCAAACCAACCAAACAAAACAAAACAGAAACCAAAACGAAACAAAAAAACAACCAAAAAAACAGCAGCAGGATTGAAAACAAGTTATCCTGTGTTTTTGTATTCTTTCAGTGTCTGTATGCATCTGCCTAGAGATGCATATATTTATATCAATGTGTGTATGTTTACTTTGACAGATGGTGTTTCCATTAGCTACCCTTTGACTTGTGAGTGATTTTATGTGATTGTTCACTCTATGGCTCTTCTATAACTAACTCCTACTGTTTTCTGACAGAGTTTTCTCTTTCTGAGAAGTCTTTATGTGAAGTCTTACTTTATATAGACACTTTCATGTCACCTGCACCCTTTCCCAGGTGCTTTTCATATGTCTCTGTGTTTTGCAGACAGAACTTGGGGGTAACTTCTTATTTATGTGATCACAGCTCTAGAACTGTTGACTCAGTTCCAGACACTCAGAAATGAAATTTCTGGCTGTGTGCTTTCACTGCATGAGATCTCTCCATTCCTGTGATATGAAAATGTTTTTCAAAGCACATGCAGTAGTATATGAGTTACTGAAGAAAACAGCACATCTGTACCAGCATACATTTTAGGACATTACAAGCTGTGTTCAAATCAGGGATCAGAAATTCTTCCTCTATTCTGCAACTAGAATGGAAGGAATTTATCTTCTTAGCCTATTAAATAAGCAGGATTTTGTTCTTTGGGATTTTTTCCTCTAAATAATACTCCTAATCTGATTTGTCATTCATTGGTAAAGCAAAGCAATATCTTGGTCTTTTGCATATTGCTAGTGCATAAGCTAACACTGTGCAAGGGGAAAACCAGTTCCTGTGATTTGTTTTTTTAATTAATTGGCCACTTTATTAAAAATGTTTCAAGTGAAATTAATGTGCTTTCTGAATTCCCTTTTTAAATCTGTATTTGTAGGAGCTCATAATAAGCATTGCTCAGGATGTACATTTTCACAGAAATTAAATGTGTTTCAGGCAAAAGCATTCTTTATTTCTGTGCATTTAAAAATATTTTGTTTTGTAAGGTATTAGATAATTAATTATTACACTAGGAAAGAGCCAAAGAAAACTGATAAATTCTGCTGTCAAAGTGAAATATAAAGCAAATTTTCGTTTTGTATGTTTATTATCAAAGCTGACCTCTAGTGGTTACAGAATGGAACAAATATAGTGTTAGCTTCCTTTATACTCTTTTTATTTTGAAATACTATTGCAGTTTTTTCAATCAGATATGAATGTTTTCCTGAGAAATATTACATTCAAAATTATTAATAGTCATTTTCCAGACACATCTCTAGGTGTAGTGATTTGAAATCAGTGGCACTATAATATTAAGGGAGCTTATATTAGGAGCAACAGCAGCTATAGAGGGTCAGAACTCACATTTCTCAAGACAAATACTAAATAGCTCTATTTCATCCATAGTACTTTACATCTACTTGCCGAGTCTGAGGATATTTTAGAAGGGCCATATTCAGCTGCATGAGGCTCGAAGCAGTTACAGCAGTTCAAGACAATATACTGTACCTGAGGACAAAAAAGGGAACTTGATTTTATATTCAGGTTCTGTTAACTTCAAAGTTAAGCTGGGCAACCACAGCTTAAGAGCTGAAAAGCTGCTCAAAGTCTGAACTGAATGCTTTAGGTACTTTAAATCTGAGTTTTATTATATGAAAAAGGAAGCATTGATTATTTGAACTCAAGAAATAGTAAGATATGAGTTCTGAAAGAGGAAACTGCAACTTTTTAAATTTTTTTATTATTATTACTTTTATTTTAATCTGTTTATTTTTAGGGGCTGGAGGTGTAATTTAAACATTTGAAAGCAATGAAACCTGGCATAGCATATGCCACTGCAGGTGTCAAAACCAGCAAGAGGGAGAGATGACCAAAGGGAGGGAAAGATAAATCTGCCATTGTTACCTTCACAGAACTGGCCTGAGTGCCATACTGCTTCCTAGGGTAGTAGGAAAAGAGCATCTTAAGGCCTCAGGTGGCAGCACCTTTCCCTCTAAATAATAACAGAGCAATCAAGGTTAGCAGTGGCCAACTTTTAAAGAGCAAGCTTCTCTGGATTGTTTTTCATTGTCTGTGCTTTAATATTACAAATTAAATATTTAACTAGCTTGTGAATTTCATTTGATGGTTTTAGCAAATTGTATTTCTGGAAAAGGATGTTCTGTGTCCTTCCCCATTTTTTCATTTTGAAGTTCATACAGTAAATGGTTTTAACGAAGTTTGCTGATGGTCCTCCTCTAGGCATGGCAATTACCACAGGTCCAAATTTGTGAGCGTGTCTTAGAGGAGGAGGTGTGGGGAATATTACATTCTTGCCTGCCTGTAAAAGTCTCCATATACTCTCTTAAAATTTCTTTTATGTTTTGGGAAATAGCGGAATCTCTTTATTATGAGGAACTATGTTGGAAGAAGTGTAAAGAAAGGCAAACTCTCTCACTTGATTTGTAACCTAGTAAAATGGTATCTCTAGAGTGCATGCATTACATGTTTAAATTCAAAGGTAGAAATTGCCTCTAAATAGTCAGAGGACATTTTCAGTTGAGATAACCTTAGTCAGAATCAGTAACAGCTTTTACCTTCTGTGTTGCTGTTTCTTGGTATATGCTAACTTGAAGAGTGTATTTACAAAACTGAAACAGGCTGACATTTTTGACTGTAAACACTGGTTACAGAAATACTTGAATCAAAACAAGGGAGATGAGAAATGTATTGCCTTGGTTTCAGCTTTTGGATAAACACTGGGGCTATTTCAGAGAGTTATGGAGATTTGTTCTGTATTACAGCATATTACTTGAGTAATTTTTAATAACTGATAATTGAAAAGAGTGCAATCTATTTAAATGTCTATTTTAGACCCAAAACAGAAAATGCATGGATATTTGCAAAATCAAATGCAGTACAAGCCATTGGGGTGATGTCATTTGGTAAGTGTTTTTTGCCGTTTGGTTTTTTTTCAATATTAAGATAAATTTTAAGAAAATATTTAATATTTTGAACCAATTTTTTTTTTTAATATTCATGTTGAGCTGGTGTAGAAAAAAAAAGAAATTGACTGAATGATCCATATGAATGTCATTGTTACTGTGTAAGACATTAACCTCATCCATTGTCCATTTGGCCCTAGAGGCTTGCCACTGTGGCAGAGACAGTGCACACATGAATCCAGCTCACCTGTGCAGGTCATCCTAGAGCCCCTGCAACAGTGGGTTCATCTCACTGATAAACTGAGGGGACTGGAATCATTCTGCATTCCCTTGGGTAACCTCTAACAGAAAAGTCCTCATTCTGAAATCTGTTCCTGCCTGCAGGATCTGGTATATTATTTCTTGTTAATGTTGTGATAATCTGAGGCCTCCCAATGATTGCTGCTGCCTAAAATGGATGCCATATGAAGTCTGAAAGTAGCAAATGGCTCTGTAGATTTAAAAAAAAAACTTCTAAAATCTGCTGCTGAGTTCTTAAGTACAAGAAGAGCATGAAGAGGAAATAGCTGTGGAATGGAGATATAGAGGGTGGGAAATGGGATAGCATTTAAGGATAATGTAATCAGAATCATCTCAGGATGAATATAAACCTTCATCAAATCAACTAAGCAAGCAAAGGTTCAAGCCATTTATCTTTGCCATCATTGCAAGATTAATGTTTGTATTTAATAATGAGTGGATTCAAACTGTGCTGTGTCTCTGTGCATTTATGCATGAATTCATACATTTGCTTTAACTGTTGTGTGTTTCAGCATTTGTCTGCCATCATAACAGCTTTTTAATATACGGATCTCTGGAAGAACCCACATTAAAGAATTGGTCTCAAGTCACACATATGTCTGTGGCCCTTGCTCTTGTCATCAGTATAGTGTTTGCTGCCTGTGGATATATGACTTTTACAGGATACACAGAAGGTAAACTACTTGATCCCTCAATTTTGGTGCTTGCTGTAATCCTTACACTTTACCTTTCTGTCTGATTTTTTCTGTAAGTATCTTGGTGACTGTAAAAACGCAAGAATCATAGTATATTTGGGCAGAAATAGGACATTCCTCAGTTACCCAACAACCAAAACAGGATCCAAAAATGTCAGCTGCATGCTAATAGCTGTCAGATTCTTAAGTGTAAGCCTCACCAGTGGAAGTCCCCTTTGAATACTTCCATCATTAAAACACTTTGAGGACTACATAGCTATGATTTTTCCAGCAGCAGAGAGTAGTAAGAACAAAAATTTCCTACAGGGTATCTGGTATATATCTGGATATATTTTCTTACCTCTCTTCCTGTCAGTACTAATACAGCATCCTAGAGTTAGAGATGTTTCCTATTTTTGCAACAAGTGTTCTGGTGTTACTAATCCTACTGTCTCCTCTGTTGGGTATATGAATACACATGAATGTATGTAATCAATGTTGCATCATGCTATTTAACATCATTTTGCTGAAGTGAAAAAGGTATGTTCATAAGAACAAGGTGTAAATTTCAGTGCATTACTTCCTTCAGGGAAAATACACGTTTCATAAGCAAGCGTATTTTCTGTTACTTAGTAGTGACATTCCAGATTGTAGGAGGAGGCTTCCAAGCTTTTTCCTTTTCTGATGAGCAGCAGCATTTGGTTGAGAACAGAGAAACTGTAGGACGGGCCTCCTGGTTTATCTGTCCTTTTTGCCAGCCTCCAGTGCTTACTCCAGCAGAGTAAGTCAGTGTCCTAGATGTACTGTAGGTAGGCAGAATGCAGGCTGGCTGAGGACTTTCAGGTACAGAAAGCTCTGCCTGCAGCTCCTCCTCAGCTTATGACTCTTGTGTTAGCATTTCTATCTCACCTTCTGTCTCCCTGTAAAAATCTTTTGGCTGTTTAAAGGACACCTTACTGCTTCTTCAATGCCATTGTGATCCCTAAAGCAGTAAATCATGAGAGTATTGTAATCACATAAAAGAGATCTGATAGATCATCTGGTCACTGTCTTGCACTGTCTCTTGTGCCTCAGAGATCATTATTACGGACTTGTAGTAAACACCAAGCAAGATGACTTGAATTTTACAGTGATGCTTTTGTTTTTAGATATAAGAAGGTTTGCTAGGTAATAACCTATATGTTTATAATGGGCTTTTGAGGTCAGAATACTTGAAATTCTTCTCTTCAGCTTATTAGCTGTGATTAGATACAATCAGGAAAATCAAGTTCTCCACAGGTAGATCTCACTTTTTTAATGTAATTGTTGTTCTAGAGTTTTTCGGGAAAATTTATCTTTTACACATAAACTTTCTTTCTGAATCTGTCACATATTTATTTAATCAGACATCTCATACAAAATCTATGTTACAGGGAACATAACAGATGACAAACTCTGATGTGTATATTTTAAAAATTTTTTTGACGATAATTGCTACTTGAGGTAAATACACTGCTACCAGTAGGATAAGCAAAAAGTTGCTCCGGGACATAACTTGTGACTGTAACTAGTTTCTAGTTACATGTTAGAAGAGGAGATCAGAAAATCTCAGTTACTTCAGTAACTCCAGTAACCTGAACTTCAAGTTGCAAACGTAGGTAACTGATGTGAAGGTCAAGCTAATTGGTGTTTTGCTGTACCTCAGGAGATATATTTGAAAACTACTGTAGAGATGACAACCTTGCTACATTTGGAAGGTTTTGTTATGGAGTTACTGTAATTCTCACCTTCCCCCTTGAATGTTTTGTGACCAGAGAGGTAAGAATTTATTACATTTTCCCTTTAACACTGTTGTTATATATTAATAATATTCTCACATTATTAATACATATTGTAGCTGAAGTCTATGGTTGATCTGTGATAAGTAGCAGCATATTTTATCCTGCTACGTGCAATAAGTGTAGGGGACTAGCTGTACGGTTTAGACATTGGCCATGTAATGTTGTTTTACGTTTATTATAATATTATTCAACATTATATTAATAATTACTTAATAATATCAGACTGCTTAAAATTCCAAGTTTGGCATAAATGACACTGGTGTTACTGTGTTGAGAATAGCCAAAAGCATGTACTTTTCTTTCTTAATAGTTTTGCTTTTTAGAAGTATCTCCATCTAGGAAATCCATCAATTCAATAATTAATTGTAAGTGGATTTATTCTGTTTATGGGCAA
This sequence comes from Illadopsis cleaveri, assembly GCA_013399915.1. NCBI lineage: Eukaryota > Metazoa > Chordata > Aves > Passeriformes > Timaliidae > Illadopsis > Illadopsis cleaveri. Next base: position 652,109 of record VXBB01009311.1, on the reverse strand, counting down.
ATGAGAAAAGAGTAAATCCTAAAATGTTACAGGTATAACTAAGTCAATTTGGCACGTGTTCTGCAATTTTAGTAATGATTGTTATGAGTTAATTTTGGAAGCAGATGAAGATGTTTTCCTGAAGCAAGGTAAGTAAAATTCAGCCAGTGTATTGTCACCCATTCCTTTAGTTTCCCAAGGTTAGAAGGTTTGGAGCAAGCTGTTTGATAACATAAGGAGAAAAATCAGGTTTAAAACTGTGGTTCTGTTTCAGGTGATTGCCAATGTGTTTTTCCATGGGAACCTCTCAACAGTTTTCCATGTCTTTGTGACAGTAGTTATCATTGCTGTGGCGACTGGTATATCATTAGTGTATGATTGCCTTGGAATCGTTTTAGAGCTGAATGTAAGTGAACCCGTGTACTCTTTTATTTAATAAATCACTTATTAATAAATTGGAACTTTGTAAAATCTGCAGCTCTACTGAAAATCTTATGTAATTTGACATAGTAGTAGTGCTAATAGCAGGAATTACTGCTTCAAAAACAGATAACTAAAGGTGAAAGGAAGTTCAAGAAGCAAAATTCATGTGGTTGCAGGGCGGATTTGGAACAGTTTTGTAGATAAGGCAAGTGGCTATGACTTACAGAATGTGTTTAAGCCACAGCAGAAATCACTAAAATACTCATCCAAACTGTATAGTGGTACTGAATTTAGCATTTCTTTCTCTAGTCCCTGCTTCTGATGAAGTTGGCAAATTATTAAACACTGGGGCAGATTCTAGTGACTGCCTTGTGCCAAAGAGGCAAAAAACAAAGAGGGAGGTAGAAAGAAAGAACCAGTAGTAGCTAGACCACAGAGATGGTCACTGGAAATACACAATTCACTCAAAAGCAAGCATTCCATCAGTGCAGTTTGTTTTTTTTCCTAAGCAATTAGTCAGTAGTCAAGCTGATAGCTTTATTCAGTTAGGAATAGAAGTTGATGGCCAGGCATTTGCATGGGTAGCTCCTATCTTGTGGTTTTTTGTTTGTTTGTTGGTTTGGTTTTTTTGTTTGTTTGTTTGTTTGTTTGTTTTGTTTTGTTTTGTTTTTTTCTTTTTAAGGGAGAATTTGACAATACAGCTGTAGGTATTTATTGGATGTAATAATGGTGCTCAGAAAGATTGTTCAGTCTTGAGATCCAGTAGGGAAAAATTAATAGACAGAGTATTTACATGTGAAAGAAAGGTCTGTCTTTTCAGCTGGCTTTCTATCCAGCAGAAGAGCTGTCTTTTGGCTCTTCACCACAGATGGCATTTGATACTATTTCTCTGACCCTGCTTACTCTTTCCCTGCTTTCTGGCTGTAGAACAAAACATAAGCCATTGTGCTTGCCTGGTGGTAATTCCTCAGGGAAAAGGGTCATATGGGCATCAAAGGGCCACAGAGTTTGTTATTCTTTTACTGAGATGCTGGTTTGAGTTACTTCATAGACCTAAATCTTAATTTTCATGGAGAAGATACTTTGTGCTTGTACGTATTTTGATGTCTATACTGATCACTGTTAACAGGTTCTACCATACAAATATTGGAACTTTTGTACAAATGATGATGTAAAGTTATTGCTTAGGCTGGATTACTATCTCGCCATAAATGAATTGAAACATAATGTTTGTTAAGTATGTAACAAAATAAACATTCAAAATTTCTACATAAAATTGCTGCCTTTTGGCATGTAACTCATATGCTAATCTGCAGTTGCTTTACTATAAAAAGAATTTTTTTAAGTGCTTTTTGTTTGTCCCTTTCTAAGAGAGCATTTTAAAGAGGAGCTGAATTTTTAGTGAGAGGAAAGATTCTACTCTGTCAAAAGGAGCTTTGCTTTCATAGAGAAGTCAACCTCAATCAGGTTATAAATGTCAAAACTGATCAGAATTCTTTGAACTGCTACATTATGCTTCCACTTAAAAAAAAATATTCCTTTTAAAGGCAGTGTTATATCTAAACTTCTCCATGGAATTATCTTAAATATTTTAATTCAAATATTGAAGAACTATGTTTAGACTTTTACTCTATCTCTTAAGCTGAGAAACTTTGGGTAATAAGATTTAATGCTTCTTGCAATGTTAAAATATTATTTTGTCTCAGCAAAGCAAAAGCATTTAAATAAATTATTTGAATTATTTGAATTATTTGAAATAGTTTAACAGATATTCTTGCATATTATTTGGGAATTTGAAAAAAAGGTTTTCCATATAGCAACATGGGAAAAGGCCTTTATCTTCTGTTTTTACTGTTACATCAGTGTAATCAGAACTGTTTAAAAAATTACATTTTTGTTCTTCACATCTAAATAAACATGCTTATGAGGGTTTTTCTATTGCTCTTTCCCACACACAGGGAGTTCTGAGTGCTACCCCACTTGTTTTTATCATCCCATCAGCGTGTTATCTAAGGCTGTCCAAGGAGCGGTGGAACCATTCAGATAACCTCATATCCTGCCTGATTCTCGTTCTTGGTGTGCTAGTGATGGCAGTTGGGTTTGTCATGACTGTCTTGCATCCCCAGGAATGTAGCCATGGAAAAGAAATGTTCTACTGCTCCCCTAGTAATGTTTCTTTACCGAACAGCACACTTTCACCATAGATAGCACACCAACCTCCAGACTAGATCAGGCACATCTCATAGTGAACCATATGTACCAGTTTGAAGGAGAGTGGAACAAAGATTTTTCATGTTTTGAGATGCACTAAAAATTTTAAACTGTATAACTGTATTTACATACTTGATGTTATGCTGCCATCCTCTTTCAGGTAAGAGTTCAGTTTTAACTGTTAAAACAGAAAATCTCAGAGGTGCCTTCAGTAGACATTACTTGAATAACCTGCAAGCCTACCAAAAAGGTGGCATTTTTTTTAACTTAGTCTGCAATGCTGTTTAAATGCCATAAATTAAATGTTTTGGAATATAAACCTTTCCCATGTTTCATTGATTTAACTTAGTTTTTATTAATTTTATAATATTTCATTATATTTATTAGCACACTATTGTATGGGGGTTTTTTGAGAAAAAGTATGAGAGAAAAAATATGTCTGTATCTCTGTGTATTACAATTCTGCTATTAAATCAAAAGACCTTTATTAATTCTGTCTTTGATTTTGCAGTAGCTGTCCTGTAGAGCTGAAAGCTTCCCTTTTACTGGGTCTGGAATCAAACAAAACTTTGTATTCTGACTGTACTGTAACTGATCCAATTTAATTTTAACGGTTACAATATGTGGTCTTGTAATTGAATGCTATTGCAGGAATAAATCCACAAGAGTGGATTTAAAAAGATTCAACTAGGCAATCTTTGTAAAAATTTCAAGATTGACAAAGAAAGAAATTACAGTGCAGCTCAATTCTTACATTTATAATATTATTCATTATTTCTGAAACAGAATTGAAACTACCATTCCTGATTCTAGTTCTCTGTTTCTTTTCAGTATATGACTAATGATTTTGTCATGGTTTGTCAAATTTTGGTAATTTTTTATGTTTTCCAAAATTAATTTAACATCAAGGATTCATGTATATATATGTATGTGTATAAATATACATATGTGCCTAAGTATATATAAAAATAGACTCATGTGCCTATAGAGTAGGACTAATTTGAGGTTGACTAATATGAGTATCCTTAGTCATATCAATGCTGTAATTTTGAAAAAGTTTTTTTTATCAAATCAAAATGTGTACTTGAGTTAATTTTTGCATTATTGTCATCCTTGTGGTTCCTCATGCCAACTAAATGCGTAATGCTACTTCATTTTTATGCTGCTTAATGGGGGTGGGTTTTGCCTTCATTGTGCATGACAAAGCTATGTCATTCAAGAGTTCCAGCTAAACAGATCTGTAAGCAAGGGTCACTAGATGGTAATAATACTTGTAAGAATAACACACTTTCTAAAAGTAGTGCTTCCAAAATAAATGCTTTAAATGTTACTGGGGTTTTTTGTTGTTTCTTTGGGGTTGTTTTTTTTTTAAGTTTTAAAACAATTAGAGAGAAGTGTGAGTGTTACTCTGCTTTCATTTCTCTACATAGTGTCGTCTTTGAGGGTGATAATTTATTTGTTCTCCAGGTAGCTGATACTGTTCACAGAGAATATTTCTCACCACTTTAGATTCAGTAATAGCTGATTTTGTCTTAGCTGTGGGTGAATCATTACTGAATAGATTCACTTTCTTCTATGCCAAATGGAGTTAAACCCAAATAATATTTCCTTGTGACAGCTAATGAGATCTTTTTGATCAATCATAATTCTTTCATGCTTTGTTGTTCCTTTTTTCTGACTTTTTTTTTTTACTTTTGATGTAAGTTACCTTCTTTCAGGTATTAATTATAAATTATCCTTTCTATAGAGCAGCACTGGAATAATTTCCATTTCATTCCACTAAGGCTGTGTTGTTATTAAATCATGTTTGCATGTCCTTTGTGAAGGATGAGTCTTTCTATGCTTTTCTACTTTATAAATGAAAGTGTAAAGAATTTTTTTTCACTGTTCTTTTTAATTTTTGAGGTGTAAAGTCTGAAGTAGTAATGGTCAGTTTAATGTTTTCATTGTTGCTAAAGCTTCTCTTGCTCTTAAAAGCTTCTTTTGCCAAAACTAATGGAATTCATGTAATCATATGCTCAGAGGTTTTCATTTGTGAATTTCCAAGGTGATGGTGTAGCTCTCCCAGCTGTAAGAATGTTGAAAATGGGAAGTTGAGTATCATGGATGCCAGAGTTTAAAGTTAACTGCTACTTGACTAAAGGCTTTATAAAACCTATGGTCCCTTCATTTCCAGTATTACATAGTGCAACTTACCTTTATTAAAATGACAAATAATAGCAGTCTGGTAAATCCTTTCTTAGAACCTAGGAGGTTCAAATACAGAAAGATAATACATCACAATAAAAATTGTGATAACCATAGTTTTTTGCAAACAAGACTCCCCAAAATAAAACTGTAAAATCTATTGGGAACCTGTCACTGGCCTCAGCATTTCAGGATCTCACCACAATCTTAGTACTTCAAGCAGAGGTGTGCTGGGAGTAGCAATATCCCCAACTCCAAATGCTCAGTGGTGACAGGTCTTCATGGTGTGCATGGAGGGAGAACAATGTTCCACAAGCACTTGCTGGCAGGATTTTCACATCAAAATCTGGTAGTGTGACTCACTATTTCTCCAAGTTCCTCTCTCCAGCTGAGAAGGCATTTCAGGACACCAGATGTACAATTACCATTCTCACAGGAGCTAAGCAGACAGCTTATGACTCTAGAGCAGAGTGCTTCTTACCAATCACAGAATTCTGAGCATTGACAAAGTACTTCCTCATGAAAGTTTGTCAGATGACCAAACCCCATGTACTACCTGAGACTTCCTAGAGAATTTTCTTTCCTCCTCAAGTTTCTCTCTGGAGGGAGGAGCAAAATGGCTCAGGTTTGCTAAATGGACATATTTCTATATATTTTTCACATGCAAAATCTTTATATCTCATATAGCATACATACATTATGTATATTTTCTCCATCCAATAGGGGAAGGATATTTATTTACCAAATAAACTATTTAGTATTTGTGACTCACTGGACAGCGAAACTTAAAAAGTAGTGTGAGGATTTATTTAGAGTCTGGTGGTTAAGGCTTTCAAAACTAGAGCAAAAAACGCCCCAACATTGTTCTTGTTCTTTAATTAGATGTAAACTGGGGATTCAGAATGTGTTTGTAACTTCAGGCATTTTAAACTTCCCAACACATCCCCTCTATAGCTATTCATTATTACATGAATTCTGCTGCTTCCTCTAGTATGATGCTAATGCATGACTCGTAGGAGCTTTTAATAAATATGCAACAGATAGGTCAATATAGACCTGATGATGATCCAGGTGTTAACAGCAATTGGGAAATTTGGTTGTTGTTTTAGAAGCAGACCAGCAGATGGTGCTCGAAAATTAGTTGCATCAGAACTGTGGTGCATTTTCAGTTCATTTTTGTTTTTATTTATTTGGGTTTATTTTTGTTGTTTGCAGAACTGCTATAACCCACATTTCTTCATTAAATGAAGCTATGAATAAGGATGGAAGAACAGAATAGCCAACAATTTGTGGAATTCTTTCTCTGAATCTTTACTGGGTTTTTTCCTAGCAATAGTTTTTGGGTTTAATTTTTATCTTACTATATTACTTGATTTCAATTCAAATGCTAACAGCTTTGTCTTTGAACTGGCTTTTCACATAATCAGACTGAGATTCTTTGTCTTGTAGATTTAAGCATAAATGTAATAATATTTGGAGGGGTGATGGTAGATGCAGATGATGGTTATTAACTTTTTTTAATAAAATAGAAGAATTCTCTGTTTGAACTGAAGTTTAGCTGCAATGATACACAGTAATCTTAAGAGCCTTGAGAATTTTACACAGAGTCCATTAAAAATAAAACTTTCTGCAAATCAGAAAATTCAATGTTAATGTTGTATTCAGAAAATAAGCATTGGCCTGTGTTAAAATGCAGTAAATTCAACATACTTTGCCATCATGCTCACTCTCAGTCTGTGGCTGTGACAACCTGTTGACATGCTATATTGCAGATTCTGTGAATGGTATGCCCAGGTACTTTGAAACTTGGCAGCTTTACAGTCTCTGCTTTCTTGGATATTTCATGTGCAGACACCTTGGTAAATTCCCACTTCAGTTTATATTACAGAGTGTGAAGATGAACCTAACTTGGGAACTGTGTAAGCCCCACCCAAGGCATATAGTCTATTTTTAATTAAATATATTGGCAAGTTAGTGATGTTTTGTTTGAACAGTGAAAGCTTAACATTGGCAGTAACTGTCTTGAGGTAGCTGTAGTGGAATGGAGAGAGTGATTTGATGAAAAATAAAAAAAGTGACAAGTGGTGTAGTGGTGGTGCAGAAGGGATGAATTAGATTGGTCTTTGGCAGGACAGGCATGTTGTGTACAGTGCTAACTTGCATATCAGTGGAGACAGCTACAGAATTCACAATTAATGTAAGAAATCTATGACAAGTAACAAAGTTTGGGCTTCATAATTTCCAGGAAAATGCAAGTTGTGTGCACTGCACTGGAGTTTGGGAAGTAGAAATTTTATATGGGTATACACACAAAATCAAAACCACCTGTGCATTCTTTGGAAAGCAGAACATGCAGCTTAGAAACAAGAAAAACTTGCAAAACAACATGCAAATAAAACAAGGTACTGGTCTTTGTCTTTTGCTGCTAAGCCTATTGTCATAGACTTAATCTTAAAAATAATCTTTCCATTAGTGTTTCAACAAATGTGTCGGGGAGAAAAAGTAAGGATTTATCTGTTAGGATATCTCTGTTAGGTTGCATATAAAAGGAGGGACCTTAATACAGGACCTTCAGAAAACCATTTTCAGGTAATCACCGCTCTCATAATTGGTTTGTACTCGCCTTTGTTAGTTCTTGGCACACCTTCAGCATCCATGAGAAGCATGTCTCTGTTAGGTTTTCTGATGTCAGCTACTGAGACTGCTGCATTTTGAGCAGAAAAATAGAAATTGCTGAAATGTAAATCAGGATCCAATTCAGAACTGTGTACACATACATACAATGTGATTTTCATGGAACTTAAACGTATGACTCCAGACCTTTGATAAACTGAGAATGAATCAGACTACCCCGAAAGTCCAAAGCAATGTTCATGGACCTGACTGGTAAGCTGTAGGTATAGATAGAAAAAGAAAAGTATTTTTGTAACTGCCATGTCACAATAATCCAGTTTGGAAGTTACATATGCTATGACATGTCTTTGAACTCAAAGCTGATGAAACAGTTTTCTATTCCTCAGTTCTTGTTCTACTGGCAGCTGAGGCTCCTGTATGTAGAATACTACTCTTTGCTTTCTCAAATACAGGAATGAAGTAATTTATTCATGTTTTTAGTAAACAGACAGGCATTATAATTGTGTGTACTGATTTTGTGGACTGTAGGAATTACCTGAACTTCTGTGGCAGAGTTAAGCAAGTAATTTGTCTGTACATCTGGAGTCTTTGAATACACCTAATGCTCTGTACTGCACATGAAGTTAGAGCTGCAGCTCATGTGCAGCTGGAAGTCAAGGCCATCTATTAGAGTCAATCTACCCCAAGGCAAAATGTTTTGGGCATGTTCTTATGAAAGAGGTCAGAAACTCCTGTGAAAATAACAAAAATGATGGTGACTAAGTTAAGCATAGCCATAGATCTTTCTCTGTCATACTGTCATCTTTTTCTGGTTTTGATTGTTAGCGCATTTGTTGCTTTGTTACTCTTGTTGCATATGACATTTACTGCACTCCACATGATGTTCATCAGTCTTCTTGTTCCATAAAGACTGTGTTTAAAGCCTCTGATTTCATAATTGTCTTCAGTTTTATTCACAATCATCTTTGGCTAAGGAATGAGATCGTGCTTTTCTTTAACTGAGTGCGTGTATTTACATTTTTGTTTATCTCATCCACAGTAGACTTGGCCAGTCAGAAAACCAGCATGAATATGCTGAGATGGAGATCATAGGACTGAGGGTCATGGAGTTCAGCCATGCAGTTGTTGCTGACTGCTGTTTTTCTGTAAAGAATAGGAGATTGCTGTGACACAGGCTCTGAAACCTCTGGCAACATGTAGTGGACAAAGACAGCAGTAGGGTCAGAGTAGGCCTATACAAGCCTGGTGGTTTTAGCATCTGTTTTGATAACAGCTTCAACAGGAAGCTCCTTTCACCTGTTGCTTGTGTGCCAGCTAACATGTGCTGTTCCCCACACTAAATTGGCCTTTCAGGAAAATGCAGTATTGACTATTTCAAAACCTGGCTCTTGCAGTAGCCAAATGGCACAGAATTGGTTATATCCACAACATGCATCAGTTGGCCCTTGATGTCGCCTGGACAAAATAGAGCACTGCTCTGGCTTTAGGTATAATTTATGCATGGAAATATTGTAGGGGAAGGATGCACAACACCTCCTGTGACTGGTAAAGATTTGTAGGTAGCATTATAGAGAAGGTATGGGAAAGAATGGTACCACACCAGGGCTTGATCTGGCAGTTTCTGTCTAATTCAGCAGTATAGACACAGGCTGCCTTGGTGACTGGTGAAAAGTGTGATAGATTAAAAACTGCCTATCAACAGTACCTGGAGATGCTACTGCACCATTTAAAATTGTCAGACAATGTCAGAGCAGGCTGACAAGGACTAGTGTAGACCTGTTTATGTAGCTCCCTCTTAAATAGGCAGACTCATAGTCCAGAATTGCAGAGGTTTTGTGTTCTACCTGCAGAGGGCATTCATACTGTTCAGTACATCATTATTCTCCAGCTGATAGTGAAAGGATTATTTATGCTTGTCTCAGTTAAGGGTGCATGAATCAGGAGCTTTATGATAATTGGTTTGTTGAGCATACCTGTCTTCTGTGAAGATTCTGAGAACCTCTAGCTGAGTACATATAAAACAGATGTGGTTATGAGAAGAATTGTAAAAGCTGGTCAGAGACTTTCCTAAGCAAAAATACATTTAGCTAGCTGAACTACTTTTTCATTTTAGTTATAAAGTGTTTTAAATTATTGTTGTTAATTTCTAACCCTTTGCATTTTAATAATTTTTACATGTAGTTTGTGCACAGTGCAGAATGCTTAAACTCGTTCTTAATAAAGCTACTCCAAAAAGCTTGTACTGAACTTGCAGAGAGTGGCAAAAGTTACAAATATGAAAATTTTGGAAAAGACACAATGAAATCAAGCTACAATGTAGAAAGGTGATATTTTATTTTCTTGGAACCAAGAAGTGTAAGAAGAAAAAGATAATTATATCAGGGCTATTAATCAAATATTTTTCAAAGCATTTGTTTCAGTTTTAAATTTATTTTGAAAGTGGTTATTGTTTTTGAGGAGGGGAGCATGCCCCTTTGGCAGGCTCAGGAAGTATCTTCATGAAGTATCTCCTGATCCTGGAAGTGGCAAGGACAAGGAATGTAGACTAGCTGGAAGAACAAGTCTGATAAATGGTAACCGGGCCCATTGTATCAGACAATAGCAACTGCTGAATAAATACTGGCAGAGCAGTATTAGTCTGCACAAGAGACAAGCTGAAGCACAGAACACTTGAGAACCTATTCATAATATAGCTGTTGATCCTTGGATGCCTCTGGGAGTGAAAATGACTGTTATAAAGTTAACAGTCTAACAGTAGAGAATAGACCTTAAAGAAACAGAGAAAAAGGAACAAGAACAGTCTCTGCCTCTTTGAGACCAGGCATTCTATTTTTGGGGATTTGCTCTTAGCACAAAGTATCAGACAGTATTCTAGGAAATCTGTATTCATGATGTCAAAGTGATTATGAAGTATATAGCTGAGAATCCAGGGCACTGAGCTGAAAATAAGGTGCTTGTCAGGAGGTCATCCTTGGCAGAAAACACACCTGGATTGCAGTACACAGAATTGCTAGAACTGCAGTTTCCTTTAATGTAATAATCCAGTGTGTAGTCATGAAACTGAGGGTGACCGAATGCTGTATTTCAACTTCCACTGCCTGAAAGCTCTCCCCTTGGATGCATATATTTCTGTAGTTTCTTTATACTGTCACAAGCTGCTTGACACAACTTTCTCCTCTGAACTCTCCTCAGCTCTCTGACAAACCTCACTGACTATTCCTTAGTGGAACTTACATAATAAATATTTGAGTATGATCACTGCAGATGGTGTGCTAAGACTTACTGCTCTGAATCATATTTTTAATACTGAAACCTTTCTGCTTATTCACACTTCCAGTAAAAGGGTTTATGAGCCTTATTTGATAAGTGACTAGGGTTAGAGTGAATGCCAGGTGGAAGAAATGCAGGAAAGTTTTTATTGCTGACTGACACATCTTCTTCTGTAGAATCTACCCATCCTTACAATGGGCTCTATAATATTGGGTTTTATGTGCCTAATGCATGTATTTAGATATGGGAGTACAAAAATACTCTTAGGCCTGCTGGATCAAATGTTGCTAAAGAAATTAAATTGCAACAGTTACCTGACTTTTGTACGCCTTTGGGTAGTGAAAGGGGGAGTGACTGGAGGAGCTGTTGGAACTTGCTGTTTGTTCTAAATTTGTCAAAGGATTCTACCCACCTTTTCTGTTTCATGTATTGCAGATTAAACACGGGTACTATTCGGGAGGGATCTGGTGGTAAAGTAGATATTGAAGCAGATAAGGAGTGAGATTTCTAGCAAAAAAGGGAAAAGGCATTACCACCCTGTGTCTTTACTATGAATTCCCGTGCCTTTACTACCAGTTCCATGGTGGCAACCATCAAAATTAAATAGATTAGATTGTAATTCCACTGTTCCAAATAGGTCACATTTTTCATCATGCCTACTATGTAAATTTGAGACTGGACTTCAGAGGCTTTGAGCTGACTTACAATTCAGTTAAATATCTATGTTTTTTCATTGGACAAGTTAATAATCTCTGGAAAGTATATTTGGTCTTGAGACTTCTCACATTAAAATTATAAACTGTATGCAAAAGCTAAAACATACAGTATAATCAAGTCCTGTGGTTTCCCTATAATTTCCAGCATGCTTTTTTCTTACCTTTCTTTTACCAGCTACTAATTTTCTCCTTCAATAATTTAAATCCTTTCTGTTAATCTGTAACTGAAGTAGACTTTGCAAATTAAATGGTACAGTTCTAATCAGATGCCAGTCTGCTATGGCATTTTGCTATGTGTGATACTTGCTGCTATCTGGTGCAACCTGGAGAGATCTCTGGAAAGGCCAGCTTGCTGGAAAAACACAAGAAATAAGCTGTGTTGCATAGAAGGATTTAAGAAATATTACTTCACTTTTTTCTTTCCAGCATCAGGTTAAAGTTCTTATGGTTTAAGCACATTACAGACTCCTAGTGTTCTCTGTCATATCAGACTCAGCTTGGATACCTTTTCTGTGCTGTACTCTTGGTTTTACTTGGATGATATTTGATTTCACAGTCATCAGTCTATGATCAGAGTGAGCTTCCATGTTTTAGTCTTTTAGCTACACAAAATTGCCACAGCTCTTAAGAGAGGATTCTCTTCACAGTGACTGTGATAATGAATTCTGAATGCTGCCCTCACTATCTCCCCATGTTTTATTTTGCTAAAGATTGTAAAGGGCTTCTGTTCTCATCATAAACCAGATGTCTATGGCTCTTAAACCGAAGTAACTTTCAGCATATATCTCATGATTTAATTTAGAGTTAAGAGAGGGACAGTTAAAACTAGAAAAATGGATATCTGTAACAGTGCAGCTTCAATACATTACAAAACTGTTGCTCTGAGATCTACCTCCTGGCTTTTTTCTCTTTCAGCATTGTGATTCAAGTCTTTCTCTGAACTTGGAGTAAACTGTGGAATGTGTTCAAAAATTACATTGAAGAAGCCATCAGTAAGGAAGGATCTTTGCAATGATCAGCAATTTTTATCAGTAGACTTCTAGGCACATATATAGCACATATGGCTATCCTGGTGCAGATTCACTCAGAACTCAGCAGTTTCCAGCTGTCTGCCTTATGCATGTGAACAAGCACAATTTTCTTGTTATAGTCTCAGTCACAAATTATGCAGGAAAAAACCTGCTGTATGTAGCATTAGGACATAAATTCTTAATAAAATAAAAAGTATGCAAGATAGTATTATGTCATGTATAAAGCAAGGTACATGTTGTCCACAATGAGAAAACCTCTTAGGAAAAAGAAAGAAAAAATTAAAAACTTCCTTATAAATTTAAAATAGTTTTAAGATAATTTCCCCTTCCTCATTATTCCCCAAGTGATCCCTAAGTCCAGTCTTTTACCTGCTTTTGTGTAATTTAAAGGGAAATGGAGATTTCAGCATCTGCGACCTTTGAAAAATTAGACTTTCAGCAACCTTGAAAACACTTCTGCATGCACCTGGAAACATCAGGTAAATTTGCACCCTTAGGAATCACAGAGGATCTTGATCTTGGCCTTGAAGCCAGTAGGCTGGAGTTCACCTGTGGTGTGTGTTTGTTCTGAATTGGTGAGTCAGTAGAATAGCGCAGAAGAGGTTCTGTTTTGCTACAAGAGTAATTTCTATTATGTTTAACTGGAGAGGCAGTACATGTTTCTGTGACATGACTTAGAATAGAACAGATTCACTTTTGTTGTTTGCTTTGCTTTCAACAGAACGCATATTTAGTTTGCTTTGCAATTCAGAAGCATCAAAATAACTGTAAAAATTGTATCCAGGTTAACTGTCAGTGGTTTAAGTCTTCATTCATTAACTAGAGTGTACTTTTTGTCTTACTTTTTTTGTAACATACAATTTTTATCATAAGAAGGAGTAAAAAATCTGTTATTTTATTGAAAGTTATGGGAAAAAAATAATTTTATATTCACTAATTTCAACCAGAAATTACAGTTGTCTAGATACTAGAAATTTAGTTGTTTCTGCTGTTTCAGTTTGAAATACATAATTCAGATTCATATTCAATACCTTTCAAGTTTACATAGGAATGATAGCTACTTGACACAGCTCCATCACTGCCGTTTTTTTCATACATTGAGACAGTAACAAATCTGATTTGCTGAAGACTTGATCAAAGTTGTTGGAGCACAGATCTTGAAGAGTACAAGCATTAAGCTCTTTCAGTCTTGACAAAAAATGAAGTTGTGGTGAAATTCAATTGCAATTTTCTTTATGCACTCAGCAGGTTTTTTTCATCAGTGGCACGTGAAGTGGAAAAAAAGGTGATTTGGAAAAGTTTAGAAAAGGAACAGGTATTAGTATTAGTATTATCATAGTTGTTGTTATTGCTGCTGCTGTTGTTTCTTATATAAATACTATGATAGTTATACAATCTATCCTAAGAGTCGCTCTGATATACAATCTATTCTAAGAGTCTCTCTGATCTAAAGAGGACAGAGTGACTTGGGGATTAAAGCCTCACTAAGCAAAGTTAACCATGTGTCCAGCTCAAGGACATTACTTTTACTTGTGCCATGAATTTGTTCCTATGCCTTTGTATTCCTTAACCATGTAATCTGGCCTTGCCAGACATTTTTACCTGTTGATTCTCTGTCTCATCGCAGTCTTCATATTTTATGCTGAAAAATGTCATGTTTCCTTTAAACCTTGATAAGCAGTGTCTGTGTTTTAAAACAATTTCCTTCTACCCTCACAGAAATTTAGCTTCTGAGCCACTGTGCAGCTTTATCTTCCCGTTCTTTTTCATTCACTTTCAATGTTTCAAAAATTTTCTGCCCTTGGGTCAAGTATTTTCTAAGGTGCATCTTGAATTACTTAAAACGAGTTATGTAGCAGGGTTCTGTCTGTAAAATCAGGAGACAAGAGTTCACTTAAAACGTGGTTGTGTAACTCAGCTCAAATTGATATAATTTTGATCAGAATCTATGATTCCATATTTCTCAAATGCAGTTTCGTAAGTGGTAAAATAATAAAAAAAAAATTACAAATTATTTAGGGTGACTACTTACCCTTTCTTTCCCCTTTCTTTCTCTTGATTCTACATCTGGGCAGCTCAATCCTTTTTCAGTCTTTTCTCTTTAACTGTTTGGCCTAAATACACTGTGATGCATTAATTAGCATATACATGTTTATCTTTGTGAATCTTAGTCTGGAATGAAGCCTGTGAACTTGTATTTGCCTATAATGGCCTGACTTTGAAGGTTCAGCCCAGTCAATAAGCATTTCATACCCTGCTAGAGAGAGATAAAACATCTCCTTGTCCTGGTGCCATCTCTCAGGCACACTGGCCTCAGAGTTGTTAATGAAGCCATTCAGCATCACCACTTTACACAGCATCTAAAGTCAATACCCAAGTCATTCAGCAGAGCTGTAATTTACCTTCTAACACCACCAAACTGCCTTCACCAGCTCTTTGAATGCTTAAGTGCTTGAAAGGTGTGGTGCATTACAATGTAAAAAATAAGACCGAAGGCAAAATCTTGAAATAAGAATTACAGTAGGTTCAAAGAAACCGCATACATCTATGCACTCCTTTACCTTTATTAAAAAATGAAGCCTTGCTGTTTTAATGTCAGACTTCCAAATATATCTAAAAAACCACAAAACATGAGAATCGTCTCTCAGTGTCTGAAGGTCTTATCTAACCTGGTATCTTTTCTCAGGCAATATCCAAAAATGGATGTTGAGGGGACACTAAAAAAGGAGGGGAAGACGTATATACTCCCATAAATATTCCTATCATCAAGCAGTCTGTGGTTCTGGAACTTCCTGAGCCAGAGATGGTGCTTTGTATTTAAGAACTCTTGATGAATTTCTTTACTGTTAACTTTCCCAGTCTTCTCCAGGAAGAGACAGGGGAGATAAAATTACTGCTCTTTTCAATTCTTAACCTTTATTTCTGATAAAAACATTGGCTCTATTCCACAAAGTCAGAAATAGCTCAGTGGCCTATAGCTTCTGTTAGAATGATAATGGCAATTTCACATCTCCTGGCACAAATGCATGACATTGGAGCTACACATTGGTCATGGAGTGGGACTGACTGATACATTAAAAAATATTTTTGCTGTATTTAGTTTGATTTTTCTTTCTAAAGGAAAAGCTTAAAAATACCTTTAATGAGCTACTTAAAAGCTGAATCTCCAGATGTTTTAATTGTGCAGTCATACTGCTATGAATAGAACATTGCGCAGTTTTCTAAATCTGGTCTAATGCCCGAGTCAGATTGGGTGAACTAAGGGCATTTCTTTTGCAGATTTGATATGGAGCATTTAAAGCCCTATCCTAGCTTGTTTATATTTTTACTTTATTTTTTAATGAAAATATTTGGACAATTTGATGCAACTTTTGTTTCTGATTAGTACGCAGTACATAACTAGAGTGAATTGATAGATGTTAATGTTCAGTAAAAAGCAATGTAAATTGCTGCCTGTATACATAGTAATTAACATGAGAATTCTAAGCATCATTATATTCCTTTTTATGCCATAGTAAACAGAACAAAATCAAACTAGATTGTTAAGCCTTTTTTTCCCTCCTGATTGTGGCAAGATACAAATGAAACTTTCTAAACTATGCCTTACTCGGTGGATAGCAAGCAGTGATTTTAGCACAGCAATCTGAAAGGTGGGAAAGTTTGAAAGAACAGCTCCTCTGGTGTCAGGAAGAGTGCACCCTATGGTGTATAGCCACAATCCCTCCACTAAAAACAAGTGGGAAAACTAGTGCTAGAAAATGTTTCAAACATTTCTTAGATAAAATTAAACTTAGCTAAAACTTAACTGCTTAAATTAAAGGTGGGAAATGATGCTGAAGATATACACTGCAGTTTAGTACCTCAATAGCAAAGAGGTATGGATACAAGTTATGTTTTTATACAACTGTCTCACAAAGGCAAGACAGCTTTCTCAGCCTGTGTTGCCAGGGGCATATTGTTAAGTGCAAGACTGCTGCTTAATTACCATTTTTTGTTTATAGGGCAGATATAATGATATATATACTGGTGGATTCTTACCAGAGAATATACCTTGAGCTATTCTATCCTGTGTACTGCTGCTAAGCATAGCCAAGGAAAGAAATAATTTCACTTCTACATTCTCCAGAAACCTGGCTCTGAAACTGAACTATTAGCCTGAGCTGAGCTTCACGCATATGCTAATTTAAAATTGTCTTTGACATGTCTGCACAAGCCCTGTTGACTACGCATAGATGCTCACTAAAAAGCTAATTCTACAAGGAGACAATGACAAACTGCAAAAAAGAAGCAGTCAAAGCTGGGCTTTGAAATTACTAGAAATTATTTATGCAAGCTCTCAAACTCAGAGTTGTAATAATTTTCAGATTAAAGATTAAAGAATTTCTTTAACGTTTCATCTCCCCGTGATGAAGCTTACACTGGACTTAAAGCCACATTCAGTTGTAATACACAGCCTTGGGCTCCTGTCCAGTGTGTTTGAAAAGGTTGGTGAACTCTGCCAGGTACTCTGACTGAAACCTTTGTGTAAGTATAGATTCATGAGTTTTATTCAAATGTTTATTGAGGGAAAAGAATCCAGCTTTCTAAAAGCTTAGAACACTAATAATTTCTGGATCTATGAAGCAGAATATGTGCCTACAATGTGACTTAAATATAACTTGGTGCAGTTGTATTCTTGAAACTGCCAGCATATGAAGTTGGGATGAGCTTTTTTCCCAACAAATACATTTCTCCAGGTCCTTAGAATTCTCTGTGTGCACATATATGATGAAAACTATCTTTGATTTGTCTGTGCTGAACATCTCAATATCATCCTGTATTTAAAACAGACATGATGTGTCCCTTTGGAGCTTGGCTGTGGGTCCCGTTCCAGCTGTGGGTCCCTAAAGCACCTGAATAAGCACACTGCATGCAGAGCAACTTCACTTTCTTGTTAGCATTCTAGAGCAGAAGCATCTCTTCCCTCTCTCCTCCCCATTTATTCAGTTTTCTAATCAAAGTACACAGTTCATATCATCCAAGTGAAGCATTTAACTCCCTTTCCATGCTTCCAAAGCATCTTAACATATGGCATTAGGTAGCACCTCAGGGCCGTCCAGGAAGCATGAAGGCTGTAAAGTTACCCAGGCAAGTTCTGAGCAAGCTGGCTAAGTACCAAGAGATACAAATTTGTGCAGCATAAGGCTTCTCCTTGGCTAATATATCTTGTTTTCATGCCACAGTGCAACCATAACAGTATAGATTTTGGAACCTAAGATAAATCATCTGCTTATAACTTAGCTATTGCTACATTTTCTCTGTAGAAGAAATCCCCTATTCCCTTTGTATCTAAGTGTGTTTTTCTAATAGAAAAAGGAGATTATGATTTTGTAGTGTTATATGATACAATAAACCATAAGCTAATGAACTACAAATCAATTGAACAGATATTATGAATGTATTTCTTCCCAGAGGCAGTTTTCTTCAGAAATATTTTTTACTGTTTAGACTTTGCAGACTTCAGTGTTGAGGATTTTGCACACTATGGGCATTCA
The DNA here is from genome assembly GCA_013399915.1 of Illadopsis cleaveri. Classification (NCBI taxonomy): domain Eukaryota; kingdom Metazoa; phylum Chordata; class Aves; order Passeriformes; family Timaliidae; genus Illadopsis; species Illadopsis cleaveri. Next base: position 634,124 of record VXBB01009311.1, on the reverse strand, counting down.
AAATGTGGAAATTTAGTGCTTGAGAGCAATTTAGTGAACTTGTAGTTTCTTCTAAACCCCAGCTAAGATTAACATTTAAGTTAATTCTCATCTATCCTTCATTGCAACTACTATGGCTAACATGATTTGAAAGAACTAGACAAAACTGTTTTAAAACATAATTAACTTTGCAAGGATACTTCACAGCATATGTGATTCTACACCTTCTATGACTCACCACTCAGCATCGTCTGAAGCTTTCTACTATTACTCAATTGCAATGTTAATCCACATGAATATCTCACTAACTGTTACTTAATGCATCCCCAAAAACACTGCTCAGCAACAAAATAATTTAAAAATCATGATTTGTAAGCAGTAAAACATTTGCTTTCATGATCCAAAGGCAAAAATAAAATACTGTCAGTGAAAACACAATGGTAGTAATGAGAGTACTTTATAGCATCATTATGCAGATCTTAAATATGACCTAAAAGGACAATGCATCTCTACTAAAGTAAATACCTGTAATGTCCCAATGCACATTAGGAGCAAAAACTATTTGGGGCAGTATTGACTATTGGGAAAACCTTATACAAAGGACAGAAATTATTTAGTCCTGTATCTGAAAGTAATATGGGGTAGTTTTTTGTATCCTTATTTCTACTTTGTCTATTAGGCCAAAGCTGGAATATGCCCCAGCCCCTCAATGTCTTTCTTGTAGTTCAGAACAGAACACAGGACTCGAGTGTTCCCTCAGCAGTGCTGTGTACAGGGCACAGTGCTCTTCAGTTAAGTGCACAGTTTAAATGGGCTCCCAAAGCTGTCCCTGTGCCTACAGCAACACTTTCAGTGGCTGTGTACATGTGTGTGCACGCTCCCAAAACCTAACCCACATTCTGGAATGCAAACACAGGAACAGCAACTGTTCAACAGGATGCAGCGTCAGCTGATTGACTACTCTATGAAAAAAGAATTGCATATGGATTTAATTATCATTTAAACAAAATGAAGAATCATATATTTCCTTGCTTTATAGTATAAGGGTAAAAACCTGATTTTTGTCATGTCTCCTATACATGATAAAACCTACAGAATAAATGTATTTAATTATGCATCAGAAAAGTAATTTAACAAGGAAAACATCTTTCAATTCCATAATCTGTTAGACACCTAATTTGCACAATAATATCCAAAACAACTATAGTGTGACACAGTATGATTTTCAATGTACAAAACCACATTAGGAGTGCATTCAGGTTACATCCTTAAATCACAAAATGTCACTATAACCTGTTATATTTTAAGAAATTTAAAAAGGCCTTGTAAGCAGACCTTTACAACAGTGAAAAATATTGTAAGGCTCCTGTTGTCTATTTAACACTTCAAAAAGCTTTCACCTTATGCAATAGTGGGCATACCTCTTTGAAAATCATACTGTCCACTACATTTCTAGAGCATCTTTCATTAAAAAATATTTGTATTCACGTTTCTGGACACGTCTTGAACAGAGGAGAGCAACCAGAAGTACTGAAGCCACCTAGGACAACTTCTGACTGTTATGAAAAATGCCATGGGATATTGCTGCTTTTTTAGAACAGGCAAGGCTTTGTTTTTAGTAATTTAATTTGTATAAAAATCCCATGATTAGTAATATTCCTGGAACTTCATGTCTCTACCTAAGACAGAAGTTCTCCTTCAAATATCAGTTGGAATTAGCAGTTCTCACTGCCTGCATAATTTGAAGGTTATGCTAACAGTAATCAGAACTGGGTATTAATCTGCAAACATTTATACTAAATATACAATAGCACGGAGTACATTCACCAAGTGCAGCGGGTGGCAGCTTGCCACATGGATTAATCCCTCCAGATAAATGATTGTTTTAACTCAAACCGTGGACAAAAGATGACATTATTACAACGGTGCAGTTAATAACCTACCACTTCATTAAATTGTTACAACGGTATCTTCATGGATCAGCTTGAAGAATCTAGGGAACGTTAAATGTTTTGTTGTGTGTTTTTTTTTCTTTTTTTTCCTTTGGCTATTCAGTAGAAGAGACAATGTATAGTGTGTTAACTTGGTATTCTCTGATGCAGCCTTCTGTTTATTGTGTATGAGAGTTATGTTCGATTTGTATGAACAATGTCTTGAGCTCAGAACAAAGTTAGAAACTTTATAAAAAGAGAAAAACTTAAAAAGGAGCATTTGATTCTGTCAACATCTTCTGAAACTCAAACACAGAACTGATTTTCTATTGATAACGAAACGAAGTGCCATAGGAGTCCAGAATCTGTCTCTCAAAACTGAGACCCTGAAGAGAAATGGTATCTCCAGTACCTCATAAACTCTGTTTAGTCTAGTTATTGTAAAACTGCCACTGCAGAACATGGCCTGCAGGCACTCAAGTTTAGAGCCTACAATGTTTCTAGTGATCAGAATTTCAGATGTGTTTAGTTAACAACTGAGATAAGAGTAAGACGTGGTAGTGTAAGACAATAAGCGTAACCTCTCCCCTCTTAAAGTGAGATTGGCATTAGTCGGTGAACTGCCTTTTTGGATAATGCCCCAGGCTCTACTGGAAATTGTCACCACTAATAATTTTTTTTAGGTTATTTCCCTAACTTTTCTGCCTGGCATTGCTGAGTTTCTATTATGAGCCCATGTAAGCTATTCAATAGATTTCAATCTTTGTGGCATTAATACTTGCCAAAAGAATTAGACTATAGCATATATTGGTTTTCAAATGGGATTATAAAGGGAGTGGTACAACAGCTCCTTATCTATTTGTGGTGAAGCAAAGTTTATTAGAAGGGATGACAATATGACACCAATACGTGTCATTATTCTAAGTAATACACAATCAGCTACAGGGTCTTCAGTTGAAACATCATTATACTGTTTAATTACCTCACACCTTTGCAGCATGGGAGTTTCATTGGAGTTTAGAAGGTGCTGTCACATAATGGTATTGCCCAAGAAGTAGCTGGTTGGAAGCAGAGATTCTTTTGCACTTGAACTACATAATGTAATGCTACAAACTGAATGCACAAAGTTATTGGGCCCTGATTGCAGGAACACCCGACATACAAAAGAATTTATCAACCTTCATCCCTAACCTAGGAAGTGGCCAAACCATCTGAGGAGTGTAAGAATAGAAAGTGGACTGTCGAAAGAGAAAAGGATTCAAAACTTACAGAAGGTCCTCAGTGAAATTGTTCCTGAGATTCCTAATTGATCAATTCATTGAACACTGCCTCACTGAAAACTGAGTGACTCACCAGTGATTAATTTTTTTGGTTTAAGAAACATACACAGATTAATGGGGTGTGCCTGATAATGGCATGTGGTTATTCAGGGTGTGAACAGCTTCTAGAGTCTGTCAAAATAGGTGGCTTCAGGGTTAGTCTCCAGTGAAAAAGCAGAAAAAAAATATCTTTATTGAAGAAGCACACGGCAGATGAGAAGGACATATTATTAAAGTACAGTATCTCCACAATGCTATATACAGTATTGCACTTGCTATGAAGAATATTAACATCGAATATTATGAATATTAACATCGAATGGTCAATTTTATTAATTTTTTCCAGATATGTAATCTTAGAACTAGTCAGGAAAAGGACTTATACTTGAATGCAACGTTCTACATTTTTCCTACGGAGAAAAAAAAGATATAAATGTTTTCAACTTCAGCTATTTTTCAACTTTTGTTAAACACTGGGCAAAATATTACCTATATAAAGAGTCGTATGTACTGGGCCAGACCATCTGGTCCCACGGCACAGCAGGAAGGGCGCTCTGTGCTGACCCAGGTACGCCAGGGGTTAGTGCCCCATCTGCTCGGTAGCTACGGCATAGAAAAGCTGAGGTGCCGTCACGCTCAGCGAGCAAAATTTAGATCAACCCGAAACGGCTCCTGACGGCGGGAGCTCGTCCCCCGTGACACGGTGGGGCTCAGCCGAGTTCCGGGCGCGCTGGGCAGCGGGCACAGGGCGGCCCAGCGCCGATGGCGCGGTAGGACAGTTTGTCCGAGGGTGCCGGACCCCACCGCGGGGTGCGACCGCATCCCGGCCCCGGGCTCCGCGCTTGGCTCTCCCCACCTGTGGGGATTTCGCTTCGCGCCCTGGTGGCTGGAATGGGAAAGGGCTGAGCCCGAGGCGGCCGCCGGGACGCTTCCCTCGGGGAGAGGAAAATTCCAGCCCAGAGGAGCGGCCCTGCCCCCGCTGGCCGCTGACAGCCCGCGGCCGGGGCCGAGCGGAGTCCCCACTCCGGCCGCAGCTGGAGGGACAGCCGGGTGTGTGGGGGCGGGCGAGAGGGAGGGAGGCGCTGGGATGGGAACAGGGAGTCTCTGTGTCTCCGTGCGTGCCGGAGCGGGGAAGGTTCCGCGTTTCAAGTTTCTCGCCGCGAAGTTCAGTTTTGCCTTTTTTTTTTCCCCTTGCTTGTGTGTTTTTTCCCCTACGCCCAAGGTGTGGTTCCGCGAACGGCAGGAGCCTAGCGCAGCCCGTGACCTCGGCCACCGCCCCGGACAAGCACTCAGCGTCCGCCCCGTAAACAGCGGGGAATGCCCGGGCTCGGGGGCGAGGCGGTGCCGGGGGCTGCGGA
>VXBB01009311.1:604495-627474 GCA_013399915.1 Illadopsis cleaveri | reverse complement strand
TTTTGGGAAAAGATTTTTTTTTTTTTTTTTTTTTTTTTTTTTTTTGCATGCGGGATTATGCTTTTCTGTTGAAAAATTGTTTATTAAAACTGGTTGTGGATAAAAATATTTGTCTGAATTTGGTGAGAAACATACCCATGTTATTCTCTCTGTACATTCAAGGTAAATAAGAAAAAAAAAATTAAAAAATGCCCTCTGCTGGATTGTTTTGTTTATAATATGGTGAACAGAGACTGTGCCCAGCAACTGGCTGGAATATTTTGGAATATGATGAATAGGAGGTGTGCCCACTAACTGCCTGGCCATGACACATAGTTTCTTCTCCTGGCAGGAGAAACTTGGCTGGACAGTTAGGCAGTTTTGTAGCTCATCTATTTTACCCTGAGTCTGAGCAGCACTCAGGGCATAGACCTCATGCCAGGCCAGTCGCTAAAGTCTGCTCCTGTTCATCACAGAGCTGAATTTGCTTTATGAAATGACAAGAAAAGTGTGTGATTTAATACTTGAAAAAAAGAAGTGGCTGTAGTTGGTATCCTACCTTCTGAACACAATTTTCCTACTGTTGCTGGACAGGAATCCCGTACTGTGGAGCTTTTTTACATTACAAGTAGATGTCAGTAATTGGCACAGGATTTTACCATGAGGAATTATATTATGGTTTAATATGCCATTAGAATATTGGAGCAAATGTGAATTTTGGTAAATGTAATATTGATATCCTTTGAAATACCAGCCTTCATGTTGAGATCCACCTTTACTTCAGTTGTAATGTTTCTGAGAATTTTGTGTTATTTCATTTGCTCTTGTAAGTCATATTTAAAGCTATATGTTTACGTACAGAATAACAGCTACCCAAGCAAACCCCCTTTGTTTTTAACATTTTCATTGTGTGTAACGAAAACATGCTTAGGAGATGGAGCTGCTCTCCAGAGGCTGAAGACAGAGCTGGTTGTGTGGGTAAAGAGGCAGGGCCAAACAGCTTTGATTAGCTTAGTGCCAGAAACGCTGCTTATGTGTGTCTTCAGGTTCCCATTCACTATTATTTGGTGCAGTGGGTGCATGTGAAAAATTTAGGGAGAACAGGAGAAAAGTCTTTTTCACATGATTTCCAGGGCTGTCTCAGGAAGTGAGAGATGTTTTCAGAAAACCCAAGAAATTTACCTTTTCTCTTGCACGTAACTGAGTTTTTATCAAACTGTTTCAGTCACATTACGGAGACATCAGCTGTGGCGCGGTGCTGGCAAATGCCTGGTGTCAGGCCTGGAATACTGATTTGAGCTCTCTTCCTTCTCTTTCAAGTACTCGTTTGAGTCAGCTCACAACATAGCCACAGGTTTGTTCAAGTCTAAATGAAAGTCCTTCTGTTGCAGAGTGTGGGAAGGGACAGCAAGTGTAGCAATAGCTTCAAACCAAGCATTCTATGCCACAGCCCCAGAGTGGGAGTGGGGACTTGGGTATATGTCTGAATTTGCTCAGTTTGGTGAAATTTACGTAAGGGTGAAACTACATTTTTCTCTTGCAATGAGCTGTTTCCATTGCTCTGTATATTGTATACACGTGTTTATCATTAAGTGCAAAGCCTTTTGTACTTGTGCTACTAAGTGGTAACGGTGTCTCGGATCAGAGGTTAGGCCATTGTGGGTCTAACAAGTAGTCCTATCTTGGATATGCTTTGTTTCTTAGACTTCAAGATAATACTTAGCATGTTCTTCTCACTCCATGACCCTTATGAAGAACAAGTAAATGAGCAATATCAAAATGGAAAGAATTTTGAGAATTTGGGACTGTAGAGCTTTGCTGGATGTTTGAAACAGGGAGTTAACCCCTTTGTGGATGGATGTCCATGAGGAGCCACTTGAATGCTAATCATTCCAGGGGCCAATTTGCCAGCTGAGTTCCAAATGGACGCAACACACTTCTTGAGGTGATTATGCTGTTCTTCTTAATGTATCTGCCTTAAGCAAGGCAACCTCAAATAGTGGCCGTTAACTGAATGTTGTATTTAAAAGCTGTTTACTTAATCTTTGTCAAGTCTGAAGTCATAGCTGGGTGCCTATGGAACAGTTTCTGGTAATGTTCCCTGTTGGAGTGTGTTGCTGTGGGAATGAAATCAAGAAAACATTAGGGGGTGGAATGTAGATACTGGGGTGAAAAAATGTGTAGGAGGGTAATACACAAATAGAAATCAGCGGAGTTGTTTCCAAGTTTTGTCTGAGTGTGTTGGTATCCTGTGAAGAAGAAAAGTGAGAGCTAGATAGTGAAGTATCAAAAGCATTTGAGGGGAAAAAGCACTTGAGACTGGAAGGTGGATTTTGGTGTTACCTTAGGGTAGGTTCTTTTCTTTCTGCAGTTACTGGATTTTTTCTTAATGTCCTTTAAAGGGGACCACAGTATTTACATAAACCTGAAGATCAGTTTGTTTTGAGTAGGCCCATCTGTATTGGGTGGAAGAAGAAGAGTCCATTGTAGGGGACCAAAACCTTAGATTCCAGAGGAAGCTGAAGGTCTTTAGGGGAATTCTGTCATCTGACAGACAAAATAATTGAGTAGGAATATTTTAAAGTCACAAACAAATTGTTTCTCCTGTAATCTGGCAACACCTAAATAGGTCTCCCTTCCTGAAGTGCTGTACCATTTCTGACTATCTTGACTATAGCTTGGAAAAAAATTTGAGCATGCTGGTTTTTCTAGCCTGACTGCTGTTCTGAGTTGCCACTGTTGTAGTTTTATGTGTGCTGGAGAACAGCAGATACCAGATTATCCAGGCAGCCCTTGGAGCTGTGACAAGGTTAGCATGCTCAGCTAAATTTTTTTTTTTTCCTAGAGATTAACAAGTTAGTATAATGAGTTGCTATGTTAAGGTAGTGGACACAAGGAATGCCAGGTGTTCTCTTTTATGGCTGCTTGCAAATTAAACCAGATCTGATTGTGCACTTTCTTTTTTTCTCACCTGGCTCTCACTTACTTCCCCAGCAGCTGCCCTGCTACTCTAACCTAAGTTCACAGAGCTGTCTGCAGTTTGAGAGTTGCTCTTCACTGTGAGTATCCCTGTGTAGAGCTCTAAAAGAGCTGACGTCAGGGCATTAGAGGATGACAAGAAGCTGAGATGTTGGCTCCTAGAGTCCTGTCGGTTTCTGTGGCATTAGCACAATGAAGAGGAAACTCTGACTGTGCAGCCTGCAACAATGGAGGGCTCAGGGAGGAAAACCACCCCTGCTGTTGTGAGCTCTAGCAACCAATTAAAAACTTGATGCTTCACCTGAATTCTCTCCTGAGGTAAAGTCCCACAATTAAAAATGCAGCTCTTTATGAAGTAAATTTGAACACTTACTAACTGGGGTTCCAGTAGATGTGTTCTGACTTAAAATCTTAATGTGATAGACTGATGGATATAACTGCATTTTTTTTCATGGCTTAAGAAATGGGTTTTTTATGCAGAAATGGAACACCATGGGAATTCTTACAGAGTTTAGAGTTCCTGGATTTGTTTTTATTTGCTAGGAGGTTATCCAGTTCAGAAGGGGCATGTGCATTTGTTTGGTTGTTGTAAATGATCAAAGTGCCATAGGTAGTTAAAGGATGAGTCCCTAATCTATCTATGAAATATCTCCCTTCAGAACTTGTATTAATGTCAGCTCTGCTCCATGTCTGTGGTTGTCAGGATTACTATTTTCAGTTAAAGAAAATAGAGCATATGAATATTTTTAGCTGGGCTTAAGCTTTCTTCTGTGAGAAAGCATTGGTTTTGCTGCAAGCTTTAGCTCTACAGAGGTTCTCATTGAAGAAGTACAGCTTGGAAGCTTTCTAAGCTGTGTTTTAGAAATACTTCCTGCACGTTTATTTGATTTTCATTTTTCTTCTGGAAGTACAGCTACTTGGTTCGGAATCTTAATAACAGACAAACAAACCTCTCCTTCCCAAACAATGCAAACTGTTGCTCTATGTTAAACTAGAAGTGTTGTGAGCTTGAATTTTCCTCCAACAGAAAGAGAAAAAAACCTCCAGCAAGGAAAACACCAGCCTATCTCAAAAGAACAGCATGAGAAATATGTGTATTTTTCTTTAAAATCAGATCAATTTTCAGTCTAATATTCCTGAGTTGTTGATGTATTGATTTAACATTTGTTTTGTTTTGTTTTTATGGGCCTTGGTTTTCTGTTGAGAATTAGTTTTCCCTTTTGGTATTTTATTTTACTTTAATGTCGGACCTTCAGATGGAATTTCTTCCAAAGAAGAAAATTCTATTCATGGGGCTCGACAGGTAATTTTTAAATGTTGTGCAGTGGGAAGAGCATAAGCATTTTCAGCTCTGTGCTTAATACAGACTTACAATTGACAAAGTTTTCCGGAGGAACTGCTTCTTCTATTTTTTTAATTTTTTTATTTTTTTTTTTTTTTTTTCCCCACAAAATGAATTACATTTTTTTGTTTCACTCAGTTTGAATGTTTGCTTGTTTTGTTCGGGTTTTTTGTGTCCTCTCCTTGCCCACTCCCTCCTCTTCCCCCCCTTCCCTGTTTGATGTGCTGGATCTTTGCTGAATTGAGTTAAATAAGAATGCTCAAGGAAACGGGACCATCAGTAGCACAGTGTTACTATTGCCCAGAAACTTTCTGTATGTAGGTATCAAAGTAATTTGAAGGGCATTAGGGAAGAATATGGTGTGCCAAGTTTGGTTTGTGGTTTTGTTTTTTTTTTGTCATTCACTAGTTTGCCATTTAAGTATCATTGTATTACTCTTTGTAAAACTTAGCTCAGTCCTTCTGTACTGTCAAACTACACTGAGAAAACAACTGGGTATTATATTGCAGGTATAGAGTAAGCTACTGAGCTGGCTATTGTTTAACTCTTCTTATGACAGCAATGTTGAAAGCTCTTTTTATGTGGCAGAAATAATGCTTTGTCTCTGGTCTGCTAAAAAAAAGAAGAGCCAAAGCGTCTGTTAGTAACAAAGTTGAAAAAACAAAAGTTTACAACTTGTCATGTAACCCTTTGAGGCAAAGATGAAGTACTTCTTTCTTTACTAGTAGCTACAGACTTTGACATTCTCTCCTTCTCATTAAAAATAACGTTGTGCAGAATTCAAAATGTAACCATTCTGGCTTTGAGAGCACAGAAATTATTTGCATGGATGGTCAGGTTTTTTACTTCTTTAGTTAGTAAGACAAACAAGATGTGTATTAGTTGGTGACAATAGTCTAGTAAGTGGAATTTTTGATAATTTTCAATCATTTGTGTAAAATCAGAAACTCAACCTGTGCTATAAATTTGGGCTTTTATTTTTAAATTTTTTAATTTTAAAAGAATTTTTTATATTCAGAATATTTAATTTCTCATAAATCAGGTATTATATATGTTGAGAAGTGTTCCCAGGTTCCCAACTTTCATTTCTGAAGAGTTACTGCTTTTTCCATTTACCCTCTGAAGTCTCTAGACATAAACTTTTCTCTATCCTCTTCTGGTCTCTAATTCATGGTCTCTTACTTCCCCTTGCCTGCAGTTTTGATCCTCTCCTTCCACCCACGTTACAAATCAACCTCACTAATTCCATCCTTGGCACCCTCCTAGAGCTATATTTACCTCATTCACTTTTTGAAGTACTCACTGCTTGGAGGAAGTTTCTTTTTGCTCAGTCTTAAATGTTTGTAAGTCTGCAGATATTAGATAGAAAGATGTACTTCATTTTTGTGTGAAGGAGTAAGAACCCAGCAAGTTGACTGGATCTTTTAGCATTCTGGCTTTGTGCATTCTTTTAAATCTTCAGGTTTAGAAAAAGCCTGGCCCTTCAGATTGGTCTTTCTGCATGTTTTTTTTTTTTCTTCTCCTTTCCCACTCCGCCATATCCCATTCTGCCTGTATCTAATTCCTCTTGCCCAACTCTGAAGTGATTAATTCTTTTTATAAATACGCTTTTGTGTTTAAAAATGGTGTATTCTGTTTTACCTAGCTCAGTGCATCTGATTCCCTTCTACTTATATGGGCATTGAGAATACCTTTCACTACACTGTTGAAGGGGAGAAGGTTTTCCCAGGCCCTTTTATGTGGCATTTTAAAGTGGGATCATTGCCTGTCTTTGCAGTTGCTGATCTCATCTGCTCACTTATCTGTAGTTGAGTAATGCCTTGGACATTGCAGGATTTGAAGCCGAGGTCTTAAGGCAGGCAGCGATAGCTACAGACATGAAATAGGATTTTTTTTTCTTTATTCAAGCAAGTCATTGTTTACCTTTGACTTTGACGGGCCAGTAGCAGTAATTTTGTTCATGTAGCATAAATTTTATTCATGTTGTCCTTTCTCAGAATTAGATGTTTCATGACATCTGCATGATAGATGATCAGGAATTTGTTGTAGAAATGAACTGATGGAACTGGTTCAGATGTGTCTTTACTCCTTCGGCTTCTTCATGCTTCTCTCTTGTTTCCTGAAGGTTGATTGGGGTTTTTTTTGAGTAGGGAGAGGGCACTGTTTTTCTGCCAAGTGGTATGTGCAGGGATCATAGGATTTTGGAATCTGGATAATTTTTGTTATTTGTTTTGATGGTTTATAATTTTTGTTCTTTGTTTTGATGGTTCTTTTGCAGTGCAGGGCACAAAATCCCCCCCACCCCATCCTAGGTATTGTTGAGATATTATCAATACACCAGGCAATGCTTGTTCACTTTTGTAGAAAAGCAAGATGAAAATGTAGAAGATAGGGAAAACCAAAGTGTTTTATAAGCACTTCTTCAGAGCTGGTTGGCAATAGCGAGGGGGTATAAGAGAGAATGTGACGAGGCTTATTTTGGAAAAGTAATAAGGATCTGACATCACTGTCTGAACTGTTGGAATCTCTGTCTGATTTCTAAGCATCTTTCTTTGACTATTCTTATATTTACACTGCCCAAACATTCTTAAAAACTTTCCAGTCTTCCTCCCAAAATACACTGCTGTAATACATTTTTATCCATAAATCTTAAGTTAATAAAGGAGGAGAAAAATGCAATGAATTGTAAATGTTGGATGAAATCTTAAAAGTATACAATGATTTATTTTAGAAAAAAAATGGGGATGTGGTACTATGATAGTTTTAGAAATATTCAAACAAATCAATTGGTGCTTGGGTTTGTTTGTTTGTTTATTTTGTTTGGATGTTTGGTTTTTTTTTTTTTTCTGATGGTGTTCTTTAAGATATTGCATATGGGCTCTGGTTGTTAGGTTTTCTTCCTGCTTTTACTTGCCCCAAAATTTTCCTGGATTTTGTAATTATAATATGTAAAGCCTGCCAGCTAACAGGTTTACAAGAATTTTTTTTTTAAGACTTCTTGCCAGTACTTAATTCAGAATAAGATTTTATGTTAGAATTGAGACTGGAAATAATGACACATAACATAAATGCTGAGATTTCATCCTATACTATGCTGGTCCTATAGATGGAGTCTTTGAAGTGACTTGGTACCTTGATTGAGTGGTCTTGTGGAAAGGTCTCTGTAGTGTTGGTCACTGCTCTGCCCCTCTGCATAAGAGGCAGCTGTCCTGCATTCTGTTTCCACTAGAGAAGAACAGCTGGATATTCCTTCACATTTCCTGAATGAAATCTGTGTATTCTCTGACAGGCTGATGCTGCCTCTTCCTCTCGTGGTGGAGATGGACACTAGGAAATGACGTGTCCAGTGAATTGTTTATTTTTGTAGAAATGTTTGTCAGGGCCACTTGTAAGAGCTTTAACAACTTAATGTAGAAACGCCCTTGCAAAATTCTACCCTAGTTCGTTGAGAAGTGTGCAATTAATTTGCCAACAATGTACTCTCAGTAACGAAAAGTGGTTAAGTGTTTAAAGGGTCCTTCTGTTACAGGAAAACAAAAGCTCAGAGTTTAAAAGTACTTTATAATGTTTTAACTTTCATTTTTAAAAATTTTTAAAGCCTAATGAGATCTGGAAAACTCTATCTACACTTATTGGCCTTTCCCACATCCTGTCACATCATATTTCACATCTCAGTCATACACTGACTGTTTCCTTGAGTCAGTTTGTGGTATCTTGTGATTAAATGCTCAACATGGTTGAAAGATCTCCCATCTGCCTGTAAAAGAGCATGTGATCCTTTATCAAAGACAAAAGGGCATAGCTAAACATGGCACAGCATTGGTTGGAATTAACTCAACTTTAAAAAATTGGCTTCTGTTGATAAAATGAGATCCATCAGAAAATGTGAGTCACATTGTCAAACTGACGTAGCTGTACCACTACTGTGTACCATTATGATTACCAGTGACTTTGATTAAATATTTTCACTTAAATATTTAAGTGACGATGAGAAAGAAGTGACTTGGTCTGTGAGAAAGGCTGATTGATTCAAAAATCTGACATTGGATATGGAGATTAGTTCTTCTTCTCCCCCCTTTTTTTTTTTCTTTGTTTGAATTTTGATAGTCTGAATAATTGACAGAGGTTGCACACCTCTCTCCCTCCGTAATGGACTCTCTAGGTAGAAGGAAGTTTGTGTGTCTTGTTCTCAACTGAGTAGGTTTGCTGCTGCTCTTGAACTGATGGATTCAGTTTGTTGCAACTTCATGTCCTCTTCTTCAGTCAGAAGCAGTGATAAATTGCTGATAATCTTTTCTTTTTCTGTTTTTAATGTTAGACAATGCTTTTGTTTCTTTTTCTGTATTTACCTTAGAATATTGTAGTTTGTGATATTTTTGAAGTGTCAACTCTGAATTTCTGTATCCAAAGAGTCTTTCAGCTTTAAGCCAACAGCATTATGCTAGTGACTTTATATCCATGTAATAAAAATTTTTAAAATTCTGATCATTGTCATTTTCTGTGTGTCAAAAGAACAGTGGGATGGCCACTAGCCACAATCTCATTCTCTGGTATGAAGCCAGAGTTCTTTTCATGGATTTCCTCTGTTGGGAGGCATTCAAAACCCAACCCATACTTACTGGGAGAGAGAAAATGTGGTACTTGGGGGAGGTCGATGGGCTTTAGGTTACTGACACTTAGTTTTACTCAGGAGGGTGAGGGTGAACTTTGGAAAAGTTCACAGATTTGCAGCTGAGTTTTAGTGCTCTCTTGTTTAGGTCTTGTTCTGCTTTATGATATGTATAGATAGCTGCTCATGAACTTTTTATTCAAATTGACTGCTCTGGTTTTCCACTTGTTGACTTCAGTTCTATGACAACAAGTGAAGCACTGATCTGCTGCAGTTCTTTTCCTCTACCATAGGCTGTTTGATGGTCAGACAAATCCAAGGTTCTCTATTGCTCTTGCATCAGGGCAATCTTGAATCTTCTAAATAAGAAGTTTGCTCTGTATTGGTATTAGTAGTTGCCTTTTTGTTTTCACTGAGATTGTACTGACATGCAGCTTACCACTTGCTTGAGGATAAATGGGTAAAAAATATGTATGTCTTATAGCTAGCAAAAGTTTCCTCATTTTTAAGTTTTTAGTGGTTTAATATATTCAATAAGCAACAATTTCTTCTAAAACTTTTGAACAAATAAAGTGGTAAAGAGTTAAGCACTCTTGGTCTTTCTATTTCTAAAGTGTGACAACATGTGAATGGCATGTTCATGAATTACTGCATGGTTACAGAGTATGAGCATGTAAGTAATTCAAAATGCTATTTGGCTGGTTACTTTCATGGGTAAGAATGTGGAAAATACTGCATTTTTGACAGTATTCTGATGGCTCTGATAACACAGGATACAGAATTATTAAATAATCCATGTTATGTCTGATGAAATGTTTTAGACATACATTCTTTTAGGCATTTTACAGAGATTTACTGTTATATTCAGGGAAAATTTCTAAATCCAGCAAGAACTTAAAGGGATGGTTTCAGATATCAGGATTTTTTGTGTTTTACAGGCTTTAGGAGATCTGGCAGCTTAGATATTTTTGTCCTTTCCTTTGAAATCCATGAAGTAAGAATACCCTTTTTGTCTGAATTTTCTTGGGTGATTTTTTACATGACTTCCTGGGTGGGAGAAGTGTGTTACTGTATTTAGTTAACATTTATAAACTTAAGTCACATTGTGTCAAAGTTTGCAGTAAATGTCTGTGTGCTCTGTGGGTCAGTTAGGTACCATGTAAGAATGTTCATAAGGAAAAAACCAGGAAGATAAAATGCTGCGAAGTTGAAGGGTGCTGTTTCTTATAATGACAAGGCACTTAGTTATGGGGACTCTGATAAATAGAGCCTGTAGACAAAGTGCCCAGCTGTACTTTAAGATGAAAACAGGATGTTGGTTGTATTGCTGCAGGACTGCTGTATAAATCAAAGGATATGCTGTTATTGCTGTTTAAGGAAGCTGTACTCCCTTAGAGTGGGTCTGTGTGTAAAAGAATGGTAATTGCTGTGCTTATCAAGGACTGGCAGTTCTCCTTTTCCAATTGTGACCTGGTGAATCCACCTCAAGCTCATGACTTAAAGCCTTGCCAGTTATTTTAATCCCCTATTCAATAGGACAAACAGAATGGGGTTATTTTTATCTCTTTATGATTGCTTAGAGCAAGTAGAAAACCCCTTTTCTATATTTAAGTCAAAGGTGATTTTACTGAGGAGGATGCGAAATACTTCCCCAGTGCCTGTTAAACCCTGTTGGTTCAAGCTGTGCCCAGTTAGTTGTGGCATCTGGAAATGGCCAGGTGGCTTTCTCCCTGTGCCAGTGTCCTTGCTGATTTTTTTTTTCCTTCACTTGTAGCCTCTTTTAAGTGTTTTTTTGGTAGCCTAAGCCATTTTTGGTTTGTTCTCATATTCTCTTTTAAAGGACTTCTTTGCCCTGTTTGTACTGTTCTACTATTCCTTAATGCCAGCTAGAATTGTGTTGCCTTTATTTTTAAAATGAATAGGTTTTATGCTTCTAAGCACGACATCCACATATACTTTCTCTCCTCAGGAAGAAGGTATGCCAAAATACTTTTCTGCTTTTGATTTCCACCAATTTATTTTTGTCTTCAGGGAAATCATAGAATTACTTGGCTTGGAAGCAACCTTTGAAGATTATCTATTCCAACCCCCATGGTAAATCTGTAGTGCACTGTAAGATGGCCTAGATTGTTATTTAGGAAATAGAAGTAAGTTTTTCTTAGGCAGAAGTGGCTGAATCTGGAACAACAATAAGTACCTGGATAAAGGTTGAATTGATATTCCTGTAATATGCATATGTTTTTATAGAAATTCTTTTGGATAAGTCCTCAAAGTGGGAACTATTTTGGTAGTGATTTTAGCATAACAGTTTACACTGATGAGTAGAGTGTTGTCATCCTCCCAGCATTTGTATTCAAGTGCAGAGTTAGCCTTGCTGCAGTGAGAATCCTGACCACGAACCAGATGGGAAACCATGCTGCTGATGGAAGCAGAGGAACAGAGAAAGAAAGGGAGAAGACTGCAGTGGTGAGCCAGGTGTGCAGTACTATAAGGGAAAGCAGATATAATCCGCTCCTGAAAGAATATTCACACAGCACAAACTTAATGTTGTTTTAATATCAATTGTGCTTTGTACTGAAACATAAATTCATCTTTCAAATGCATAGTTTTCATGAAGTTTGATGCTCATAATGACTATTCCATTATTTACCATCACTTACCTACATTTCACTGAAGTTCTGTGAGAGAAGGATATTGCAGGAACTTTGTAGGCAACTGTGTTTAGGCTCTTGAGATACTTATTGTTATTGCATTTTCATAATTCCTGATTCCCTGTGGTACCCACTTCTCAGTATTTTTTAATCAAAAATGTTGATAAAATAACTTCATATTTAAAACTAGGATTTGATTGTATTCCAATAACATGTAATGGGTGTGTTTTTGAAGAAGTAAAACCTCTCTAATCTACTTGGGTCTACTTTTTCACAGCGGAGGAAGAAGTCTCAAAATCTTCCATGTGTTTCATTTCTTTACTGCTTGTAAAGGAATCAATCAGGTGTGAAGTCTTTTTTTGAAACACAAGGAGTTTCTGTAGTTCAGATCAAGTTATGTTGGGTGTACTTGGGAGGATATGACATTACATACAGAGATAAAAAACTTCTGTGAAGGGGAGCCTTTTCTGGGGCCAGAAACTAATTTTTGAAAACATATTTGTCAGTTATCAGATGGCCTAGTGTCTGTAGCAGTGGTTTATTAAATAAGGGTAATGTTTTAGGGTTGAACAGTGTTTTTGGAAAATGCACATAATATCTAAATAGTCATGCTCTCTGGTTATTAAATATGAAGTTTAAATTCTAGCTGTTCGAATAAATATGTGGTTCTTTAACAGGCCAGAAGCATGGTTATCAGGAGACATGCTGTGGAATTACCCTGGTGTGACCTTGTAACTGATGGATTTGAAAAGCATTAAGCATTATTTGAACTGGTTCAGTACTCTGAAGGCCTCTTAATTATACTGCCAGTATTCTTTTTCTTAAAACTGGTAATGAAGGAGGATGTATTCTGGAGTGCTTGTCTCAGTTACACGCTCACACAGGCAGCTCTCACTCTGCACTTGTATTGTACCTTAAAATAATTCTGATTTGTTTGCTTGTTTGGTTATTTTAATTTTGAGCAAGTGCTATGACTTTTCATCCACAAAGCAAATAGCTATTGCTTTTGATTAGTAACTTAAACCTTGGCAAGTACGTAAATTCCTCAGCAGGGCACTGGTTTTGAAGAGCTGCTTATGTTCCAGGGGAAAACTTTTGAACAGATTGTTTCAGAACATGTGATTTTTATTTTTTTAAACTTTTTTCCTGCTTCTGTGGTACATTATCTGCACTGATTTACTCCTTTCCTCCAGGAAACACATTTGCATTAAAGATCCGGTCTTGTGTTTATTTAGTTTCTACTGCTTATTGCTTCCATGGGGTCCTCTTTGACCTTACAATTAACAGAAAAATAACTGATATCCTGGGAGTTAAATCAAGAAGAAATTAAGTACAAGGAGCTGATACATTCTGGTGGATTCTTTCACTGATCAAACATCTCTTTTGACATGCGAAGATACTCAGTAGTAAAAATAAAGAAAAAGATTTTAAAAAACTCATAAGGAGAACGTTTTTCATAGAAACTCTGATGCTTTACTTAAGGCTTTAAACTACAAGAGTCAGGGATATCACCTGTTCCTATTGTTAAATATTGGCTTTGTCATCAGAAAATATCAGTATTTTCTGCAAGGTGCTCTAACCTGGCCTGAATCAATTCTTATTGATCTGAGCTGTTTTGACTGACTGACTTTTAGGAAGAATAGTTGCATTGTACCATAACATTTCACAGTCCCAGCTGATACACCCTGACTTCTGTTTTAATTTGGTCAGCAAATGTAAGGACTCCTGCTGCAGTTAGTGCAATACTGAAATAATAGTAAGTATAAGAGATCATTCAGTTTCCTTTTAAGCTTAATGATATACAGCAAATCCAGTGAGATAACAGTGAGAGTTCTCCTTTGTTGGTTTATTTAAATTGTATTATGTTATTTTAATTTTGTTGGAAATTAGCAAGACTGGTGAGAGATAAAGCTGTCATATCAAAGAATTGAAAGGGTTGACCACAATGTTGTCTGCTTAATGTCACTTTAAATGTCTAGGCTTCCTAATTTAGTCTGATTTGAATGTAACAGTGTCATGTTTGGAGACACAGGATGCCAAGAAAGGAAGCAGATGATTTACATCCCTTAAGCTTCCATAAGTGGGAGTTTCAGATTTTAATTTGGCAAAAAAATATTGAGATTTTTCAAAAGGACCTGCATGATAAAAGATGGTGGGGTACCAAGGCCTACAACTGGATGCCTTGGCAACTAAGCTTGTATGTACTTTTGCCTTTCGTCTTTTTATTATTAAAAAAAAAGTTAAAAGAATATGAACAGGAGTGGCCAATCTGAAAAGGCAGTTTCATCCATCCAGTGGAGAAGATAAGAACCTGGCAGTGTTAAGTTTATGGCTGGACTTCATGATCTTAAGGGTCTTCTCCGACCTAAATTTTTCTATGCTTCTTTTGTTTCCTTCACCCAGTCACTTAGCTTCATCACTTAACATCAGTTGTGACAAGATTATGCAGTCATGTAATTGTAAAAAGATAGAGAGAAATGATGGCTTGGCCTAGCTTTAGAATTTTTCTTGCAATTTTCTCTTGAAGTTTTTGTCATTGTTACTATTCTTTGCTTTTGACAGTCACCTGATATCCTTATTACCACCTTTGACACCAGAAAGCTAATGGTATAGAATATTTTTAAAGGCTCTTGGGTCATATTTGCAGTCTGAAGAAATGTTTCACACAGTCTGCAGTGTTACTGTGGCAGAGGTTATCCCCCATTCAAGCCTATTTCACATTGACAAATATGCAGAAGTTGGAATTATGGTAATATAAATGATGGTGAGTTTGAGAAACCATGTGACCTTACACACAGAAATAGTACACTGGTGTGAAGTGTTTTATAAACATCCATGTTTTAGCCAGATTAGGGTTTGTTTTGTTTAGCAAAGGGATTCAGCTGTGCTGCTGGTGAGTATTTAGATGTGGTCTCCTGATTGGCATCATGATTAGTAGTGGGGCCCAGTGAGGTTGTTTAGCCACTGGCTGGTCCTTAGATGGAGAACATGGTGAGAGGCTGGTGGACCTTCTGAAGAGGCATCCAGCATCACTGAGTTTCCTCTGTCTTTACCTACTGTAACTCCTGATTTGACAGGTGAATTCTGCTATCTCTTAGCAGCAAGTTACACCTTGTTTGAGGCTCTTTACATAAATGAAGTGACAAAGCTGCATCCTGTTTCTCTGCTCCCTGTCAATATGTCTGAGTCAATACTAGACCAGCTTTGTCCAAAAAACTTTATCTGTGACTGTGCCAGAACTTTCAATGCAGAACTTATGTGTTATGGTAGTGGCAGTAACAACATGATTACATCAATTTTCCATCCACTTTCACTCCTCCGTCCTACTGAAATTGCTAGTCTTCATGACTTCTGAGCAGAAACTGGGACAGGGACAAGATTGTTGAAGTGTGATGGGACTTCTGCATTACAGGTTTTGGACTCCTTATGGGAGGATTATGATAGGAGTCAACTGTCTTAACTTTTTAATTTGGCAGAATGTGTACTCCTAAGATCATTTCACTGAGTATTAAAAACTGGCTTTGCATGTGTGTGGTCTCCATGCTGTAAAGCATGTCATACAGCCATACAGACAGATATTTTTGTCTCTTCTGGATTTTTTTTTTTTTGGATCATGCAGTACTTGGTTGTTCATTTAAAAGAAAATATTTGTGTTCTAAAAGCAAATGACACACGCAGCTGTGTGGCCAAGTGACCCAGAGAATGAGTTCCCATGGTCTGTGTGTATGTGCAAGTGATGGGGACCAGAACTTGTTCTTTGTCCAGTAGTTCAGTTGTGCCTGGCCTCAAGGGAACATGCAGCCATGCTCCTCATCCTGTTAACTTCCCATGGGAGTGTAAGAATGTGCCTCACAGTGCTGGTAGTGCGCAGGCTTTTGTTTTGCTTTTTAAAATTTCTCATATCTAAATTCATGTGGGTGGTGCAGAAATTTGGACTAAATATTGATTGAATAAGAGTGTTAAATTGTGTGATACTGCAGTTTTTAAGAACTGAACATAAATATTCTGCATTGCATTGACAAGAGCAGCCAGTTATTTTCTATCCTTTATGTTCTTGAACAAGTACTTCTGTTCAATGATATTTGAAAAATGAAGGGAAGTATTTAGTCATCTGCATAAGTAAATAACTTTGCAGAAGTTCTCAGATACCCAAGATATGAAAACATAGTTTGTATTTGTTTGGTTTTTTGTTCCACATTGGGTGAGACAAGACTAGGATTTGTAGAATCCTTTCTTTAGTATTTGATTTTATGAGTCAAAATTTGGCTATTTATTTTTTTTTTTTCCCTTTGGTGGGATTGTATGTGTATGTGACCGGTTATCTACAACTGGAAATTCTGTGGTGGCATATCAGAGATCAAGTGCTGTTCCAGTTACTAATGTCCAACTAGGAAAGCTTAATGCGTTGGCTAATTTCTGCTGTCCACAAACATTATTCCAAAGATGTGAAAATATGTACAAATTAATTATGAGCACTAATATGCCTTAAATAAGGAAATTAAAAAGCAGAAGGAAACATAATTCAAACAAAAGACATGCTGGTTACTTCCATATGTCTTCTTAGGCACAGCTTCCTCAGAGTCCATACTTTTAAGGATATGGCCTTGAACAATGTACCTACTTCCCAAATTTGTCCACTTTCATTTAGCTTTCTACTAATAATGTTAACCCATGACACATAGGTGTCAATAGAGGGGCACAGAGTAGTCTATTGGAAGCATATTAGATTGCATCCAATGTGTCTATCTTTTGCTTAAATAGTTACTTTATTTAGAATTGATGGAGTTCACTTCCATTAGTTGGTTCAGCACATGACCTTGCAGTGTTATACATAAACAGTATCATAGTTGACGTTGAACTGATGAACTGGGAAGTTGTTGTATGAAGTGTTGAAAGTACACTTACTCAGTGTCTACACACCAACAATTCAATAGAAGTCCTTGCTCTCCCATTCCAAGCAGAGGAGATAATAACAGAGAAATCTTGGTAGTAGTAAGAATTTTCCTTTGAGTTTTCTGTTTGGTTGGCTGGTGGTTTGTTTTGTTTTGTTTTTGAGAGGGAGGTACCTTAATTGCTTTTCTATTAAATACATCATTTTTAAGCAATATTGACACCAGGCACTGATGTTTTGGTACCAGAATTAATTTATTTTTTCCAGGTCACTAACTTTTTAATTTAGTCTTTGTCAGGCAGAAACCCTTTATTAGCAAGCAGAGTGCTTTAGTGTGAGTCTGCAAAGTAGGCAAATATGTGCTCAAATCAAATTTATATGGCTTTGGCAATCAATACTATTACATAATCATCTGCCTTATCTAAAGTGACAGCTGTATTGGGCTATTTCTTTGCCCATGTATTAATGTTATGCTATCTAATAGCAAAATAATCTCCCTGTACAAACAGTTTTAAAAATACAGGGAGCAATCTTCTAGCAGAAAGAATGGCTTATATTTACTTGGCTATTGGAATAATTGCCAGTCCACTCTTGAACTTCTGTCTGAGGGGAAAAATTAAAGCTTTCTATTTTTTAGAATTCTTGCCCTCTGGAGTAAGACAAATGATAGCAGATGAATTGGTGTTCTAATTTATATTATGGTGCAACCGAACTAAAATACAACTTTCTCTTTATTTTCATTTGTTACTGATCGTACTTCCAAACTGAAAACTGAAATTGATCTAGGACTTCAGCAATTAAAATAGTTGTGCATAATCATATAGTGTCTGTTAGTTCAGAATCTAGTGAAATATCAAATTTATACCTTGAAGGGACTTTTTGTTTTTTAAAGTAGAAAGTAACTTGCAATCCTGGATGACCTCCAACTCTCCTTTGAAAATTGGTTTGTTCACTAAATGAAAAGGAATAGTAATTTTTGCAAATGTTTCTGCTTTAACTCAAATGGCAGAGATTTGAAATTTGGGAAAGAAGAAGCCAAAGCAGATTAAATAGACTTCTAAGTCTAGCTTTGAAATACTGCTGTACTAAGTCATCTAGTTTGGATGAACTTAAGTACGATTCTTTTATATATGAGAAGGAAAGTGTTTTTAAAGCATATGATAGTATTAAATGCTGTGTTAAAGCTTTTTCATGTAATTTTTAAAAAGTTAATACTGTCCTTCCTTTCAGAGAAAGAGAGATCTGTTTGAGATTTTGTCATCTCAACATTGATAAAAAGTCATGGTATGGAGAAAATTTTTTAGCTTTTGTATGAAAATGCATATGCTTTGGGAAGATTTTTTTCTTGAATTGTTTCAGAATGAGCTGACAAGCCCAAAATAGGTAACAATTCCTAGCCTGTCTTTACAACAGCATTTTTGTGTTAATGCTCCTAAATACCGTTTTATGAATTTATAAAATACCCTGACAGTTCTAAAGTAGATGCTTCTTTTATGATGTGATTTATTTTCTAGGGGTATTTGTTGCTGAAAAATACGTTTGAAGAAAAACTACTGAACCACTCTTCTGTTTTATACAGATGGGATTAGATATGCTCTGATTTGTCTGAAAAAAAATAAACAGCCAAGTAGTTTCAAAATACAGCCTACTTGCAGTGCCACCCTGTGGCTTCCTTTTCTCATGGCTTCTATTAAAGCAACCAGTTTCTGTTGCCTCATCCCCAGTGGAAAAGTTCCCTGTGGACTTACAAAATATCTGTGTTCCTAGCTGCAGACCTGGTCTAACCAGGATAGTACAGGACATTTTTTTGCCTATCTTTAGCATTATTAGTCCTTGCTGAAACCTGCTTAGAGGAAGAACCAGAAAGAGAATTTCTGAGCAATACCAGTTCATTCACCTACTGCATCAAATCACTGGTTTGGTCATTGTAAAGGAAAGATCACACTGGAGCTGGAAAGCAAAATATATCACTTCCCAGCAATAACTTGAAGGACTATGATAATTGGTCTCATCACTCCCAGCAATGTTACATATGCAAGTATTTTATTTCCAGGTAGTGAGTTTTCTAGGCAGATGGTTTAACTTTAAAATTAGATTGTCTAGGCAGACACAACACTGCTTATGGAGGTAGTTGGTTTTATTTTGTATTCAACACGTCTGCATTTTTGTTGACTTAAACTGATGGATGTCAGAGAGACTTTGTTTTTAAAAGCAGTGTTATGCTTTGAAGTAGTAGTGCTTTGCCTTGCACCATTTTAGAGTTGCTCAGATCTTGGTGGGATAAGTACCTGAATGTTTAAGACTGGTTTTCGTATATAGGAAGTAATATAATGTGGAAGATATTTCACACCAAGCAAGCACAGAAGAAGCAACTTTTCAGCGCTGCACCTGCTTGGCATATCTTGGAGAGGAAAAGCTTTCCTTCCTCATGACCAGCTTAGGTTTAGTAACATCTCTGAATGAAAGGCAGGGTTTTATCTGTGTGTATTTTCTTACTATCATTCTGGCAGGGAGCAGGACCGTCCCTGCTCAGTGTGGCCTCAGCAGCATTCTGTGGGCTTACGGCCACGGCCACCACCTCTGCCCTGCACCCTAAAGGCTGGCCCGCCACTCCCTAGGCCCTAGCGTATTTTAGTCAGTGCTCTTAGAGTTTTTATTGTAGTACTTTGAACAGGCTTTCAGTATTTTCTTGCTGCAGGAGTATTTATTTTAGCAGAAGGCCCTTCCCACGCGTGCTGGGCCGATGGCACTGCCTGGGTTTCGCTGCCTGCCCCAGAGCCGCACAGGCCGTGCGGAGGCAGGGCCAGTGACTAAGGGGACAGATCAAGTCTGGGCTAGCAGAGCCTCAGCATGCCTGACTGAGACACCTCTGGGCTCCAGCCTCTTCACTGAGGGCTTTGTGTTCACTAATAGAACCGAAAAATGTGAGAGCATGGTAAGTATCAACCTGTATACTTAATGTGTCTAGGCTTTTCTGATAAGCAGGTGCTTGCCTTGACATTTGTCTCCTAATTATGAAAGTTCTACTTGGCCTTTTTTGGAAAGTGGATGCCTCTTTTTCCAAATTAACATGTTTTGTGTGTTAATTGTAAGTAGAGCTGTATGAATGTGGTATCTGAGTTCTTGCAGGAAAAAAACCAGCTGTGGAAATACCTGCTGCCACAGTCCATAATTGCAGTTGTACTGTTTGTTGGAAGGTTTTGTAGTAAAAGTTGAGAGAGATAAAAATGCAGTTTTCTTCTTCCAGTGTTGTCAGGATGATTCCATTCTTTCTCAAATAGTCTTGTGCCTTTTTGTTTATTATTTTTATGATAAATTATATCTAAGCAAAATGATGAACAAAAAGCTTACAAAGAAAGAGTTAAAAACTGTACTTTATTTTTGTCAAACAGTTTTGAGTGCTATAATACTTGCAGTTAAATACACATTTTGGTAAGTCTGGATTTCCACGTAGGAACAGCCAAAAGTAGAAGTGGATGTGAGGAACAGGGCCAGAGACGTTTCTGATTAATTATCTTTTTTTAGGAAGCTTGTTTGGTCTTTCTGCTGCACATCAGGCTTCTGAGGTGGGGAGGGTGTGTGAACTTAAGTGTCTGATTTAAATGGGTTATTGCAGAAGTCCTTCGGGCTGCTATAAATTGCAATGGAATGAACAAGTTAATTGTGCTATAGATTTTGGATTTTGTTTTTAAAATGACTCAAGTATAAGTCGTGGACAGTTCTGATTACTCCTTCTTAAAACAGAAGAAAGAATATGGAAATGTATGCATAAATCTACGTTCTTTTGTATCACAGGTCCTGACTTGAGTCCTTCCTGTATTACAGTTTTTCCTGGCACAATGTTTCCTTCAATACCGTAGATCAGAAAAGGACTGTATTTGTATCTTATGAAAATGTATTTCAAAACTTGTATATTGTGTATCAATTCTCATTAGTCTTCAGCACTTTGAATAAAAGCCTGTTAGTGTCTCTAGTGGCTTTTCGCTGGGAACTCAGTTGTTGAGAAAGTGAAATTCATGACTGTGCTGTAAGCCCTGCCATATCCTTTTGATAGGTACTTTTGTTTATGTCTTTCTTAAAAATAAAATTTAGAAAACTGTCACAAGAGCTCACCTCTGAAACTTTCTGTCTCTAGGAACCTTTATGAAAAGACACATTTTGGATTGTACAAACAGCCAACAAGGGGAGAGGAAAATGGCAAAAAACCCAAGGGAAAAAAACCCAACATTTTTGATACATACTGTTCCTTGAATTCTGGGATATGCTGTCTCTAACTTGGACTGTTTGATGTTTTATAGGAAAAAATATTGCCAGAAATAGTCACTTACTGTAACTGCCTTTCTGTTGAAGGCTTGCAATGTTTACAGGGCTACAGTAAAACACTGAGTCATAAAAACTTGGTATATTGTATTCTTAAGTTTGAAACTAGATAATGCAGATAAAGCAGACCAAATGTTCTGTGACTGTAACCATAATAATGTAATGTTTTTCTAGCAGCAAATCAAGACAAGACTCCTAGAAACATTTGTGAACTTGCTATGGTATAAGAGGCCTATTACTGCATGAGAAAATATATTCCTTTTTCTATCTCTTTCTTTTTCTTTTTTTTTTTTACATTTGGTAGAATTTCAGTGTTTGTAGTCCACACAAATAGAAGTGTTTGAATATTTGTATCACCTCCTCTTTAAATCTTTTCTGAGTAGGTAGAAAATACACTTTTTCAAGTAGATGGTCCAATTATGTGAAGGGCATGGCCCAATTATGTGAAGAACTTTTTAAGAACTTGGAATTTTTTAGTGTACAAAATTTCGTTGAGCATTTCTGTGCCGTTACACAGAGCAGACAGTCTGCACAGGCAGTATGGTGCTGTGGGATATGCCCCATGCCATGAGGGGAGGGTATGGAGCACATTGTCTGGAGTGATACCGTGTGGCATGTGCAGGACAACCAGGGGATCTGTCCCAGCCAGCATGGTTTTGGTAAAGGTGGGTTGTGCTTGACCAACTTATTGTATTCCTATGACAAGGTCTAGTGGATCTTGCTTACCTGGGCCTTAGTAAAGTTTCTGACACCATTTCCCACAACATTCTACTGGAGATTCTGTGGCTGCTCATGGCTTGGATGGGCACACTGTGCTGAGTCAGGACCACATGTAATAGAGACTGAATGCACTTGCACTTCTGAATATTAATCTAGAATTAGGGTTTGAAGCAGAGAATACCAAATGAGCTTTTAAATTATTTTTTTTTGGTACAAATAACATTTTCATCATGCCAACCTGTTATATTTGACCTTCTTTGAGGTATTTTAAGCTGTTTTTTAATGGTACCATATAATATGTGCTTTATCTAGAATAAAGTCTGTATTTTGGAAGGCTTATTTCCTTATCTTTTATTTTTTTAGCTTTGTTGATTTGAGCTTTCTTCTACAGAATGATAGAGAGAATCCCCAAACATGACTAGCTGCTCCTTCCAGAAGCTGGTGTGATACTCTCCCGGTTTAGTTGTCTGTGATACTGATTCCAAAGATAGGTGCTTATCTGAATTAAGGAGGTCATGTGTGTGTATTAAGTAAGAAAGAACACTGTATTGTTTTTCCTCATTCCTGTCTTGTGGGTAGCAGGGAACCTGAGGCATGTTTCTTCCCACATGCCCTCTTTATAGCCATGGACTTTTGCTCCCCAGACAACTTCCTGCCCCTCTGCAATGTAGACCCTCTCGTAAATCAGTTTCAGCTTCTGTAAAACAAAACTATTTTCTGAGTTGTTTGATGTAATTATTAAAAAGGGGAGGACTTTCTATATAGATTTTAGTATTTATCCTTGTAGCACAATTAACTGTATAGTTTTCCCATTGTCTTGTGTTTACTTCACTTTGAAGAAGTACCTGAAACTTGCAGGACAACGTTTATAACTCTAATATAATAATCAATTTTTTTCTTTTTTCTTTTTGTCATCTGATAAGCATAGAAACTCAAAACATTGGGAGAACTGTTGCACCAGATGCACTGTTCTGAAGAATGAAGTGAGGGAGTGCTGGGTGAAGCAAACACAAGGTGTCCTTGCTTCACAAACTGCTGTTTAGCATTGAAACATTGCAATTATTTTTAACTTTTTATTTTGGAAGGAGACGAGCGAGTGTTACTGAACTTCACCAGAGGTACAGGTTCATAAAAACCACATTATACTGTGTGTAAATATTCAGAACAAGAAACTTGTTTAACTTCTTACTAAAGCTACATCTAAATTTCTTACTGCAACACTGCCATAGAAAGATCTGTCACAGTACAGACGGTTCTGTCAAGGAATGGATACGATTATGGAAACTTGTATGTGAAACTGGATCTGAAAGTTTCTGAATTAAGAGATGGGATTTTTCCAGAAGAAAATTCTTGCAGGAGCTTTTTTTTTTTTTTTAGAAAAAAATTTGCTTTCTATGCCTCTGAGAGTGGTTCAAGTAAGCATTGTAACTCTGTTTGGAGCTGTAGTTCTCAGATCTCTAAAAACACTCTGGGGATTTTTTTTTTTTT
>VXBB01009311.1:553422-604410 GCA_013399915.1 Illadopsis cleaveri | reverse complement strand
TTTTTTTTTTTTTTCAGTTTTCTGGGTGTATTTGGCTGTTGAACCCAGTAGTGACATTAAGTATTCCAGAGAGTCTCTGCAGTACCTGGCTCTCACTTCTGCTGGTTAAGGAAGATAATACTGCTTCAATTCTCCTTAATGTCAAAATAGATTATGAAGAAGTGGGAGGGCTGCAAAATCTTACAGAATAGTAATAATAGTAACAATGATAATAATGATATGTTTATTAGAGAATCCTAATTCTCTTTTACTGCCATTTTTTGTCACAAGTGAGTGAGCTTGCTGGGTTTAAAAGATATTTTTAGCATTACAGCTTTTAAATATTCGGATACTGTCTCTTTTTAGCTATGTAGCTTCAGTTACAAGTCAGGTTTTCCACATTATGTTGCTTTCATGACGGTTTGGCAGTGGCTATCCTCTTTTGAAGCTCTAGCACTTCAAAGAGCTGTATGGTTGTTTCCATTTGTGCTTGGTAACAAGAGTGTCACAATTTCTCAATGTACTTTCTCGGTGATGGCAGTTAAAAAAAAAGGAAAAAAAAATCAGCAACAGCCCTCAGTAATATTTTGGGACTTATTTCTGCCAAGCCACCGTGTTCCTTGTTGTCTGGCACCGTGTGTGGGTTACCTGCAGGTGTGGCTGAACCACCTGCCGAAGGCACACTGGGGCCGGGGTTTGGCTTTGGCCTTACAGCGTGAGGAGCACAGTAATGAGGGCACAGTGTTATCAGTTAGTAACTTGTATGTGGTTACTAAAATCCAGAGGGGTTTTAGTGCTGAATTCCACATCTTTCACTATTGTTTTGACTGTGCTGTTCAATAACACAACTTACAGCTGGCAGCAGCTTAATTTGTGGAAATAACCTGGGCGCAAGATTTGTGGAGGTTCTGGGTTTTTTTTTCCCCCTCTTTCTGGATCAGAGATTTAGGGATATGGCAGTATGCTGTTAACCATATGTCATATGTCAAGCTTTGGTAGATGATTATAAACAGGGATTTAAAAAAAGTAACTATTTAAACATTAAATCAATGTTCTTATGATAACATTGTAGCAATAAACTTAAAAAAAAAGCTCCTAGCTTTTCTGTAGAGGGTGTTCGGTATAATGTGTGTTGGCAGAATTCTCTTAAGTTGGTATCTTCAAAATAAAAACAAGCTGAAACTTCCCAGAGGCAGCTGAATTAGGCCTGTTCATGGCTTTTCTGCCCACGTGCTCTGCTAAATAAAATAATACAGTTGTTTCACAAAACAAGGGAGAGCTATAAAGGTAGCTTTACTGTGACTTTAAATCTGTCTTGAGAGCTTTCCCAGAAATATGAATATAGTAATTATATGATTAAAAAATAAGGAAACTTTTTGGGTTGTGCACTTCCTCAGGCTATTAACCTAACCACTAATTAACCAACAGGAAATTCCAGACCTGAAAGTTTCATTATTGCTATACTGAACTGTGAAAATATAAGTGTGTTAATGAGGATTTCATTATAGCCATCTGTAACTTGTTTTTAAATTATGTCAAGGCAGGAAAAACATAATATACCATCTGTTACCTAGCTATAGCAAATTGACATGAAAAATATTGGAAAAAAATCTCCCAGTTTACAACCCCAGTTGTCTCTTATTTCTTATCTTTTATTCTTGGCAACCATTAATCCCTTGTCAGTAATACCTACCAACGTGTAGCAACATGTCATTTACTCCTTAAATGATGTATTTGGTTTACTTAGACATTTCTGTATTGTAACTTGTGTACCTGGGAGGGAGGAGATGCTGACTTCCCAAAATGATAATTTCTGGGTTATTAATGAGCTCCTCATTTTAGTGTCATGTTCTCTCAAGTATGTCTGAATCACCAAAACTCAGAAGTTGAGGATTGTCTTGCAATTTGCAGTTCTTTTTGGTTTTAAGTGAACAAAACTTCTGGATAACATCTATTAGTATGCTCTTATTCTTTGACCTAGTGAGCATGAATGGAAGCATTTTGCTCATCAGACACTGGGGGTTTGCCACTTTTACCTTAACCCTTGTGTTCCTCTGTAGAGCTTATTCGTCACAAACTGTCCCAAGTCCCTTGATTTCTAGTTCTCTTTGACCTTAACAATGAGGGAAGTCGTCATGTATTACCTTGCACTTACCAAGAAATATTACGGATTCTTGATTGTCAGATGTTTGTAGGTATAATGCAAATAGAGCCATAGTTTAGAAGAAGGAGGTGGCCCTGTGGAAATAGTGTCAGAATTTGCTCTTGGAGGGATGGGACAGAAAACTGGCACAGAAGAAAATACTGAAACAATTTTGGAATAGTGAGGCAGATCCTTTGCAACTGTGATGAAATAATGACTCAGGTCAAAAAATGTGCTAGTGTTTGTGTAGTTTTGTGTTAGTTGGATCTATAATGTTAACATGAGGATAAAAGGTTGTAATTGAGGTAGAGAAGTGAAAGAGTCAGGCACCAATTTATCGAAGTCATACTGTCAACAGGCAGCCCAAAATATAGTCTTGTCCTTTGGTCCACAGATGTTTTCTGAGTAGGCACTCTCTTTTTTGTTCTGAATTTGCATAGCTGCTAGGACAGCTTTGTTAAGGGCTCTTAAGTACTACCTTATTCAGGACAAAGTATATTTGGTGGCTGAATTTAACAATAAAAATCTGCTTCTCTGCAGACTCATGCAACAAGTTCAGTTGGAATAAAATTAGGAACTCTTTGATGTAGCAGTGTATCTACAATGTCAGTGTCTTAAGGCTGTGGAAAGAGAAAACAATGTAAGGGCTGTGATGACCAAATGTATGAGGAAAGGCCTGCTGGCACAGTCATGCTTGTCCTTCAAAAGGCTTCTCCTGGTCTCTACCCCAAAGCTTTTTAGGCAACTGAACAAACATGGCATAAGACAGTAAACCTTGCATGGTTATATAATTTGCCCCATAATAAGAATGGTGATATGGGAACTGTTCTGCTAGGAAGCTGAGGGCATGCCACCTCAGAGTTCCATAGGGATTTGTGCTGGAACTCTTAGTTCAACATGTAATAATCTAGGAAAGCAGCTGAATAGTAAGGTGACACTTTGATGACAGTAAAAAGTTATTATTCATTGTAATAAGACTCTGAAGACTTGCAGAAAGGTTTTTCAAAAGTAAATGGATAATAAAATGAGATTAAATTCACTTGAGATAGACTTACTACAAATCAGTTTGCCATGTGCAGTACCAAAGGAATAGAGAACAAAAGGGAAACCAGGATTTCACCAATGTATAAATCTCTAATGACAGTACAGTGCATGGTTCTGGTCTCTGCCATATCCACAGGGATGTAGTAAACAGAAGAAGGTCAAGAGAGATGGTCAAAGGTGAGATATTGCTTAAGGGACATGAGAGCTGTGGCCATGTCACTGTGTTCTTACATTTACCTTTTATTCATGTGCCAATTTGTTGTGTTCTAACTGTTCCAAGTAAGTGAAAAGAACATTCAGCAGAATTGTCTAATGATGATGCATGAAATCCTTAAACCAAATGTTAACTAATGGTAAAATAATTAAGTCCCACTTACTGTTGAGTGATGATACAATCTAAAATCAACTTTCCTCACTGATGTGTGACTTGCATAAGAAAAAGAAGTTCTTGGTCTCCTTCCAGGCCATTTGGAAGCCTCTTGTCTATGCTCTCTTCTCCAATTCTTTTTGATCTAACAAAACTATTTGCCTTTCCTTGGAGGCTTGACTGTGTTGGTCCATCACAGATGAGATGTCAGCTCAGTAGGTACAAAGCAACTGAAGAAACAGAGTATTTAATACAGAGCAAGAATTTAGTCTGGAAGAATGCCAATCTTACCCTGGTAATCTGTGTTTCCTGCTATTCTTGCTGCTTTCAGACTTTAGTTTCTCATGGATATTTTTAAAAAAATAAACATTACTATTTCAGGGTTAGATGAAATATCACATAGTTTTAAAAAATGGTCTTTTGTTTATAACTATAGAGACAATAAATAGGTTCAAAGAGTTCCCAGCTTCACAGATACATCCCTGCTGGGGATTTTTAAAACCAGATAATTCTGAGAAGCTTTTTCATATGCACATTATTGATACACATCCATTGAGTTCTAACAATGCGTTGGGCTTTTGGACTTGTGGTTTGAGTTTGGGGTTTTTTTTTCACCCCATTGCAAAGGTGCTAAATGCTTTGGGTAGTCACAAATGAATCTGAAAGTATTAAAGATCTAAAAATGAATACTGGGAAAGTTTTGGTTTATTTTCCTCTCTAGTACATACAAGTCTTAACTTTTTGGTCTTGTAAACAATTCTGTGGATTAAAGAGCATGAAAGATCTGTACCCAAATGTGACCTGAACAGGCACTTCTTTGGGAACGGTTTTGTATTTAGTCCTGTAATGTCATTCTATTTAGCAAAATAGAATTCTTTTGCATCTTTTAAATATACACACTGGAAATTATAAAATAAATTACTGTTCATGGTGCATTCACATCCATTGCCTTTCATTGCTGATACTATTCAGGTGATGTTTCAGTTTTAGAAAGTGTTGCTGCACAGCAACGCCAGGATTTGTAACTTAAGTAGATAGTTTATGAAAAAATGAGAAGCACTTTAAAATTCTGATCCAAATTCTAAGAAAACTTTTAAATTCCATTCCTTTATATGGTGGTTGTTTGTTTTTTTTTTGTTTGTTTGTTTGTTGTTTTTTTCTTTTCTAGTACCCTGTGTATACTGTGTATATCTCCTCCTTTCTCATTCTTATAATTTTACCTTCCACAAGTATTCTGGGAACTTAAAAGACAAAACCAAAACCACAAAAGCCCAAACTCCCAAAAAGCAAGTAATCTATGCTGAGTGGTACTGAGGAAAAAGTAACCTTTGTCAAATGAAGGGAAAATGGCCAGGTACATACTTGCAGAAATGGAAAACCTTTCTGTCGTTTCAGATTATCTGAAATGTTGGACACTTGCTTGTTGTTAGTAGTAAATTCCATTGGTCATTCCCTGAATGAAAGCCCAGTGATTTTTCAACAGTGATAAATTTACTGCTTAATCTATGAAAGCCATAAGGAGGATATTGCTAACTAGATAAACTATATGTAAAATAACCACAAGATAACAGCAGGACTAAAAAAGATCAGATGTTTTATTCCTGTGAGTATTAATTGTATATTTCTAGTTGTAGCCCTTAGACCCAGATAATAATTACTGCCTCCAAGTGAAATTCTCAAATACTGTGTCCTGTGTGGGACATATCAGCCACAGGCATTATGTTGGTGTTTTAGCCAACATTGATACCCTGTTTGCACCAAACTTTTCCTACAGGCAGTCTTGTCCTGCAAGCCTGGCTGCATCTGCTTTATTGCCCTCTCCAGCTTATCAATCAAGTGCAAGGATTTTTATTCTTTTATTATTAACTGTAGAAGTTTGGTTGCAGAGTGCATTTGACTTGGAACACAACTGATTCAGCTAATGGTTTCATTCAACCTTACTCAGGTTTAGGCAAAGCTGACTTAGATTTCTATTTTGTCTGGCATTAATGTGGGATGGATGCTGGTGATAGGGCTTCTCAGGTAGGAAAGGTTAGATAAGGAACTGTCAGTAATGTTGGTTACTCAGCACACAGGCACTCAGGCAGGTGTTTTCCTCTCACTGAAGCAGTACTCAAGCCACTTCGAAACACGCTGTGGCCTGATACAGATCTAGAAGCAACATTCACCAATGATAGAAACCTGCAGGATGTTGCCACTGATGACAGCGCTTGCCCAAAGGGTTTGTTGACTGCATTCCTTCCCAGACTCCACTGCAAGCAGCCCTCCCATGGCTGAATGCATTAAGGCTGACTTTGGGAACAGGTAACTGAATCAAGAATTGCTTTTAAGCTGCTTTTAAGCAGCTTCTGGTTTTAATTGACAATGAGGTCAAGCTTCTGTAAATTACCCTACTTTAAACACTTCTGAGTTGTTTTTGGTTTTGTGATAGCATAAATATTGTACTTGGCTTGTGAAATTGATTTGTGAAAATCTTAAATTTCAATAATTTTGTAAATAGTACTGATGATCAAATTAACTGGATGTAAATGGGTATTTGCCTCTGTTGTCTAAATATTGCATTAATCCCTAGAATATGCTTACCTGAGGTGTCCAGTTGGATATCTCACAGGCAGAGAAATGGGGAAGGCTAAAAAGCAGTCTAAAAAGACTAGTCCTAATTCAAAAAATTCCCATTAAACTTGTTTTGTGCAAATAAAAGAGATGTGGAAAACAGGATTGGATTCTTTTTATGGTATAAAGCCACAGAAGACATAACAAAGCTACTTAATACTCTCTTTTGAATTGGCTGAAGTAGATATGTCAGGATTACAGGCTGTACAAATCTCTAGATGTACTCTGTAGGCTGTTTGGTCAGGTGGTGGGATTATAAATAGGTAGGCTTACTGATGTCAGCAGCAGCGGAAGGGGACAGCAGTGAGCTTGCCATGCACACACACACACCCTCCCTTCTACCTCCATATGCTATTGAAGGAAACTCACCTGATATTAATGGAGAAGAACCACCTGTGCTATCT
Organism: Illadopsis cleaveri; assembly: GCA_013399915.1. NCBI lineage: Eukaryota > Metazoa > Chordata > Aves > Passeriformes > Timaliidae > Illadopsis > Illadopsis cleaveri. Next base: position 597,860 of record VXBB01009311.1, on the reverse strand, counting down.
TGGAGGTAAGCAGAAAAGTAGTGTAATCAATTTTAGCTACTATTCTTCCTTCTCCATGCTTAGAGGCTGAGCAGAATGGCTTCAAAGTAATATTTGTGTTGTGTTGGCCTAACACCTGCTGTGAGGAAAAAAATATTTACCAATAATTATATACCTGCAGTAGCATATAAGTCCTTGCCCTTGGAGGAAACACAGAATTCAGGTGTAGGGCAATACAAAAATAGCCAGAACTTAAGTATAGGCCTGTATGAAGAAAGAAGAATTAATGTCTGTTGTCCTTTTTCAGACAAAGTATGTAATAATTCTACAAAAGGTTTTTAAAATCCCATCTCTGGCTAAGGGATGAGGGTGTGTAAAGACGTTTATCCATGTGGACAGACTGCTGAATTTTCAGTGGTACATTTCTGGGTATAGAAGCTGGTGCCTGTTTTATTTTAAGTTGATATTTGGTGCTTAGAAGCTCAAATCAGGTTTTTGAGATTATTTTAAATAAAGAATGCTGTTATCTCATGCAGACTGTAAGGCTTTTCTGATTTCTTTAACTTGTGTCCATCAGATTTTGATCTAAAATTTTGTTGGGGGAAAAGGCCCCAATAGTTGCTTGCAATACTATGTAAAAGTTGATTCTTTTAGTGTTTAATATTGTAGAGTCCTTGCTGTGTATTCTTTATGTTCTTTATATGTTGTATACTGGTTTCATTTCTCATGGAAAGTATTAAAATATTTTTAGTACCTAAATAGACTAAATTCCTAAATAACTGCACAATTCCAAGATAGACTTTGCTTAGAGCAGCAAAGAAAGAATTTAAGGAGCAGCGTTCAGTTGAACTTCTTGTAGAAGTCAGTATTCTGCCGGCACTGTATCATCTGTTAGCATGTTAAAAGCTCAGCAGTGATGTATATTGGCTGTAAGCTGGCTGGGGTAGAGAAAGTTGAAAAGGATGCAGGGGTGAATATAGAAGTTAAGTATAGTAGTTAGAGCAAAGCATTCATTAGGAAACTTTCTTTACATCCCCCAGAGCAGACTGCTGATGATTATAATCATTATTATATAAATAAGAAATTTTTCCTAGTTTATATTTAATGCTGATTTCCTGTACTACTTTAGAGAAAATGCAGAGGTTTCTAATGGAAGTAGCTGGTCATCCAAAATAGCTTGGGTGTTATCATCATGCAGGGAGCCAGCTTTCTTGAAAGAAATACCTCCTTTCTTCAGAGAAATCTTTCTTTCTTGCTTCTTGCCCGTTGCAAGAATCCAGTAAGGAGTGGATCCAGGGGATTTTGAGTGTGCAGATATAAGCAGGGTAAGGGGGTAATGACAGCTCTTGTGTGCGGATGGGGATGAGTTTGGAGACAAAATAAGAGCATTCATTTGAGGCCCTGAGCTGCCAACCAATGAGGGAGGTAAAGTTAAAGTAGGACAAAGGGGAGGGAGCTCCTGCTGTCAGTGGCTGCAGCGGTGGCCTGAAAACTGCTGGTCAGGTTTATGCTGTGCAGAGAGCTGGGATGGGGCTGGTGGCTCTGCTTTATACAGCCCATTGCCCCTCACAGAGTACCTGAGATGGGCCTGGGGCTCCAGCAGCAGGACTAGCATTTGAGGAGGTAGTAAATGTGACCCTGCTCCTGAAGGTAAAAGGTTTTTCCACTTTGCTTTCTGAGGAAGATGCTGCCAGGGGAGTGAATGTTGAGGAGGCGACTGTAAAGGATGAGCAGGAGAATCTGGTGGCAGGTGGGTACTCAAGGCATTTCTTAGTTTTGCAAGCAGTGTTAGCCCAAGATGCTCGGTGTTTCTGTTTCGAGCTACAGTCCTCATATATTAGGAGGAACCTCTTCATTACATCAGACTTTTCCAGATACTAACTGCCAATATGCTCTTGTTAAAATCCAGTAAAGAAAATGCTTGGTTTAGTACAATTTCTTAGCCTAAACCTCTTTTTTTTTTTTTTTTTTTTCTCCTCTTTCTTTCCTGTAATGAGCAAAGATGCCTTATTTGCTGACCTGGTTGTCTGAGTAGGAACTCTCTATACATTCATCATGTTTCTCATAGCATCTCTGTATAAATGCATATAGACATATACACAGAGATACTTACATTTTATCTTGCTCAGGATAGGAAACATTTCCTGCATTCCATTCCCTCCCAATACTTAATGTCATCTCTGTTCTTCAGTTAATTAAATTCTCCTATTTCTGGGTTATGTGAATGTACAAAAGATTTTAAGTGTTACCAAACTCTAGGTAGATAAAGGATATAACTACTAAGAGAAAGTTTCTGGTAAATGAAGAACTTTCTAAAAGGGAGAAAGCTTGTTCTATTAAAACCATCTGCAGGAAAAATGAAAATAAACTGCAGTGCTTTCTAAAGTTGCATTGCTATTCTTTCTCAGTTACTCTTCCTGTATCTGAATTTTCAGCTGAGAAGTGCTACTATTGTAGTTGAGCCCAGCCTTCTACAGCAGGTAGAAGGAGAGGACTTGGATCTTGTCTTCCCTGTTAGAGTAGAGGTTCTTAGCTGCTGTCCTGCAGTACTTTATCTGTTACTCATCTACATCTACACCCCCATGTATGTCAGTGAGGAAAAAGGGAAGGGTCTGTAGTGGCCTCTTTCCTGGCTGCTGTGATACTGAGCAGCTCTGCTTTTCTTTTCCTTACCTTTCCCAGCCTCTAAATCTATGCAGTCCCTGCCTCCAGTGTTACTTCTAAAACATGATTTTGAGCAAGAGAAAAAAGTAACAGCAGCAAAGCTGGGATAATTGACAATTCTTACTTCTGTTGATGTTCAGAATAGCGGCTGGAAAAGCCACGAGCAGAGCTAGGTGCTTCATCTGCGGGCTTTGAAAAGACGGTGGCATACCTGCTTTCATGTCTGGGGGTAACAGCCAGAAGGACAGATTCAGGTTTTGTTCTATTTAAGAGCCCTTAATTGAACTTTCTTACTAGTCATGGAAGAAAAACAGCTGTATGAGCAACTGTTTTAGCAGTTCTTGGTAAAGATTTGAGGGTTTATTTTTAGTGGAGGTAACATGGTTTGCTTGAGTTTTAAGTATTTGTTAGATTTATTAGTGTATCAAAGGTTAAGCTCCCCCTTTCAGATCAAGCTGCTCTTTGTTTTCTTTTCCTGTTTATTCAGCCAGTTATATATTACTCAATTACTGTTACAGATTTACTGCCTTCTCTTCCCTGCTCTCCTTTTCTGTCAGGCTGTTTTTGTAACTGTAAATATAATAAAGGCTTACTGAACCATACAAGGTTTTAGTAGTTTTGAATGCCATTCAGATTTTTTGTTCTTTCTTTTGGTAGCAAATTTAGGTTACTTTTTTGCATTTTTTACTTTGAGAAAAGGCTGCAAAAACAGATATATGTATCTTCTTTCTGCAGAGATGTGTCACACATAGACAGGCCAACTTTGTATTTTGTGTTAGCCCTATTTACTTCAGAAGTCTAAGTTCTCAACCTCTTTAGAAGTAATGTCATTGGAACTGGTTTTTCACTTTTTGTTAGGGATTTTTAATTTATTTTTAATTTTTTTTTTTTGGGAGGGGGGTGTTTTCAGGAGAAAAAGTAGTATTTCTCCTGGCACAACAGAATGTGTTGTAACAAAACTTTTGTATCAGAACACATTTCTATAATCCCTCAATAATAATAATAAACTTTATACTAATTTAGAGGAGAAAGTATTTTTTATTTTATTAATCCTCTTTTGCCTGCTTGGATTCTGAGCTTTTGGCTCTCTTCCTAAGAGCAGAGCGATTCTTATGCCTAGAGGGGAGCTAACTGTGTTTTGTTGGATGGTACAAGACAACACCATGTCATCGGCTTTCTGTTCTAAGGAGTTGGGTCTTTCATATGTTTTAAGTGAGCTTGAATAGGTCATTGTAATTTTAGTTATGATTTGGTTTTTGAAGGGCAATTAATATTTTTTTCTAGAAAACTTTTAAATTTGTACTTTAATTAATTCAATTGTATGTTTATACCTGGGTTAGTGTCCCTTTAATGCTAAGAGGGCACAGTTAAAAACATGACCATAATACAAATTTGTGTTTATGTTGTCTCAGAATTGCCTCTTTTTCCTTGTAAGGATAGAAAACATTTAATGAATTATGGCTCAAATACAGTCGCTTCTGTTTTCAAGACTGTCACTGCCATGGGGACAAATAATCAGAGGGGGCAAATGTCTGTTCCAAATGGTCTGGAGGGAACTGAGGGATTCATTTGCTGCTTTCTTGCTTTTAGTGTGAACCAGACATCCAGAGATTCCATTAAGCTTTCACCTTACTGTCATGGTTACCGTCCCAGTTCTGTGATTTATTTCTCTCTAGGATAAGACTTAAAAAAAAAAACTCTTCAGAGCAAAGAGTCTAGCTAGGGGGTAAATCCACACATCCCATTGACTAGGGTAACTTTTTCTCTCACAAGATTTTTAAGAACATGTCCTGATTTCAGGAGTGCCTCCTTTTCTTGATCCACTTTATTTATTGAAAAAGAGTGGAAATGCATTTCTTTTTTTTATTGCTTTCTTTATAGCAGAATAAAGGCATGAGTAAGAGAATGTCTGCAAATGATTTGTTGTTTGCTGGAACCTCACTGAGTAAATCCATAGAGATAATCTTCAAAGATCACTTAATTAGTAATATTATCACCCATAGCATTACTACTGCCATGTCAGTTGATATATCAGTTGCACTACAAATTATTGTGCTGGTGGAGCTATATAACCAGTGCCTTATTTTATGCCATATTATTTTTCTGTATTATTTTTTAAATACCACTATTATTTACAATATTTGTATCCTTTCAGTCTTGGGAATTTGTATAGAGAAGTGCCCTGTAAAATAACCTGTTATCACAAAAGATTTACAAACTGTTCATTTTTGTACCTCCACCTGGAAATTGAAATTAAAGTGTGTTTCTGAACTTTTTTTTTTTTAGTACCTATTGAGCCACCTGCTAGACTCAATATCTGTACAATATGATCTCACATTCTTCCCCAGATAACTAAATGGATGAGTTTAGAATCTGAAAGATCGTATTTCTCTCTGGAGCAGATACAGCAAATATTTCTCCTTTATATTGTCCTACATGTATCATAAGCCTGGCTTGAAGGGATAACCTAAGAATGGACATTGTTTGACTCTCATTGATCCATACCTTGATCTTAACATCTAACTGGTGCTTTTATAGTAGAAATAAAGAGAGAGCTTGTATATCAAACAGTGACATTGATGTTGAGATGAAAGCCCAGTATCAAGGCTGGTAGTCATGTTACATAGTTGCTCTGGGAATGGCACAGCAAATATTTGGGCTGCCTAACGTTAAGGAAAAATATTAGACCATATGTCTAACTTAAAAGTAACCTTTTTTGAACCACTTAGTGGCACCCCAAATTTTGTATAGAAACCTATGTGCCTGGTAATAATTTAGTGAAGATGAATAGACTTTATTTTTAAAGTATTTTTTCATCTATACTTCTGCCTGAAATATATAGGAGTGATTTTTTGAGTGACCTGCCTTGACAATTTCAGTCATGTGCTGGACTATGAGGAGCAGATCAGATAGTAATGCTGCAGTTGTCTTCAGGGTTTTTCCTAGCAAGTAGTGTTTGATCTTGAAGACTTGCAGTGGTGATGCTCTGAAACCATTATCCATGGAAGGAACAGAATAAACTCAGTCTAGAAGACAAATTTGTTCTATGAGTGTTGACGATGAGTATTGGGCTGGGGATGCTTATAGGTGAAACTAGGAGCCTAAATATTTTGTATACCTATTGGCCAAAATTGATGTATTGTCGTTAAAAAAACCAAATCAATGTTTTTAATATAGACTTGAAGACTTGTTCAGCTGTTGCTTGTTTGAGAAGATTATTTGTGAGGTTTTGGCTGTCTGCTTCTGTGACATGGCAGTGAAACAGCATTATTGTAATAGTCAGGGGAGTATTATAATAATTGTTTGGGATGGGAGGTTGAAGACAAGAAAAGCTCTAGAAGAAGTTTTGTTACAGTAAATGTTTTCCTCTCATGATATGATCTCAGTAGAGTTAAATCCTTTTCTGACTCTAAAAATAAAGTGCTGCTTGTAATTTTGGCAAATATAATTTTGTAAAGTTTGATTAAAAAAACCCCAACAAACTAGTTGCTTTTTCAATAAACGAGTGTTCTTCATAGTGCCCTCAGTCAAATTAACCAACTGAAGTGTATCTGTTGTGCTTAGAAGGTTTTTAGTGCACTATGTTTAATGAACTGTTTCAGTACCTGAAAGATGACTGAATTGCAAGTGAGATCCTTATGACCTTTCCTGTACTAGATGAATGCTACAGAAAATTTTAGAAAAGGTTCTGATGTTGGAGGTTAGATTCAAAATAATTTCAGTGAGAGTGTTATCAGGCTGTCTTTGTATACTGTCATGTAATGGTGTTCCAGATAGGAAGTTAAGTGCTGTAAACAGTAGTATTCCTTGATGCTGTAGCCTTTGATTGTGCACTAATCTAGCAGATAGACTTCCTCTTTTTTTGTTTTTTTCTCCTTTTTTGGGGAAAGAGGTTCTTATTGAAAGGAAATGCTGATGAAAACTGGAATACCCAGGTTACTGTAAGTTCAAGTATTGCTCATTATTTTATAGTGCCTTTCTCTAGTTACTGATAGTTAAAAAATATACTGTTTGTAACTTCCTAACAGGATTTTTTTGAAAATCAAATAAATAGACATATTAGTTATTTAACGTGTCAGACCTTTATTTTGAAATGGCTTCTATGGATCCACATCACTGACACTGTTATTTTTTCTCTTTGCAAGCAGGAAAGTTGTTGAGATACAGCAACGACATTTTATTCTGTTGAAGTGGGATCTGAAGCACATAAAATGTTGACCTTGTGGTCTTGAATTTGATTTAAAGATGCACTGTTTTTCTTAAAAAAATGATAGTTTTCTATTTGCATTTGGCTGAAAGAATTCTTTAATACAGCAATTGTGTTGTCACACAGACTGGCAGGAATTGCAAGTGGGACTTCAGAAATTTAAATTTCATAGAGATACGAATCAGTTCTCTGGGGAACAGTATAATTTCTACTAGATAAGAACCAGCTGAATGCCTTGGCATAAGCAGTGGGTTCCAGTTGCTCTGGTGACAAGGGAAATAGAAACTCTGCCCAGGCTGCACCACCTTGTGTTTGTGGGTCCCTGTGAGAGTATTGCCTGTGTCCCTCTGACAGCCTTGTCCAGGGCTAGGATGAATCAGAGAAGAGACATTTATTTACTTTTTTGCTTTGGCTCAAGTAGTAGTTTGAACAGAAAATTTATGTAGAAGATAATATGTGGCTGGAATTGTTTATCTGATGATAAACAGTGGGGGGCACATCTCTTCTAGAGAGTTGGGCTTGGGCAGTTTCAATGTCTGGTGTATAGGGAAGGTTAGCCAGTTGATGGGACTGGGACTCATGGGGACAAGGAATGAGTGAGGACCCACATCCTGTAGGATACTTCAGCACAATTTCCAGAGGAGTTCTTATTGTTATTGAGTTGTTACCTCATTTGGTTAAAATTTATATTTTAATTCCCTCTGTATTAACTAATTCATAGCTAAATAAGCTGCAGTTTAATTCTTCCTGCAACTTTCCTGTAATTCTATAGCAGCTATGAAAATGAAGATCATGTTTTTGGTTGTTCTAACCAACCTTCTAATGCTTATTTGGAAAATTAGAACAGGTTGGCTAAGGTTCTAGCACATCTGGAAGCTGTCTGAACATGAAAGATGCTGTGAGTGAGACCACTTACTGAGCATCTTTTTTCTGACCTCTGAAGTGTTGTTTTTATATGATGGGGAATTACTCTCCTTGTTATGATTGTATTTTGTCTTACTAAAAATAACAGGTTTTGTTTTCAGGAGAAGAAACTAGATTAGCATCCTTCTCTGTCTTTTTAGCAAAATCATTACAAATCAACAGCTCTCCTGGTTTGCTGAGTACCTGGTATAGGTTAAGAGGAAAGAGAAAACCATGGAGAGATTGTTCTCTATGATGTAGAAGTATTTGCATTGATGATATAGACTTGAAATTACTTTTGGTGTTAGGATAAAATGATGTGTGGAGGATGCCCTGGTGAGAAAATCACTTTCACTGGCTTCTTGAATTGCAGAGTAGGATGAGGAGGGTTTGTAGGTAAAAACTGCCTCTGCAAGTGTATTTCCACCATTACCTGTTCATGTAATCCTGGTCACCTGAATTGTTCTTGCTGTCCACTACCAGTTCTGGGGTTGAGAGTGCAGCCCAGCCTCCCTGTCAGGCAGCTGCTCCCCTGCTAAGGTAGAAACACAAGCTGAAATAATGAAAAAGCATTTAGACCATATGCAAATACTATGGGCTGAGACGGAGAGATGAGAGAATCAGTGAGAATTGAAAAAAACTCATGGCATCTGGATACAGAAAATGAAAGCATTGGGATCCCTGTTGTTTAATAAGTGGTTTCCAAAAACTTGGCATGACATCTGAGAAAGTACACTTGGGATTTTTGCTCCTTTGTGTGGGGTGGGACAAGTAAGCATAACTAACCATAAAGCACATTCAGATTTTCTACAGAGGGGTGGGGTACGTGGCTGTGCAGTGGGGGATGCGAGGCTTCAGTGACCTTGTTAGACCTCCTGACCCTGTGTGTGTGTTCTTTATAAACATGTAGAACTTCAACTTGCACACATTTTGATGAGGGTATTTGGTCACTTTTAGCTCTCTGCAGTTTAAGTTATGAATAAGCCACATTTATTGCTGTGTGTCATTAAGCACTCTGGTGATAGCAGAGTTCCAGTGATAAAATTGCATTTGTCTACTTGGTTGAAAATAGAGTCTGTTAGTATTTGAAAAGAAATCTTTCTGTGGCACTTCTTCAAAGACTAAATTCTGTGATAAATACCTTTTAACACTTATTTGAAATTAAAGATGTAAGAAAGTGTAAAGAAGGAACGACAAGTAGTACTAGTTCACTTTGGGGTTTTTTGGTATTAATGTCATTGGGTAAGTTTTTATGGTTTGGGGATTTTATTTCTTTCTAATAACTAGTATTGATGCTCTGTACTAGCTAATAATTTATATTTGCCAGTTGTATGAAAGCTAAAAATCTTGCAAGAAAACCCGAAAGAAGCTGGGGAGGAATACAAAGAAGTTTGATGTATACATTTTGCCACGTTCATGTAACCCTGAAACAACCCAGGCAAGCTGCTGTAGAATCCAAAGTCAAATTTTCAGTTCATGTTGCACATCGTGAATTGCATATAGAGCACACCAAACTAATTAAAAACATTGAGAGGGGAGGTATAAATTTTGAATATGGATCCTCATTCATTGTTTTTGGAGGCCTTTGAGTACTCCTGATTAGCTCAGAGGGGATATGAATAGTTAATTATTCAGCACAGAGTTCTGAAGTTCAAAACTCTAAGCACTTTCAGCAACAGATCAGTCATGTGAAGCCTCATTACAGTTTTTTGCAGTGCTGCTCTGGACCTTGTTTGTTCTTCATTGTGAGTGACTTTAAACTTTGTTTTCTCAAGAAAGGTGTGTGTTTCTAGGTGTATGCTAGGTTTTTTTTTTTTAAATTTGTAGGATGATTATAGGGGTTAATTTCTTTCCTTAGGTTTAAAATAAAAAAACTTTGTTAGAGCTCCATCTAAATGATGAGCATATTTTTGGAACCTTTGTGCATTATGTTGAAATGTATATTAACTTTCTGATAATGTGGCTCCATTCGAGAATGTTTATAAGAAATTCAAAATCTCTCATGAGGTAATGAGTCTTGACTGTGTTTTGGTTTTGTTTCTAATGGTAAAATTCTTAATCATAGTCTTTTCCTTCTGAATATATTGGCTAATTGTGGAGAGTTATTCAAATAAAGGAAGATACTGTACTAGATGTTGTGGGACATGAGAGTCCTGCATTCAGAATTTACTGTAACATATGTATATTGAGAGATATAGAGGGTTTTACGCTGTTTTAGAATTTTTTTAGTGAAATAAGTGCAGCTTATTTAGTGATCAGTCATTGTATTCAAGAGTAAACTGTCTGGTCACTGACATGGGACAGGGTATTGAGAAAATTAAAATAGGAGATGGGCAGAGGTGAGGGAAATACATGAAAGCATTTGGTGAGTGAAATGTCAGGAAATATTACAACACAGTAGAATTGGTTATACTGATACTTTATTACTGTATAGAAGTTAAATAATGTAGAACTCTTAGGATTTCTTTGAATAATTTTAATAACTAAAACAAAAATTTGGGGAGGAAAAGTGTCACTGCTACAGTATCTATCCTGTATTAATCACACTGGTAGTACAATTGGCTTCATGCTGCATAGTACAATATTTCTGTTTATACTAATCTAGTAAATCTCTTTGGAGAATGCACAAATAGGGTCTTTGCATAACCAAGGGAGGAAAAAAACACAATTAATTTACTCTTTTATGGTACATTAAAGAACTCTTTTTAGCTTGATGTTTATTGGGTGCTTTTTTTTTTTTTTGTGATGGATACTGTAGCCTGTTTTGTCTTCAGTCACCACTGATTGTATATTTGAGGTATTCTCTTAGGTCTTTGTTGCACATATTACTTTAGAAAAGAATAAGGTTTCATTTGTTTCTATTCTGAGACTTGTTAGTTTGCCAGTTTGGAATCATATGTATAAATGCATACTTGATTTTTAATTTTTATCGATTTTTTTCAGAAGAAAATCTAAAGCACCACCTCCTCCATCTGAAACAAAATCCATTGCTATTTCTCCGTTTGATAACACAGAGCCAACCAACCTCATCATGGAACAGAAAGAGAATGTAATCGATAAAGATATTGAATTATCAGTGGTCCTGCCAGGAGATGTGATCAAGTACACTACAGTTAACGGGAGGTATGTTACACAGAATGATATTTTTGTTTAATTTTAGTTTTTTGCTCAAGTTTACTTCAACCTTCATCCAGGTTATAATCATTTGGTGAAATGCATGGCTTGTTGTAGTGGTTTGAAAGCAAACTGAGTGAGAGGCTCTAAGTCAGAAATACAATTTAATAAGAAGAAAGAAAAAAAAAAAGTAAATAAAATAAGATAAATGCAATAATACAAAAACAAAACCCCCACCCACTGACAGTGTCAGAATACAACCTGAGCAGGGTTATGGAAGCGTTCCAGATGAGGTGGTCTTTGTGAAGCAGTGATCCCGTAGAAAGGTCTGGTAGCTCTGGTCCTCTGGGAATCCAGTGCCCCGGGCTGTCAGTACTGTCCCAAATCCCTGATTATATCCAGGTGAGAATGCTTGGCTCCTCCCCCTGGGCGGAGCATCTCACAATGGGATGATGAGTCATACAGGGAGGGTCCTTGATGGCCCATTAACGAGAGATAGCTTATCTATGAGTCATGGGCAAGGCATTGATGGGCCATTAACAGAAGACACATTAACAGAAAAGGGAGGGGGGCAGGGCCTAGGGGGAAGACTATTTCAACAATTGGATTCAACAGTTCATGAAGATGGTGATAGAATACTTTGTGTACATCCCATACTACAACCCAGGACACTTGTGTAAGCCTGAACATAAAGTATGTCCAAAGAGGAGCAGTGAAGTGTCAAGATCACAAGCCTTAGGAGGGTTGGGATTACTGAAGGAGCTGGGGCTGTTTAGCCTGGAGAAAAGGCTCTGGAGGGACCTTATTGCTCTCTACAGCTACCTGAAAGGAGACTGTAGGCAGGTAGGGTTTGTCTCTTCTCCCAAGTAACAACTGATAGGACGAGAGGAAATGGCCCAAAGGGAGCTTTAGATTGAATATTAGGAAAAATTTCTTCATGGAAAAGAAGCATTGGAACAGGCAGCCTGGGGAAGTGGTTTAGTTTCCATCCCCAGAGGTATTTAAAAGATGTGTAGATGTAGTATTTGAGGACATGGTTTAGTGGTGCACTTTGCAGTGCTGGGTTAATGGCTTGATGATCTTAAAGGTCTTTTTTCAACCTGAATGATTCTGTGATGATTTTTGAGTAGGTACGGAAACATCTTTATACATTTACCCACCATTTCAGAAGACTCTTTTTTTAAGTTCAGAAATTCTATATGGTGCCTGTCAGTATGTGTAGCCATATCTGTTGTTTTTTCTCGTCACTAAAAAAAAAATATCGATTTGTATGATTTGGTAAATTTTCCCTCATAAGTTTTGCTTTTTAAAAATGAGTTTGTTCATCCTATTTGAGTACAGAGTTATGTGTTCAGCACTTGCTGAGCACTGCTACCTGTAGATACTAGCAGTCATCAAAAAACATGTCATCACTTCAGACATAGTCTGTAATGCTTCAAAAAAAATTTGTAGCTACAGCTTTGGATTTCTTTTAACAATTATGTTTTGCTTAAGCTGGTTTTAGTTTGAAATGCATTATTTCAGACTGTTAATTGTTGGTAGGATAGATTGCACATGTAACTCTCAAATTACCTTTTGTTCAGAAGGACCTGAATATTTACTGGTGGATTCAAATCATAAATCCTGGGACCTAAAATGTAGGTCTACTCAGAAGGGTCCTGTGCAAGGCTGTGTATGGATCACAGCAGTTTGGATGCCAGTTTGTTGCTATCCTAAGCTGAAATAAGACAACCTATTTGTATATTGTCCTTGTGTTATTCTATAGCCCATGTCTCTCCTAATGAAACCAAGCAGGCTGACAGACTTATTCTTCAAACCAGGTACTGTAAATGTGTGCTTATACCTACTTCTTAATGAGAGATGAAATCTGGCTTGGGCCTGTTTGCACACTGTCATTTGCTGGAGTTCATGAGGTTGTTGCTTAGACATCAAATATCAGCTTGTTCACCAGAGCTGCAGTGGGTCTTTTTATACCTCCCCCGACTCTGTGATTTTCAGGATAACTTAAATATGAGATTTTATTTCTCAGAAGAAATTTTCTGAAATAATGTGAGGACTTGATGCTTTGTGCTTTTTTTTTCAACATGTTCATAGCAAGGAATATTGCAGTCTGTAAATATGATGCCTTCCTCTATTTTTAAACCTTCTTAGACACGAGGCTCCATGTGTACACTGTCAGGAGCTTCTTGTTCTTTTTGCTCCCTTTGTCCAGTACCATGGGCCCTCTCTCATGCTTTGCTCAGAACAAAATGGCAGAAAAGAATGTTGCATCTATTTTCACTCGGTCAGATTGCATTGTGTATAATTACTCAGTGTTCAGGACAGGCCTTACAGGCTTATCAGGAATTGCACTTGTTTCCCAATCAGTTTTATTATCACACAGTTACAGGATTTTTCAATCAAGATACTGTATGTGATTGATTTAATAAGTGACTATCTTGCAAATAAGAACCAGTATTAGCACTGCTAGGCTCATCTCAGAATGAGGGGAGATGTGCAGGACCTGCAGTCCACTGTGAAATATATTTCAAGCTATCATTTGTTCTAGCTGTTCTCTCTTTATAATCATATATCATGAACAAATAGGCACAATCCCTCTAGAAATGACATAAACAGAGAGGTTGTTACTTTGCTTCTTTCCTCATTCCTCATTGGAGGAGAGCAGCTCTGAAGGTCCCAAGGAGAGAACACCTTTTAAATCTTAGTAAAAAAAGCAAAATGGTGAGTGTTAACAACTGTGTGCTCAAATTCCATAGTCCACTAGAAGAAACTTTTCTTTTTCAGTTTAAGTTGGGTTTGTTTTCTCCCTGCTTTGGCATAGTGGGTAGCAAGAGCTATGTAGCACAAAGCAAGGTGTTAGTGAGATAAAAATCCTAAGCACGTAGAAGTCAGAGTATGTCAATACATTTACGCTCAGAGATTTCCAGAAAACCTAGAGTAATCTGATGAAGTTAAGTTGCAAATAAATATTTTACTGAAGTTAGATAAAGGAAGACAAGTAGATGATGTACTCTGAGGTAGCTGATGACCTCTTCTTGGTGCTTTGCTAAATGTTCATTATGGAAGCTGTTAAATGTACTGTGATACCTGTATTCTTCTACCTATAATCCTTGCAGGCTTTAGGAAGAAAGAGTTTTACAAGTTTTGGAGGACATGGTTACAAGAAAAGCTTGGGGTTTTTTTTAATCACTGCAGGAATATCTTTCTAAAGCAGTTGTTGAAGCTATCTTGCCCCCAGTGGAGTGGGGGGGACTTAAAGTCCATCATCCTCCAGTCAAGCAGGTTGTTTCTGGAAGTACCATTGGAAAGCAAATTTGCACTGAGTCACTGTTCTCGTGTACTAATTTGCACATACCTGTTGTTTGTGAGAAGCTGTTTCTCACTCACCATTCTCACTTATCAGTCACTTCCTGTGACTCTGGTTAAGGTGAGGGTGTGCTCCTGTCTCTGTGGTGCATTTCTGTAGGATGGTTTTCTGGGCTCCTTGCTTGTCAATTCTTGCTCTGGTCGTCTTTGATATTCTTACTCCTCTCCAAGAACTGAAGGACAGCTTTTAAAGCCAGCCAGTGTATAAGAATTCACCAGAAAAAAGGTAACGACTAACTTACTGGATACATTGGTTACCAGAAAGGTCACTTCAGAAGCAGCCTCTGCAGCTTCCTCTGGCTGCCTTCTCCCTGGCCCTGCCCTGCTCTGCCCCCAGCCAGACCGGGAATGACGAGATTTGCATTTGCAGCCCTTTTCTTCTTATGGTGGGATAGATGTACTTGTTTTGTAAGGGATTAAAAGTACCAGAAATGAAGTATTCCCTCCTTCTGTCTTGTAACTGAAGCAGGTTGTGCTATATGCAGGAGATGCATTGAAATAAACTTTCTGGTTTAGCAATGTGAAGAGGGAGGAGCAGTTCTGCATTTCTCGTGTTATATATCATCTAGATGAAAGCATGGAAATATATTACATTTTCACATACCTCTTCAGACCATCTGATAACTGCTTTTTCACACACTGGAGTACAATTTCTGTGTGGTTTTTTGTTTTATTGTTCCTCCTGCCTTTGTCTCCTGAGACAAGTGTTCTCCTGCCCCTTAAGCAGGCAGAAGCTTTCCTCTGGAAAGGAAATATCTGTCAGCTTTAAAACAGTTATCATCATCTGGCACTGCAGCATGTGCACCAGAGAGTCCAGCCCTTCTGCTAGAAATCAGAAGACAGTTTGCTTATGGAACATTTGTGCTTTTAAGATGAAGGGAAATGGGAATGATATTCTATGGCAAATTAAAGGGGAAAATTCAGTGTTCACAATAACTTCTAACACCGAGTCGTTCTTAGTTATTTTACAGAACTGTATCATATGAAAAGTCTACTTTAACTTACTGCTTAATGAATATATTAATGATCTTCATTATCTAGAATTCTGCTTAATCTGATGGTTTTTGTAGAAGTTATTTCCACATTTGGCTGTGCTACGAGAATACTTGCCTCAGTTATGAGATTACATCTAGAATTTAGATTTCTGATAAAGCTGTACCAGCCAAACCCTGTATTAATTTTCTCAGAGACACTTCAGCATTTTTTTCAACATACCAATTGATTGCTTCACAGACTTTTATTTTCATAATATCATTGTGAGACAGAGCAGTTGATGAATTTCCTTGTTCATTGTTGTAACTGAAAGATGCAGAGGGTGTCACAATGACATTGTCCTTACCCAACTCAAAAAAAAAATTATTGAGGAGCAATCTGATAGTGCTATAACATAATTCAGTTCCATAACATGTAAAGTTAGGACATTCTCCTTACTCTTGGTGTATTTAAACATCTATGACATTTCTGTTTATAGTATAACTTTATAAAATGGATTTCTCAGCCTATCTTAATACTCTGTTCTGCATATTCTTCATTAAGCACCGAGGGGCAAGAACATACAGGTACTGACTATATTTGACAAGTACTATTGGCCATTCTTCATTGTGGGAAGGACATCTTACATCACCCAGAGCTTCTCAAGAAATGGCATTTGCCTACTGTATTGTCATTTAGCTTATTTCTCTCTGGTGGCATTAAGCACCTATATAATTCTGGAATCCTAATGCAAGATCTGCTTAAAATGTGACTTTCTCAAACCTCATTTCTCCTGCATCTTCCAAGTGGCTCGTCCACAGCCTTTCTGAAAATAAAGTCCCATGTAACTCAAAATGGATATAAAAAAGCCAAGCTTTGCAAAAGAACTGTTCTTAATGAATAACAGAGTATTTATCACCGCTGTTAAAGTTCCCACCAAATGTCAAATGAGGCAACTAATCCACATGTCCCTGTTGACCTCAGGAAAAGCTTCACACAACAAGAAGCTCCCACTCTGTTCAAGTACTTGGCATACTTTTGTGCAAGCTGATTTAATTTTCTTTTTAGTGGTTTTTTTTTTTTTAATTATGTTTTTTAAAGCTTGAAGATATTTAAAGTTGGTGTCTAGCAGTAATTATTTAGTTCTGAAAGGGAAAGGACAACTTGAATTAAATGTTTAGCAGCATGTCTTGTTATAACCTGCTTAATTGTCATCTGTTGTGACAGTTCCATTTGTCTTTTACAGGAAGCCCATGATGGACTTGCTGATCTTTCTCTGTGCACAGTATCATTTAAATCCATCAAGTTATACCATAGAGTTGGTATCAGCAGAAAATAGCCAGATTAAATTCAAACCCAACACACCAGTGGGAATGCTTGAAGTGGAAAAGGTGATTGTAAAGGCGAAACAAATGGATAAGAGGAAACCTGCTCCAGTTATACCAGAGGTGAGAACTAAAATTAAGCATATTGAGAAATTAGAATTACTGCTGTGTTCAACAAATTGAGCTGGTAGCTCATCCTCTTGTTTCAGTGTTTCCTGTTGTCTTTCATCCTCTCACCTTGAAGCTCTGTGAAATGCTTTAGTCTGTTTTTGACGAGCTCCTCTTAGGTAAAATACATCTCAATTTGTTGCAGCTAACATCTTTGCTGCTGAAAGAAGGAAATATTACAATATTATTTGAAATCCCGTGCTTGATCGGCCTTATGAAAAATTCTGCAGATGAAGTGTGGCTGAGTGCAGCCTTGAACAAACTGAAAACCAACATCTTGTACCATCTGTCATGCTGTGATATATGTACCCTTCTGATTGTATGTTCATTTTCCTTCAATACATACTGTTCTCTCTTGGCTTTTTTTATATACCCTCAAGAGGGCAGGAGCTTTAAGAAGCTCTAAACCAATTTCTGGATGTTGCCTAAGTCTTTCCTTCCACCTTTGTCGTTCTGCTACGTAGAAGAATACTGACTTCTAATTTATCTAAAGCACATACAGAGGGCCAGGAGAGCTCTTCTGCTGCCCTCCTACACACATGTTCACAGGCTCTCCTTGTGGGTCATCTCCTGACTTCTACAGCTGCCCAGTTTAACCCTCCAGGCACGTGCCCTGCTGCACAGGCACTGCTGAAAGAGAAAGCAGTCTGCTTCATGTGTCCTTTTCTTGCATGGAAGGGGATAGCAGCATAGTTCTTAGTTTCTTGTGTAATGTCTCTGAACCTGCAGCACTGGTCACGTTGGCCATAAGTGGAATTCTGGTGATTACTGTGAGGCTGTTGTAAAAATGCCATTTCTTTCAGAATTTGTGCTGGTATTTATTGGAATTTTCTTCTCTTTAGCAAACAGTAAGAGTAGTGATAAACTACAAGAAGACACAGAAAACAGTAGTAAGAGTTAGTCCACATTCACCCATTCAAGAACTCATACCAATTATCAGTAGCAAATGTGAGTTTGATCCTTCACACACTCTACTACTGAAGAGTTACCAGTCTCAAGAACCCCTTGATATGACAAAATCTCTTAATGACCTTGGACTAAGAGAACTATATGCCATGGATGTCAGTCAAGGTAAGATAACGTTTGTAAATTGCTGTTAGATAAAAGATAATTGCTTAGTAATTGTATACATGTTGTTGGGTTTTTTATTTATGAAAATATCTTTTAGAAATTCAGTGTGTATATTTTATTGGTCTTCCACAAAATTGAAACTGACTCATGTGTACCTGGACTTCTGTTTTCAGAAGTGCTGTATAAATGTTTTATTTTCCAACCAAGTGTTCACTACCAGCAGAGTTAGCTGAGTATAAATCCTCCCTTAAATGTAAAGCCTTTTTCTCCTTCCCTCACACCTTCCCCACAAACTCCAATATCCTATTTCCCTTAGTTCTTACACGACATCATGATGACCTGAAAAGGATAGAAATGTTAGAGAAAATTAGTTTTCTTTAAAATAATTTAAAATTTTAAAAGCATTAGAGTAGTCTGATGGTCTTTATGTATATTTCTGAGTGCTGTTTGCTAATTTTATAGATTGTGAAGGCATAATAATTGTCTTTTTAATTCTGGTCCAATAGGGACACAATGTACTAACTTTCTAATATTTGTACAGGTATTCCTAGGCCAAATTTTAACTTCATCTGGACAGGTGACAGTTTTACTGTACTGTAATTAAAAATTTTGTACAGTGTGGTTTGTTTCATTTGAGACATTTCTCACAGGAAATTTTACTTTAGTGTAGAAAGCAGTCGTATTGATTTACTCACTCCTGTTATTGACTACTGTTTTATTTGCTTGATTTTAATTCTGCTTAAAACTTGTGGGGCTTGTTGGGGTTTTGTTTGTCTTTGCCCCTCTTTCTACCTAAATATGGTAACCTTAGTGTTTGGTGGTTACAGTTCCAAGGATTCTTTCAATTTACTTGTTAAAGGTCAGAATGACAGATTTGGACAGTATTTCGTTTTTCCACAGAGAAAACAAAAATGTAATATCTTTCTCTTTCACACTGGAAACCAACATATTTTAGCTTGCCTAAATGTGTTACTTTGATTACGTGTGCTCCCGAGTGCATTAGTTGGGTTTTTGTCTTGTTATTTACTGCATTCATCTACAGACTGGAAAGCTGCTTTTTGCATTATAAGTTGTGTGTTTCACTGTAATCAACAGCCAAAAATACCAGGACATATATGCTTTCTACACAGCAGTGCTCTGCTAGGAAATTTAGATATTCTTCAGTTCTCTTAATATGAATTAGTTCAGCATTTCAATTTTGCCGGCAGGTTCAAAGCTCTGAATTTTCCATTATCTTTATGATAGTAAATGGTGAGGTGTATCTTAATAGAATTTAAATTAAAATTTTATTTTATTTTATTTTATTTTCAATGTATTTTATTTTATTTTATTTTATTTTCAATGTATTTTATTTTATTTTATTTTCAATGTATTTTATTTTTACATTCCTCTTTGTTTTCCAAGTTTGGATTGCCTAACCATCCAAACCAGAGCAAACTATTCTACATACTGATTTTTCTCTTTGCTTCAAAAATATAAGTGGAGCCTTCCTACTTATGTACTCAGTTGCAGTCTGTGTTGTATGTCTTCCAGCTCAAGTTCTTGAATGATTTAAGTATTAGGCCGTAAAGATGCACATCCTTTTACTTCTGCAAAGTACCCAGTTAATTTTTTCCTGTTGTTGAAGATCCAGATCCAGCTGTCACTACATCCTTGATTCAGATTCACATTTTCTGTCTTTCTTTTTGTCTTTCTGTAGCCGCATCACCAGTTGATTTAAATTTACCATCTTTTCAAGGTATGATTTACTAAAATAGGCAGTGAAACTTAGCACTTATGGGACATTAGTACCTGGCTTAACTGTGGCATGAGTAATATCTCTGTCCTATCTTAAATGCATATTGAAAATGATAGTGCAGAATTGGATATACACTGCTATATAGAAAATATTTTTGTATAGTTTTACCCTAGATCAATTTATTCAATTTAGGGTCATGTTTATATTAATACTTTCACCAGACTTGCTGATTTCTGTTGCTCATTACATGTGCATTCAATGGGAGGATTTCTTTAAGAAAGTTAATTCTAGTAAAATTAAGAAAAAAGTCAGTCATGAGATTTACAAATCCTCTACATGAATAAAGCAATTTAAGGAGGATAAATTCTGCAAGATAATGAGAATTGATTTGACTGTCTTTACTGTGAGTGCCACACAGTTACGTGTGCACTGATTGAGTGTTTGGGTGATCTTTCTCCATCTCCTGCACACCATGTGCAGGCTGGGACCTGACTTGTCCCACTTCACACTTTGCCATAAATTTAAGTCAGTAGGAATGGAAAACTGAAAAGTCTGATGCTCTTTTTCCCTTTTATTACCTTTGTTATATATGAACTGTAGCATATGACAAGTGGGGTGGGCTGGATTAAGTGCTGGTATTAGGAGCAGCTGAAACTCCTCTGCCCTGAGTTCTGAGATGGAGAGGAAGAACATGGATGATAGGCAAACTGTTCATTTTGCAGCACCTAGAAAAATTATTAATATAGGTGATTTATGATGTGTTTTGTATATCATTGCAGGAGTTTTATGACATGGTGAAATAGTAAGAATGTGGGAGAAATAATCTCTGCACGAAGTAACATCTTGAACAATTGTTTTCTATTTTAGGCTCCTACCAATCTGAAAACATAGATTTTCTGAAGGAAAAAGAAAACAAAGGATTTTTCAGCTTTTTTCAACGAAACAAGAAGAAAAGAGAACAAGTAAGGTGTTCCTTTGTATAAGGAAAACTTCCAGAAACATATTCAGATTGAGCAATCAACACTGTTGATTATTTTCCAGAAAACATGTGCAACTTGGGTTTCTTTTTATTTCCCACACCTCAAGGCTGCCAGTGCCCCAGCAACTCCATTGATGAGCAAGCCAAGGCCAGCATTTATCACGAGGTCCAACACTGTCAGCAAGCAGTACGACTCCAGCACTCTGCCAGCCAAGATGCCCAAGAAGCGCAGAGCTCCTCTGCCGCCCATGCCGAGCTCCCAGAGCGCTCCTCAGGAGCTCGCACGCGCCCACGTCAGACCCACGTCTGACATTGTGAAGTCCAACAGCTTTGATAGGACTGAACAGGTCAGTTACATTTGCTTCACTTCTCCTAGAAAGTACAGACATCATAATTCTGATAACCCTTTTGTTAATATATGGCGAGGCTTGAAATAAATGGAAAATAAAAGTGGAGTAATTGCTTCAAAAAAATTTAGCTAGAAAACAACTATAGAAATTGAATGATGTGTTGTAGCCCTGGTTTCGTGCCTAAGATATGTTGGTCTTCTAAAATTCTTTTCCCAGGGAGTTTTCTGTTAACAAGAAACATGTTTTTGTAAACTGTACCTATGTTTTCATTCCTTTTCCTAAGAGGGACTTCTTGATGTCCCTCAGGTCTGATCAATGTGATTGAAGAAGTTTGTCTTTGTTTCAGCAATTGAATTAGTCTGTGTAAAATAGTATAAAAAGGAGACACATCCCAAAAATAAGAGTCATTTCAGCCTTCTAAAGCTCAGAGTCCATGTCGTTGTATAAAACAGCGTCAATGCATTCCTTTTCAACTTTATAACCAAAGTAGCTGCTGTATTTTGAAAAGGTAAAAACAACTCCTTATATAAATCGGTCTTGTAAGCACCTTTTTGTTCTTTTGGATGAATGCTTTATATATTTAAATATGAGAAGGTGGTCTCACTTTATTATAACTAATAATTATTCCTCTTAATTTTGAATGTTTCAGTTACATGGGATACTGACTAGTTTGTTCTTTACAGTATATTGTAGAAGAAAGTGGACATGGGGAGTAGTCTAAACATTGTTCCCAGCAAGTTAAAGTAAGATTTTTATTTTAAAAATTGGGCTGTGTTTTATTGAAGCTATGAGATCTGGGCTACGTATTTGAGTAACCAATATATATCCCATGACATGTAGAAATTCTGCCAATAGAATTTGTGAGAATTGATGCATTAACTGCTATCCTGGTATTGCAGATATCGTCAATTGTGAATTCCAATTAAAGATCAAGGTTAACATGTTTGTTATATATATCTTTAAATTTATTTCATACTTTGCTTTGAATACAGTATCTAAAGGTGATCTTTAGATATGAGGTTATTGACATGCTAGAAAAATTAAATGCAGAACTAAATGAAATCCAAGTCTGAGGGATTAATTTTGAGTTAGACTTGGCGACGAGAAATTTCAGATTTATACCTTCATCCTTATACAATGATTTAGTCTTTTCACTGATGCACAGAACCACAAGAGAGCACTGTTTAACAGAAGTTCTGCCTTTGTGTATTGTGTCCTGCTGAAAAGCTTTGTCATTTGAAGAAGACAAAGGTTTCTTTCTGAATTTTAGTAAAAGGAACCTTTGGGGAGAGTAAGAAAATAATGATTTTTTTTTGGTTTTTTACTTTACTATGTATCCCTTTTAATTGCATTCAGTTCCTTAAAAATAGCTTATTAATGTTATCATGCTTTAAATTATTAATATCCTATTATGTCTAAAAGTAATGTATGACGGCTTGGCTGTCACTCAAACAATTGCTTAGATTTATTATTTTGTACTGACATTTCTTACTGATCTAAAGTGATCTGACGGAAGTTGAACAGTTAACAAAGAGAGGACATCCAGATCAAGTTATATTTTTGTGTATATTTTCTATTTTGTACTACTTTGTACAACTCACTTAAAACTTAGAGACTTCTTGCACACCTTTTTTAAGGTGACTTCTCTCTCATTGGGATTTGATCGCATAGTGATTTGTCAGAAAATACAGTGCTTGGGACTTAAGTGTGGACAAATATTTAATCTTTCCTTTGAATTTTATTAATTCAAGTACAATATTTTGTCCTTTTCTATCTACCTTCCTATCATCTAATGAATGAATATGGCATAGTACATATTGTTTAACTTATCAGAGAACTCCTGATAAGGATCCTGTGGGAGCCTTCCTTGGTGAATAAAGTTGCTGCTTGGAAGAGTACTGAGACATTTTCAGAGACAGCCTTCCTGCAGTACAAGAGTAGTCCGTTCTCCTAAGTGGGAATAGGAATAGACATAAAAACAAACACTTTAACATTTTTAAACAGTCTTATTTAAATGTGCTGCTGAAAGAACTCAAGTGCAAAAATCAAAGGGGGCAGAACAATTCCCAGAAAGAAATACATAGATACTTCTTGGACATGCAGAGGTTCTTTCAGGAATGCAAAAGTAAGCCTGGTGCTCCAAGTGGCAGAAGATGTCAAGAGCAAGAAATTTGTAAATTACTGGCAAGCAGAAATCCAAGGATTTCATGTACATTTTATTTTAGCAAGGTGTTCATCACATCTACCTCAAACCTTTTATTGAAAAAGTGAGATACAAACTGGACAGATGAAACCAAGATAGGACAAAAAGTGGCTGCAGTTCAAACACTGGGGGTAATGGCTCCAAGTCAAACTGGTTGTAATGTGGAGTTCCCAAGAAGTTGGTAGTATGGCCAGTACTGTTAAATATCTTTATAAACAATCTACATCATGGAAATGAATCCACCTTCAACAAACTTGAAGTTGGGACCAAACTGGGCAGAGAGGCAGGGACTCCAGCCACCACTCAGGGAGGCAGTGACAGGCTTAATGAGATTTAAAAAGGATTCATATGAAATTCTCTATGTGGAGTGAAGTAATCCAAGCACCAGTACAGGCTGGGGTCTAGTCATGCCATCCACCTTGAATCCAGTGTACTCAGTAATCTTATGCTACACCTGCACTACTGTGTCCAGACTTTTTTCCTGTAGTTCAAGACAGAGATTGAAAACAGGCCACCATGATGTTTAAAGGTTTGGAGAAAATAAATGTTTTAATGGAAAGAAGGCTCAGATGGTATGTAATCACATTCTTCTGATATCTGGATAGGGAAATCTGAGATATATTCTTCACAAGGGTACGTATGGCAGGATGAGAACCAATGGGCATTAGGTTTTCCAGAGGAAATTCCATTCAGCCTGAAGAACAAAACTCACCGCTGTGAGAACTGACTGTTGGAACAGATCATTCATAAGAAATGGCAGAAGCTTCTTGGGTGGAAATGTTGAGATGTTCCTTGGCAGGCTCTAGCAATAACCAATAATAAAATGTAAGAATTTGTTTTCAACAGAAGGTTGGGCCAAATTATCTCAAAATGTCTCGCTTAATCCAGGCCACCTCTCAGTAAATGAGGCCAGTACAATGGTCACGCTAGATCACAAGTATTTAATTGTAAACAATATAAGAATTTGGTCCATCATATTCTCTGCTGTTGAAAATGTATGTCCTGCTGGTAGGACTTAGTTTTTCTCAGGCTGCTCATCAGACTGATCGGTGTGTTCACTGGGATATTTAGTACGTCTGGGAATTTCACTGCAACTTCAGTGTCCAATGAAGTTAATTTATAATAGTGAAG
This sequence comes from Illadopsis cleaveri, assembly GCA_013399915.1. Taxonomy (NCBI): domain Eukaryota; kingdom Metazoa; phylum Chordata; class Aves; order Passeriformes; family Timaliidae; genus Illadopsis; species Illadopsis cleaveri. The sequence continues at coordinate 573,690 of VXBB01009311.1, read as the reverse complement.
ATATACTTTTTTTTTCTTAAGAGTCACTTTTTATCTCCTTTTGCCTTAACAGAAGTGTTTCATTGCAAGTCATACTGCTGTTAACAATGCCTGAGTTCTGTAGTCTGCCCTTCAGTTTACTTGGCAGACTGGATACATAGTTCATTTCTCCTATCCACCAAGATGACTGTACTGGTTCCTGAGCTGGTTCCTGATTATGCACAGTAACAGATGACCTTCTGCATGGCCCCTGTTATGGACAAATCTTTTTTGTAACATCCACAAGGAAGACAAAGTGAGATGTCAGTTTTGCCTGGATGAACTGTCTGCCTAGTTTTGAGAGAAATGTGTCAAATTAGTAACATCACATTTCACAACAGTCAAATGAGCCAACTTAAAGGGAACAGAGTTCCCACTGTTATCTTTCTTCAAATTCTCAAAATATTGTAGTCCAGTTTCTCACAGTATGACAAAGGGTTTTAATGTTTACCTTCTACAGCTTCCCCACTACTTTTCCGTTAAAGAAACTGCTTTCTCTTTATGTGAGTAGTTACATTCTCATGAGGGTTGGATTTTTTCTGCCTCCATTTCAAGGTGATTCTAGAATTAGTTTTTAGGGACATGGTCCTATTTTTCGAGGAGAAAATAGTAGCGGATGTCAGGGTACCTTTTACAAGTTATTACATAGCATGATTTGCTTATTTTTCTACATGAGGCCTCGAAGATGCCTAGTAAGTTTAAATGGTTAATGTTTGTCCAGCAAATTTCTATGTTCAATCAAGTGGAAAATGAGCACGTTAGTCTCTTAATATTGAAATCCCTCACTTATTTGTCAGTTCTAGTTCTGGGCAAGATGACTCTTGTCAGAAGTATGTTTAGAACTAGCAAGTTTAAATACACTTGCAACTAGAGAGGACTCTCAAGGGTTTTTGCAAAGTGTTGTTGTATAATTTAGTGTGTGTATCTTCATTCATCTTCAGTTTCCATAAAAGTGGTTGCAATTTTCTTGTAGTAACACTTCTTTTTAAAAGAAAAGCATTTGATTATGCCCAAAATACCACAGTTGATTTTCTTCCTACTGCTTTATTTATAAAAGACAGATTTAGACTGATACATCTGCATTTTATCCCATTAATGTTTCTCTCCTTACCCTGTTTACAGTTTTTGAAATGAGCATGCATAAACTATGCTTGGGTAAGAACAATTAAGTGAAGATTTTTATTCAAAACATTTGCAGTTTAAAATAATGGATAGAGCTTCTCAACTGTAGAAATACAAATTGCTGATACTTACAGAACCCTAGCTCCTAAAGAAATCTAAATCTCCACATTTTTCTTTAAAAAGAAAGGGAAGAAGAAGAAGGGAGAATGGTGGAAGGGTGGAAAGCAACTAAACTATAAAGTACTTCCGAAAAGATTTTTTAGCCATTGTCACAGGACAGCTTAGTTAGGATTTCTGTGATGGGTTTCTTTTCATGCTGAAGAAATTACACCAGAGGCTTGCTTGCCTGCAACTTGATGGTCTTTAAAGGAGAAGTTGGGCAATGATGCATTGAGCACTATGGACAGCAGGGAAGTTTTGGGTGGAGTCAGGGTTACTGGTGATGAAGGAAAGAAAGATTTTGCATGCATCTGCTTTTCAGTATATCAAATGCATAACTTTACTCCTTTATTGTATTTGCTTCTGTACCAGCAAGATTTTAGGAGAAAATAGTCATACTGGTTGTTTGGACAGAATATCCCCAGCTGACTTTCTCCAAAAATATTCTGTATGTCTTTTCTTTCCAGTGGATTAGAGCTATATTACTTCCTTTGTAGTATTTAGGATAAGTTTAAGTATTTTGGGAAGCTTAAGACATGTAATAGAAATTGAGTGCATGAGTTACTGTAGGAGCAAATACATATTTTTTTGCTGTTACTCCTTGGACATGCATTTGCCTGTATACATAAAGGGAAGAAAGAAATATTAGCAATATGAGTAGCAATGTGCTTTGCTACCCCTACATGATACAGTCACCTATATATCTCTGTTAAACACAGATATGTATAGAGCAGAAGAAGTAGGATGTGGTGATGTGAAAATCTTTGTCTAGTGACCCTTGGTGTGAGGTAGGCTTTCCAGCACACTGAATTGCTTGACTACTGCTATATTCTTTCCTAAATGCTTCTTGGTTTTTTGCTTCCATTACAGCTTCAAAATTACTGTGCCTTAATTCTTATTTGCTTTTTTGAAATGATAAGAAGGGCAAGGCACTATGTCTGCCACTGCTTACAGAGGCTGGAACTTGGGAAGCACTGGCAAGCACTAGTGGTGTGTTTGCTTTGGGTGGAATTTGGTGCCAAATTTGAGACTAAAAAGTTTTCATATCCACCCTTGCTTGTTGCAGGATGAGGAGGGTGTATGGTATTAAAAGTAGAACTCCTGCATATGTTATAAAGTTATGACAGAGTTCACTGGTGTTTCTGCGTAAACACAGTTAATTACTTTAGTGATCCTAACAAGAATTTTAATTTAAATGTAACTGATATAGCACTGGTTATCATAGACAGTTGGTGTGACACATGAACACCCAGATGTATATTCCAAAGCTTTGTCAGATATGTCTTAATAACATTATTTTAATTTTTTTCCATCTGTTTAAAGTACTATTTTAACATTACAGCCTTTGTTAGGATTTGAAAGCTCTTAATATTCATGTGTTGAATAATTCCTGAGAAAATCTGTTCAACACTTGAACCTTTACTGGAACATTTAGTACTTTCTTGAAATCTCTCTTTGCAAATTGTTTGTTTCTTTGGATGCAAAGGGCAGTGGAAAGGCTTATAAAAATCTTCTAGTAGCATTTGTGCTCTTGTGCTGAGAACATTGCTCCCCCTCTACACACACACTTGTGCTGTGCAGAAGGGAACTCTGGTGACATCTGCTCTGGTGAGCGGGCGCGCGCGGAGCTGGGCGCCAGCCGAGCCGCCGAGGGAGCCCGTGTGGAGCACGAGAGGTGCAGACCTTGGAACGGGGAAATGTGGCTCTGTGCAGAGCAGAGGGGCTGCAGCCTCAGCGCAGCTGCCAGAGAGGAGACAAACACAGCTGCCCAACTGCGAGGAGGAAATACTTCAGCAACAAAAAAGCGCCTCGTTTGGGGAAATAATATTGTATTTGATATCCCCTCCTGAATAAATTCAAAGGCTGAATGCTATTAATTATTTTTACTTTTTGAGAACTATTTTGGAACTGTGAATAAGAAATTACAAAAGTGTAAAGTGTGTTTTGTTGTGTGACATTTTAATCTAGAAACTGACTTGTTTAAAAACTACTCAAGCATGCAAGTATTTTTAATTAGGAGCACTGTGTTTCTATCCTCTGGTGTTCTTAAAAGAACATTTCACCTTGTGCTTTGTCTTTTCTCTCTTAAAGCGTGACTCTTGCTTTGCTGTAAAAGGTTTGAGTTGCTTCCTTTGGCATTAGTGATGGGTAGAATTGTGTGTACGCTTTTGGGCAGTGGTGCTCCTTATTAGTGCAGTGTCTGTGGATCTGTTGTACCTGATATCAGGGTGGGACAAAGCAGGTGACTGAGGGTGCCCAGGGTGGCTCAGAGGATAGTTTTTCATTCAAAGCCCTGCTCAGTCATTCAGGTATTGTGCTGCAATCTCACGCGAGCTGCCAAACGCTGCCTGACAGAGACCTTGTGCCAGTAACTTTACTGTTGTAATTTTCTTTATAGATTTGATTGTATGCAACCAAATACTCTAGCTTTTGGTCTTTAATATCCCACTTACTGTGGAATCTTTGGATATTTTTTCAGTGGTAGCTTTCTAAATGATAAGCATCTTTTTCCATGGAAATTGACGTGGTCAACAATTCTATTGTTTGATGTTTTTGAAAGGATTGTCAGTGAAACAAGAATATGTTGCTGTCTTTGCCTTCTCTGTTCCTTGATATTGTGAAGTGGACTGGTTAATTGAAGCACAGAGAAGTTCTCTGGAGATGACCCCACACCCAGCTGCTGTGTGGATCCTTCTAGACAGAAATGAATGTCACTGCAGGATTTTATTATACTGTTGAGTAGACAAGTGATAGGAATCAGAATTACTACAGAAACAGGCAGCTGTGTCCAGTTCCAAAATGCATTCCTTTATTGCTGGGATCCTGAACATTGTCCATTTAGTAGATGTGTATATAATTTTCTTCAGCATAACTGTAGTTAAGAATGGCAGGCAAATTTACAACCATTGTCTTTCTGAGAGAGAGAATGTGTTTCTAAAACAGCTTAAAATGCAATTGGACTGCTATGTCATAAAAATATGAGGTCTTCAGCAGGTATCCTTTGTCCATTTTTTAATTGTTTTGATTATTTGTGAATTAATTTTTTTTATTTTTGCTACAATAATGAGGACATTACTATGCTGTAACATCAATAGGTACTATAACCCTTTTTTTGCCACTTACTAAATTTAACTTTGTTAAATATTATGAGACAGTTGAATGTGATAAGTTTTGAAATTAGGCATTCCAAAAATTTTTATGAAAGTTCAGGTATTTCAAGGAGGGAAGGAAATTTATAATAATTATGTATACAGGCCAATTAAGACCGCTATTGAAAGAATGAGGAAGGAAACACTGTGTTATGTCATTGTGGTAGGGTGTCGTTGAAACTTCTTTCCTCAATGATTTTAGCTACTTTTAGAAAGGATTTATTTTGGGTTTGTAGAATAGCCTTTGGGCATAAAAGAATTCAAATTCTCTTATATGCTATATGTAACAACTGATTTTCTTTTATTGCTCTATGTTGCACCTCTGCGAATATATTCAATTACTTGAGAAAATTTTTTTTTTTTTCAAAACAACTCCTTGGAGGAATTAAGATGAAAAACACAATACGTTTGGTAATATGTTCTCTCCTTCCCAAACGTATATTATAAATACTTCTGGAGAATAATTACGGGAGCTGTTTCACTGTTTCTCGCTGGCTGCTAATAACGTTGCTGCCCTGTCTCCCTTGCCAGGCCCCCGTGGGGTTGGTGCGGAAGGGTTCCCTGCCGCTCGGTGACACCGCCGCCGTCAACTCCTCTCTGCGCAGGACGAAGCGCAAGGCGCCCTCGCCACCCTGCCGAGCCCCAGAAGATCAAAGTGAAAGCAGTAATGAGCCTGGTAATCTTTTTATGCTGTTTAATTGGAAGGCAACAGAAAGTATAGCTGGCTAAACATTAAAGTAACGCCACCTTATGAGATAACCTCAAGTGAGCAACCACAAAACTGGAGATGCAAAGAATACATTTAATTTTGTTACCTCACCAAGCGGGGAAGCCTCGAAGCAGCACCCAGGCAGAGGCACCCAGGTGGGAACACGGGCACTGCAGAGCTCGGGCCAGGCCTGACAACTGCCAAACCTGCTCCCTTCCCTCTGTGTCAGGGATTCACACAGGTGTATTTACCATGATGCTGTGATCTTTCCCACAGCAGGGCAGGAATCTCCAGCATGTCCCGTAAGATGCCTTGTAAGTCTGTCACAGGCCTATGTTATCTGAACACAGGTGTTCCACTTGTCAAACACACAAGATGAAAGAGCAATTAATATCATGTATGTGGGGTTTTGCATCCCTACTGGAAGTCACTTAAGTGTGCTTACAATCCTCCTCACCAATCTTGTTGTTTTCCCACAAGTGTGAGAAAGAGAGGTATTTAGAGCATGCAGATCAGAAAAAACCCCAGACAATACCAAATTAATTATCATTAGGTTAAGTATAGAATTGTGTTTATGTTACTCAGGAGGACTGCTAGGGGTGGGGAGAAAAGATTATCTTCTCTGGATCAGATAGAGGACTGACTAGATGGACTGACTAGAAGAATCTTAGAGGAAGTCCACTTGTTTTTTTGTAATTCTTCCATTTGATCAAAAATTCACTTTTCTGGTTCAAAAATACCTAAGACTTGAGATTAAAATATCTGGAAAATGTGACAATGAGCACTAGTTGCTTCAGAGGAGCTTGTTGAAGATATCACTAGTCTGTATGACCACAATCTAACATTTTATCTATGACTTTTGTTGGTGCTGAAACAGAGAGGTGGTAAAGGTTGTTGCTTCACTTTTTGCAGTAACAGAGTCAACAGAACCAGCCTCCACTAAAGCAGAAGGGAGAGCCACTGAAATACAGCCTGAAACAGGTTGGTTCTTTCTACAAAAGTACTGATAAAATTTACTTTGTGGCAAGTTATGGTAATTCATAGCAATAAATTACTATACTATAGATGTGTCATAAGATGTGTCACGCTTCAGATCAATTAACTTTTCCTTTGAAGTAAAAATACAGCTTTCTAAAATAAGGATATTTTACCTCTGTTATCTACAGAAAGAAATACAATATATTTTGTATTGGTATCTGGGCTTTACATTTAATAAACTAAACATTATCCCTGTTTTCTCTCCTTTCTCACAAGTTACAGAGAGCTGTCCAGAATTTCTGTGATTTTTTTTTTTGTACCTCATAACAAGCTTTTCAAAAGCTAAAGCCCAGTGTTGTTTTTAGAACCCTGCCTTGTGCTGCCCTTGACCTGCATAACTTAGGGGCAGGAGCAAATCTGTGCCTGGCTTTTGGTTGGCATCTGAACAGCCTTTGAAAACATAAGTTGTAAATCTAAACTGAATGCATAAATAGTTGTTTATACATTAAATCATTTGTTGGATGTTATGGGAAAAATGTGATATATGAAAGTATAGCTGTTTAAAATACAGTTATTTAGCTGCTGAACATAATGCTTTTTTAAATTTATGCAGTTTGTACTGTGAAATACTGTTGTTTGTAAGCACCAGACTGTAGGGTTCAGCTACAAGATACAACATCTAGAAGTCTTCTAAAATTTGCAAAAGCTTTTAGAATAATCAGTGCCAGTGGAGTCTGAAAGAATAACTCTTCAATGCATTTAATAAGAATGAAGTGTATAAATGCTAAGCCTGTGGAGTGCTACTGCCATTATACGAGGCTAAGCACTCAAGTTGCTGTGCTAGTTGACAGGAATTTTTAAGTTGTTTTCCAGCTGTTTTGTTCTGGATCCCACTCAAATTGTTTGGAATGGTAAAACAAAAATGTACCACAAGAGCTGAAAAAGTCATCTGCTAGGATGCTAGGTCTCTGGCAAAGGGGGAAAAATAAAAAATCGGTAATCAGTAAACTTGGGCTTGGTTTGTGTTTAGGGCAATTTATGTAAATTATTGGAAAAGACATGAATAGAAACAATATGTAGCATAATAAATGGGATTATGAACTTATACTGTGGAGTCTGGGGTTGAAGATCTAATGAAGTTGTAACCTTTCCTTGTTGTGGCTGTTGTAGCAGATGAAAGAGAATAATTTTGAGTGAGTAGTTTGTTCATTAGTACTGAATTTTGTGTGTTTAAAACTGTCTACCTACATGGAATGGGTCTAAGATGAGCAAGTTTATCATACTGTGATATTAAATCAAGGGGGTTTTTTGTTTTCTTGTACTTGTTTCTATTTTAAGATTGTTGATCTGTGCTAGAAATTTTGCCTTTCCCATCACTGTAATGTCTAAGTGCTGTGTAGATAAACAACCCTGAACTTCAAAGAAATGGCTTGTTTATTTTTGCATAGGTTTAGAAACTTCTGCTTGAGGCATTTGAGTTCTGTAATTAAATATTTTAATTTAAGCTGTAATGGAAAGAAATAGAAAAAGGTAATCATCTTTACCGGGCTTAGGGCAGTCTGTGTTGAGCCCTTGGATTTACCTCTGCAGTTAGTGACAATCTTCAGTCTCTAGTTTTCCTCATGTCTTCATGCAAGTGTCCTTTGCTGAAGACTTAGTGTAGTTCAGTTTTTTAAAATGTGCATATAAGTCACATAGCACAGCTTCATTGCCTCTTTTTTTCTCATGGGATACTGCTGCTCTCTGGTGGCATCTCTGAAACTGTTGTGAGGCCTGTGTATAAAGGGTCCTTTTAGCAAAACCCCTCATGCTGTGACCAATATTAACCTGCAGCAAAATCAGATGCACTACGCCTGTCCTATTCCTAGTCTGAAAATTATCCATGTTTGTGTATTGTTTTAGATGGATAAAATAGTTCAGTATCACTTAAATTGCAAAGTTGGACATAATTTTAACTTCACAAAAAACACAGGAGTTCCTTCCATTTGGATTAATACTGCTTTGATTGTCAGGCATCTGGGAAGCATTGTGAGGTTTTTTTCGGCTGTGACTGGCATTCATTCCAGAGTGGTTCTGTTGTGCAGTGCTGCTTCAGCAAATAAGCAAAAAAACCTATGCTGCAAATACAGGGTTACCTTTTGCCCTAAAATGAACCACTGCAAATGTTCAGTTTGGTGTGTGTTAGCTATGCACTACTTAGACACATAGTCCACATTAAGTGGAGCTATATAGTGTGAAGTAGGCAACATTTCTCTTGTGAAATGACAGTTTTCTCATGGTGTAAAAACAGTATGTACCTTGACAAAAGTGGTTTGAAGACACACATCTACTAGAATAAGCATTGACAGAGAAGTAATGTGAACATTTGGGATTATAAACAACAATTCTCTTTATCAATTATGATTTTTATTCACCTTCCCAAGGTTTAATTAATGCTTAGTCGTTTTTTTCCTAGGGAAGATGGTAAAACAGTATTCAAAACAAATTTTGAAATCAGAGATTTTTAGAAAACTTTCCATCAAACAAATCCCTTGATATAATCCTATTGGTTACAGTATTTCTTAAGCACTTTGGTAGGGGCTGTGGAGTCAAGAGCAGATTTGCATGATGTAGTCAGGCTTTCCAGCTCTGGTGCTTATGAGCATGAGAGCTTACAGAGTAGCACCAGCTTGTTCTGTCTGCTGGGCAAAGAGTATTCTTACTGCCCAAAGGAGACTTGCAGTTGGTATGTCAGTCATCAGTTGTGTGTGTGTATATACATATATATGTGTCTATATGTGTGTGTGTGTGTAGTTATCTATATATCTACCTTCACAGTGACACACTCTAACTTTATTGGTTTAGGGCTACTTAAAACTCAGTGACTAATGTTCTCAAAGAATAAACTATATGCAGGTAGAAATACAATTTATATTACATATGGAACTATGGATAGGGTGTATAAGCAATAAGGCAACAGTATATAGCCAGTATTGCTGTAAGTTCTTCCTAGCAATGTGTTGCATGTAAAAGCTCCAGACTGAGGGTTTGGAAACAAATCAGAATCTGAACTGCTCCCCTAGGGAGTAGTTACCTGCTTGATGTAAGTGAAGGATGGTTGTTAAATGTTGTTTGTGTTCAAATGTATTCAAATTTTATTCTGCTGCAGCAGTGACAGCCCAGGTCTGGAATGAGACTCAGTAACAGATGACAATCCACTAGCAAGCAAGACTGATCTTATGATGACAAATGAGGTAGAGCATTTTTCAAGTAGTGTGAGGGCTGTTTTTGTTTGGTATTATCCATTTGTAGGTCAGGGTAGTCCACCCCAACGCTTGGAAGTGTTTCTAGCACAGCAAAGAACAGACTTTCACATAGCAGGAAGATCAGGAATGTCTCCTATCAAGCTAAGTTTCCATCCCAGGAGGATAAATACAACTCAGCCTTTGTTACACTCCTCTCCAGAGGAAAAGCAGCAGAGGAATGACAGCAGTGCCTGGGCACAAAGCCAGAGCAGCTCCAGAATGCTTCTATTTCTCTTGTCAGAAGTTCTGATTTTTCTTTGTTGTATAATTCAGGTTTCCATAGACTATTTAGACTGAAAATCTCAGTCTTTGTTCTTGTAGCTGGTGATGGCTCAGGCCTATGGCATAATAGGTCTCACCAGTGAAGGAGGCAATGTTCTAGAGAGCCAGTTATGGGCTGTGGGATAATCTTAGCTGGTTTAACGTTTGCTCATATTCTGTTATGCTTTGTTTGTTCATTTTGACATATATTTAATCTGTCACACATGAAATGGTACTACCATCACTAAAATGATCCTCCAAAGTATGAGGCTGCTGGGTCTGAGTTTTCCCTAGGTAGAAAAGGGGTTGGTGGACAATGAAAGGAAGAGAAGGCCCTTGTGACTAGTAAACCTGTAGGAGTCCCTGTAATACCAATGTAACATATTTGTATGTACCTGTGCTGAAACCACACGGAAGGAGCTCACCTGTAGCACTCTGCAGTCTTGCCTTTCTTTCCCGGGGATCTAAACTGCCTTTGCATTCAGCACTATGGCATGTGTTGATCACATCACTTAATGTGTAGCTACAAAACACTATTACAAGATTGCAATATAAAACCAAGAATTAAACAGTAAAATGCTTGGCTTTTGTAGTTTTTCAGTAACTCTGAATGAGTATCTTTGGTATTGCTGAACTCTTAATTAATGGCCCTATTGTAAACATCCAAGCTTCTGTTCTGTACTGAGCCTTTCTCCAATACATACATTCTCTTATCACTTTCCTATAACACTGTACTTCTCTAGAGGTACTGGAAGCATTGTAGAATACCAGCTGCTAAAAAAGTCAGTCTGACTTTTTTTTTTGTACTCTGTGATGTGTGACTTTCCAGTATTCCTTTTTGTTTTCTTTGTTAACTTTGGTTTACACTTGTAAATTTACTGATACTACTTAGACTGAAACCTAATTGTCCAAGTGCAAGGCTTGTTTCTAACAGGTGTCAGTGCACCCAAAGCTGATGGGAGTACCCTGGTCAGATGTATTTATTAGTTCAAGTACACTGATTTATCTGTGTCCTAATCCAGCAACTCAACCTTTTAGTTTACCTATTCTCTGGCTGCAAATATCAGTATTTTTATGGATTAGCATTTTTCTATGAACTTTATTTTTCTACTGTAACATGCAGCACTGCACAAGACACTTCAATACACTTAGGATGGTTATGGGAAATTTTTGATAGTGGTGATGAAAATTGTTCAAACCTTGGGCAAAATTGATATTTGGGTTACTCTTTAGTTCTTGAACATTCTTACTCTGATATAGAGGAACTATGTATTTTAAAACTTACTGGAGAGCTAATGGAAGTACAAGAAGTCTGGGTAAAAGCAGCTGTCCACCTCCATGAAATTTGGGGTTATGAGAAAAATATATTTAACAATCTTAATTCAATACCTGGGTTAAATATGGAAAATGTTTTACAGGAGGTACAGATATAGAACCAGATGGACAGTAGCATGGTGATCAGCATATTCTTGTGTCAAGAGAGTGAATTGAAAAGAACCAGAGAATTCTGTGAAGTCTGAATGGATCTCTTTTTTAAATTACTTTTTAAAAATTTACCTGAATTATGAAAAAAAAGTCAGTTTTCCTTCTTCAAACTACTTAGGCTGCCTTGAACAGTCCCTTTTAATCTACAACCTGCATTGAAAGCTGTGGGTTGGTTTGAGTTTTGTTGGTTTGGGAGTGTTTTTACTTTCTTTTCCTGTCTTTTGTGAGTGTAGATGTAAGGAGCTCAGACTACAACCTGGAAGAAATTGATGAAAGGGAAGAAGAGATAGGTGTGCAACAGGGAGAGGACAGTGGAAGTACCAATACCTCTCCTGGGATGGGAGAGGTTACTGCAGCCTTCAGCTCTGCTGAGGTACCACTGGAAAATGACAAAAACGATGCTGCTTCATCAGCTCCTGTTCCTGGCAGTGTTCCCGTAGACAACTCGCAAAGCTTCAAGGAAGAAAAACAAGAAAATATGAGCACAGATGGCAAGTAAGTACGTTTTGTGACAAAGAAAGGAGCATTGGGGGGACAATGGGGGAGGCAAATAAAATGCAGAGTGCTGTTACATTGTGAAACACAGAATAGAGAATTGTGAGAGAGGAATGAGCTTTAATATGCTTAGCTTTCATTGTAGCACTCTTCTGTGCACAGTAATTCATGAAGCTTTTCAACAAAAATGACAATGAAGTGTTCTGCAGTCTATTCTGTTTAATCTTCCCTTTCCTTACTACTCAAACAGCTGGAACCCAGAAAAGCTGAACCCAGCTCTAAAATGCCCAGTGTATTTACTAGAGCAGCATGCTGCAAAAAAATTTGGATTGATTAGTTAAATAAAAATATAAAAATTCGTTCTTGCAGGTGAGGGAAAATGGATAGATCGGCCGTTTCTGTTCTTTTGGGCATGATTCTTATTGCTTGCATATTTGTTTTTGCTTTAATTTTTATTTTTTCTTTTCCTTATATGTGGTCTTGACCTGTCTCAATCCATTTGCTCTCAGGAAAACAAGTTAATTCAGCTTTTTTAAAGAATAAACACATTAGTTTCCTTAACTGCTCTTTTTCCCTTCTGGTGATGCTGTACCTTTGCCCTTCAGCATGTTTGTTAAACTACCTGACTCAGCAGGTTTCCAACATGAGTTAGTGCCTGCTTGAAATAAATGTTGATTGTCCAGAGAAGTCCCATTGTGTTAATGTAATTCACTATTTCTCTGTTCCCTGGGGCAACTAAGCTGGCTACTGTTCCCAAATTAAATTGAAAGAACTATTTCGATTATTGTACTGAAGCCAAAACGTGTGACTGCCCTAGTAGCCAAGAACTTTCAAGGTAGTAAAGAGAGGTTTAACTTATATTTGAAGGGACATTTTTGTCAGTGCAAGGCCAAATGTGGCTTTGCAAAAATCTTTGATACTCTGTCCTGGTGAATATTGTCCCAGTTGCTTGGGTGTTTCTGCTCTTTGGGGATCTAATAAATTGTCTTGAATTTGCAATTTATCAGGCCTGTGTTATTGGGCCAGTTTGCCCAATTGTCCAGGGGATGTTTTTTCCCTTCCTCCCCATGAATTGGTAGTAACCTTTCATGTCTTAGTCCTGGTGACAGTCAGTTAGAAGGTACTGCACTCTGGCCTTAGTTTGGCAATTGCTTCCTGAAATATCTTGGAGATTCCAAAATGAGGACTAGGGTTTCTCTGACACTATATTTCTGGGAAACTTTTGATAATTTTGATCTTATATATAACATCTAGTTACATTGAGAAGTGGTTTTTTTTTAATCAAACCAGTGATATATGCAAAATATTCCAGTCAAAATCACGAATTTCTATAATGATATTCTGTGGTGCTTTGTGGCTTTTGGGTTTGGTGGGTTTTGATTTCATTTTTTTTAAAAAAATCCTATTAAAAATCTAGTTCAGCATGTTGTTAATAGTTTTAGCTGAGTCACCCAGCTGTGTTAAAAGGAACAGAGCTAAGCAAGGGTACAGAGTGCAGGACTAAGGTTTAACTTTCTTCCAACAATAATTTTGAGAGCATAAACTCCTGTTAGGTGGTTTATGGGACCTTACAGTATGTTTGTGACTATACAGGCAACACGAGCATGGATGGTTATTGGGAAATGTATCATTTTAAATGATTCAAAGCAGATGTGTCACCTCAAGGCACTGGTTCTGACAACTGATGCATTTGATGCAGCAAATAATTTGGAATCTTCATAATGCCAGTATTTCTAACTACATATTATAAAAATATCTTCAACAAAGTTTGAAGTTTTAATAACTTTTATTTAAGAAATTTTAAGTATTTTTACCTTTTTCATTTACCTTTTGGAGCCAAAGGACTTAATATGTCCTCCCTACCCGCAAAAAAATGAGTTGTTTATTTAGCATTTTTGCAGTTCTCTTCTCCCCCATGAAATGAGGGAAATAGATACTGTATGCATTTCCAAGATGTTTAGTATGCAAGTAACATGTTGTGTGTGTTTCTTTGCTGTTCTCAAGGTGTTTCTTGAAAGGGACTACTTTGAGAAGTCTGTACTGCTCAGTTCATGTGTTCATACATGTCTCATGCAGTGTGGTGGGGACAGAGTCAGGGACACATTTTAGATTGGGGGGTGTCAGAACACTTTATATGAGTGAAAAACCATTGTGGCTTCACTGGAATGGAGTTGCTATTGGAAAGTGACTTGTTCCAACTGCACATGTAAACAAAAGTAGGGGGAGAAGAGAAGGGAAGACTGATCATCTGCTTACACAGAAGCAAGTGGAGCTGCATGTCATTTTGGTAAAATATCATGGCAGCGTTTCCTCTTTTTTTTTTTTCTTTTTTTTTTTTTTTTTAAATCAATTTTTTTGGGTTTTCCGGCGTTTNTTTAAATCAATTCTGTTGAGTATTCCAGCGTTTGGCAGAGCAGTTCTGTTTTGTCCATCTGTGTTTGGAGAATATTGCCAGTTCTCTTGCATCATTCCTTGTGTTTACTGAAATGAATGATACCAGCATATTTAATGTACTGTTGTGCTTTGCAGAGGACTGCAGACTAAAATAAGCAGTGTGGATGCTGGATTTCAAACAGACAGGAAGCTTAAAATTTTAGATCAAAATAAAACTGATGGTGAGTAGTTCCCACTTGTTAATACTTGAAGCTTGAACTTTCCTATTCCTTTGAAGAAATGGCTATATAGTCAACTCTTGAATTGTTATCATCAGATTATTTTCTTTACGCTTGCTCTAGCTCTAGTGTATTTTCTTGGAGATGAGGTGGCAAGAATTGGCTGCAGTTTTGGGTTTTTTTGGCTTTGTTTTTAATATATTTTTGTTTTAGCAGTAATCTAAGCTGCATTGTGCTGTTATAGGATGGTGTGGGTGGGATAGTGCTGGGGAGGGGGAAGGCTGGACACAAAGGTAATTCTTCCACGTGGGGTGACATGGCTACCACATCCCACTGGGGAAGAAGAAGCCATCAGTAGTTGTTTGCTTATGAAATTAGGATGAGTTTTCTGCATGAAAATGCAAATATTTTTAAGCACAAATAAAAATGACACGCTGATCTGCAGGAAAATGACGACATCCTGTGCATCTAATGGGTCATAAATTTCTCTGTGGATTTAGTGACCTGACTGATTTATTTTATTCTTTTGTGACACTGATTTTCTGATTTATATATTAGGCCTTCTGTAGTCTTTTATACTCAGTACACCTCTGTTAATAAATCATAACAACACAACTCCTGTGTATATGTCGTATAAATTTCAACTGCCATTTTATAGCATACAAGAAATGAGGATTTTTCCCCTACACACAAAATTACCACTCCATATGACTATTCCTGAAGAATTTAATTTTTCCCAGTATTGTGTTTAAAACAATTTGACTAAAATCTTCATGTGTTTGGGAGATGATCACATGTCCAGGGGTAGAAAACTGAATTATCAGACCAACTAAAGGGTAGGAAAAATAGGTTTGGCAAATTACTCTTGTCCATATGTTTTTCAGTTGTTTCCTTGTGCATACACCACATAAGGTGTAGTTGACAAGATTTGTAACATTAAAAGTAAAGAACAGAAGCCATAAATGTGTGGAACTAAATAAAAACTGCATCTAACTCCATATTGAATAGTCCTTGAGCTCTTGAGTCACTGATGCCTATATAGTGAACTGAAATTCATTAGCACTTTTTAAATTGTTCTATAATAGTTTTTTCTATTAAGTTGATCCATGGCATCTGTAATCTGTTTATTAAGGAAGAATACCTGAGTTGGAATACAATTATTTGGCAATATTAGTCAAATATAAATACATCTTAAATAGCCTTTTAAAGGCTTAGGGAAAATATTAGCATCAGTGAGAAGCTAGTAATTGTTATTAAATACACTGGATGCAGAGCTTCATGATGTAATGAGGAAGATTTAATCTTTTTGGCATTTGTATTAATTTTGGAATCTTTCTTCAACTTAAAGATCACAGTGATACAAAACTCATTCCAACAACAGAAGACGGGAAAGAACTTCAGACAGCTGAAATTAAAACAGTAGATTTTAGAGAAAATAACAAGCTTGAAGTTGACAGACTATCAAACTGCCAGGCATGTAAAAATGACATCTCTGTAAGTCATAGAAATTATCCTCAACTGATTTCAGAAAAGCAAGATGACAAAACAAATCAGACTGACTTGGGCACAGTAAAAACTCAGGATGTTGGAATCCAGACTTTGGATGGCAATTTGGGAAGGACTGCACAGACGGAAATTATTGTTCCTCAGGGTGTTGAATCATCCACATTTAGAGAACTGGTCCCTCAACACAACAGAGATAAGAACAACTCCCTTGTTCACGTGATGCATGGACTGCATCAAGAGAGTGAAGATACTTCAATAGAACAAAATCTTGAGACACAAGAAGTTACTCATAAAAAAGTAATTCCAGTAAAAGACCAGAGTCACATCTGTATAAATGGCAGTGATATTGCTTCACCAGAAACAACTGCTGAAAGTCCAGATGACTCTCCTGCAAAAGGTCACCCTTTTTATAGACAGGACACCAGACCTAAACCCAAGCCTGCTAATGAAATTACAAGGGATTACATACCAAAAATGGGGATGACTACTTATAAGATAGTGCCTCCAAAATTCTTAGAAATGATGAAGAGCTGGGAATCAGAAATTCTATCAGATCATAAGGATCAAGAGGTATCTACTTTGGAAGACCCCAAAGAATTCGTAATGCAAACTGAAACCCCTCATCTGTCAAAAAGTGTGGGTCCTTCACAGGTTGGTTCACAAAATGAAGCTGCAGCAGCAAATGGTCTGCTGCAGAGAGTGAACAGCATTTCTGAACATACTGTGACGTCTGGAGCTGAGATTACTACTGAGAGCAACCAGATGGAAAGAGAGTCTTTCAAGCAGCATGTCCCACTGACGCTAAACTTGGAAAATACAAATGCTTCTTCTGAGACTCAGGACAAGTCAAACACATTAAGTCCATTAAGTCCTTCAATGAAGCCTAGTTCTTTTTATCTGCAGATGCAACGAAGAGCTTCAGGTCACTATGTGACATCTGCAGTTGCCAGAAGCACAGTTTGTGCTCCTAATTCAATTCAAAATGAAGTTAAGAATACAGAGATGGGTAAAAAAATCTCATCACCTGATTCTTTGGCTTTACAAAAAACAAGTATTCCCTCTCCTGCAGATCAAGAAAAAGTTGATGATGGAAAAAACATTGAATCTTCCACTTCTCCTGTTAAAAGCAATAAACCTTTAAGTTTTCCCTCCTGTCCTCCAGCACCATTGAATCTAAAAACTCTCAGAACTTTTGCAGTTCCAAAGCCATACTCCAGTTCAAGACCATCCCCTTTTGCTCTTGCTGTCTCATCTGCAGTCAAAAGGTCACAATCATTCAATAAGACACGTACGATCACTAGCCAGGCACCGAGAGAGGAGTTTCCAGTGGAACCCTCCTCTGTCCCTTTGACAGCTGGATTCTCCTCAGCTACCTCCATGCCTGAAGTGAAAAGTCCTTCCTTACAGACCATAACGGCGGGGTCACAAAATAATCTAATGGATAAGGTATTATTTGGTATTATTATTATTTATTAGTATTATTTCTAATACTAACTGACTGTGGATCGAGTGCCATCAAGTGCAGCCAGTGTAAAGGCTTGTTTCTGAATCACTCTCTGGTCAGAAAGCAGTGTATTTGTGCAGGGAAAACACCCTGTGGTGTCCACTAGTAGCACAGCATTATAATGAAGTGCAGGAATACAGGGAATGTTAAAAATGAGAGCAACATCATTCGGATGATTGGAAGTAATTATTTCCTGCCATAATTAGCATCCCCTGCTTTAAAGAACTGTAAATTAAATAGTCATTTATCCTGTGTAATACTTATTTTTATGTTTGGAGTGCTTATGATTTGTTCTTTATAGTTCTGTGTGTCAGTTTCTTAAATTTAATTCTGAGTGGTGCAATCTATTTGGCT
This sequence comes from Illadopsis cleaveri, assembly GCA_013399915.1. Lineage (NCBI taxonomy): Eukaryota > Metazoa > Chordata > Aves > Passeriformes > Timaliidae > Illadopsis > Illadopsis cleaveri. Next base: position 556,054 of record VXBB01009311.1, on the reverse strand, counting down.
TCAAGTGGTTGTGCCACAAGCACACTTGAATGGAGATAAAAAGTTTTGATGGCATAATTACTTGAGAGAGAAACTCCATGCTATGCTGGAAATGTGTCTGATCTCAGAAATCTTGAACCAAGCAAACACTAGAATGGCAGCAGTTTGCTATGCAACCTTGTGCCAGGTTGACTCAGATTTCCATTTATAACTAATTCAGATTAAAAGTTTTTGGCTTCTTTTCCTTCCACTTCCTCCCTTTTATAGAAAGGCAGCCATGTGCATAGTGAGCAGAAGAGTCAGGCGCAGTCAGGTGCTTCCCCTGACCACCCACGGCCTGTCACTAAGAGACAAACCGCGATGACGCTCCCGCGCGCTGACCCCGAACAGATCCACCAGAGCTTGCTGGCTGCAATCCGCTCTGGAGAAGCTGCTGCCAAATTGAAAAGGGTGAGTTTTCATCATTGCATCCAAAACAAGGAACTCATGGTACTTCCTTCAAAATTACCATACTGATGCCTGATTCTAAAAGCAGTTAGTTTTGGCACCAACTGCTGCCGGGAGGTGTCTTAACAATGGGAAGCGACGTGGGGAAGAGGGTCAATTTTGCGGAATAAACTGGTGAATGCACCCCCAGAGTTTCAAATATCTGTATTTTCATACAGTACAAATGTAATCAAAATCTTCCTGAAATGAAACAGATTATCAGTGAAGTATCTTGTCCATAAAATCAGACTTGTTTGTGTTTACATGGTTTGAAATGGTATGGCTTTAGAAACCTGCTGAGCAGCTTTATTCTAGACCTGAAGTGGCTGCAACCTTTTGCAGGCAAATAACACACAGTTCTGAAGACTATTTTCCTCTTTATTAGACTTTATCAGGTCCTTAATCTGTTAGGCGTCATAACTAAACTATTTCTCAATGTTTTGTCAACAGTCCTGAAAGGGACATCTTCCCCTATCCCCTCTTGTTAAAATCTTTCTCTCCTAAAATTAACCTACATATCTCTTATTGGGGTGAAACAGCCTACATTTCTAAAATCTGTACTGTTTTAAGTTTGCAACCAGACAATCATAGTCTCACAAAGTTTTCTTGACCTCACATTAGTATTTTGCATTCTGTTTTGAGGGATCATTTTTCATTGCAGAAGGTCAAAGAAATTCAGTAGTTTTTTGTTTTTCTTCCTTTTTCCACTTGAAAGAGACTAATGATGTGTAGGAGGTTGATACAAGGGACATTTTTGTTTGTTTGTTTTATGGAAGTCTTTGATTCCCTTGGGTCAAAATCTTGCAGTGAATGGTCAGATAGTGGAACATTCCATTTCATAGGTTTTTGTTTCAGTGTAGCAGTGCAACTGCCTCTCTGAGGCTTGTAAATCTCCCATCCTTTCTAGAGTGAATAGGAAGACCGAGTTTCCTGGAAAAGTTGCAAGCATGCTCAAGTAGGGTTTGATCTCTAGTCAATAAAAATGGCATATAATACACTGTAGAATTGCTTCTAACTACATGTCAGTAATCATATTAACACCAAGATAAGTTTAAGAAAATGCTGTATTGTTCAGAATCCGTTAGAGGTAAAATCTGTTCTACCAGAAATACTGTTTGAATTTTATTTGCATATATTTTTAAGAATTTTTTTTCTTTTAGTGCATAATTGCATTCTGAATAAAATGACACTTCATTTATTTATTAATTCTTTTTGATAGAAATGGCCTTGTGTAGAGTTGACCCATATAGTGTTTATCAGTCTCGGTACAAGAATGGCATGGGGAAGGGGAGAGAGATCACGACTGAAATTGGTTTTCCCCTCCCTTTCTCTTCTGTGGGTGGGAGATGTTCTTTGTCAGTAAATTACATGTTTAGACTGGGGTGATGGGCTGTACTTTTTAAGAAGAAATTATAATAATGAAGAAGCTGTAACCATAAAGAAGAGCAGTCTGCAGCACAGAAATCTGAACCAGGCTTAAAAAAACCCCTGGAACACAAACAAAATGCAGTGAAGAACTCACTGAAGTTTTGCCAAGCATAAAATTGTACATGCTGTTCTTTTCACTCTCAGAGTGCATATGCTGTGGTACAGGTATGTATATCTGACAGCAGAAAAAGATTTTTTTTGGCCTATAGCAAATTTAATAAAAAACATGGTCTCATTTTATGTTTAACATGGAGAACTGGCAGTAGTAGGACAGGGAAATGAAGCATTTTGTATCAGTTATTTGTAAGTAAGTTATTTGCACCCAAAAGTGCTTTTGAGAATTGAGAGGGCTTGTAGAATGCATACACCTCATAGCTTCCAGTATCATGCTGCAGTCAGGAAAAGGAGTAATAATCTGATCCATTTGAATAATGAGAGAGATGTCCGTCAGGTGCTTGCTTCTCTTTTTACCTCTTACCATACTCTCTCTTCTTGCAGCTCTGAGAGTCATTTAAAAAATAAAATCGTGGCATCACTTGCCAAGTTTTTTAATTTTTTTCACCCTCTGTTTTACTTAATATGTTGTGAGTATGCAGTGCTGAGATCTGTGGCCTTTTGTGTTGCTGGTCTTTCCTGTTCAATAGGGCCCTCAGTAATTACTAACCTAAAATGGGTCAAGTGAGGTTTCTTTTTAACGATTTTTCTCTTGAGAATGTTTTCATTGTGTTTAGTAAACTGT
>VXBB01009311.1:533678-553394 GCA_013399915.1 Illadopsis cleaveri | reverse complement strand
GTTTAGTAAACTGTGGAATGTGGTTCTCATGGCTGTGGAGCATCTACAGCTCCCATTAAGTCCAGCTGGAGCTCTTGGGTTATGCAGTACCACTGAAAATCAGGCTTTGGCTATCTGTGCTAAAAGTTATGGCTTCTTCTGATAAAATAAACATAACCGTGGTATAAAGAAGTGTTAAAAGATTTAGTAAGAAATCAGGACTATTCAATATTTAATAAAAATGTTTGGTTTAGTGATGTTTTTAAAGTACTTCTTTGCAACCAGGTGTGGAGAAGGGCTAAAAATTATGTGACTTTTGAATAGCTATACGTGAAATTTTTAGTTAGGATAAAATATGTTTTAAAGTAATGTCTTCTGTTTCCACTTCTGTAGAATATATGCTTAGTTAAGAAATCATATAGGAGGTCTTCCATTGCAATGAGAAAAACACTCAGTGAAGTAACACTGCGTAACATATTAGAGAGATAAAAATCTGGATATTTAGTTTAACATTTCGTTAATATTTTTTTCTTTTTCTTTTTTTTTCTCCACCCTGCCTCCAGGTTGGTCCTCCATCAAACACCATAGCTGTCAATGGAAGAGCCAGGCTTAATCCCTTGTATTCCACAGAAGCTAAGGCTAATCCCTAGACATTATACCAAATATTTTGCACTTTACTACTGCTTCATAGGCCAACTTAATACTAACTACAAATTTTTGGAAGTGTAAATGCAAGTATATGTTAATATATTTTTGTCAACGGTTATAACAATTTCAAGATGGGTCTTTTGATGCCTTGAAAAGATTATTAGAATATGTAAATTATAGTAATATTTTGCCTTTTTCTCTTTATAAAGCTGACTATGCTGCTAAAAAGTTTTTAAGACAAGGTATAGGTGAGCTTTGCTTGTGACAGAATGAGAATTGAAGTTTCTTGATTTTAGCCTTCAAGACTGAGCAATATTGTAGCACTATGCTGAAATTACAGATTGGAAGCGACCTAAAAGTTTTAGATCAAATAATTAATTTTTGATTGTGTATTACTTTAACAGATTGTATAAATTTAAATCTACCACATGCTGCCTCCATATTACTTTATTAATTGTAATTAGTGGAAATCTTAATTCAATGCAATACTTTGTTTCTGTCTAAAAAAGAGATGTTTTTATTCCTTTAGCAGAGAGTAATTGGGATATGTATTTTGATTTTTTTTTTTTACTCTTCTGTAATTTTTTTCCTGGTAGCACACACACAAAAAAAATCAGGACATAAATTATTGGAAACTTTTGTACTACTCTAAACCTTTTCTTAACAGTAGCACTATGTGATGTTTCTCAACTACTCTTTAAATGTCTCTATATAGTATTTACCTAGCACTCAGATAAGCAATATTTTTTGTGAACTAATTATATTTTTAAGTAGTCAACAACGTATAGTCACTACTAAAACGCAAATTCCAGTTTTGATACTTAATGAAATAGAATATTTTTGTCACTAGGAGTATAACTAAAAAATGAACTGCTTTGGACTTATTAATATAAAATATTTTAATCTTAAAACAGCACAAAAACACATAAATCATGCTTGTGTCAGAGAGCATCTATTTATAGATTAAGCATTAAATGCCAAAATGGGAATATATATTAAAAGAAAATGTTTCACGTTATATTTTATCTATTTTGAGTTTTTCGTGAAGATTATACATTTTGGGGAGGGGGTGCAGATATGATCGCACTCATGATGAGATGGCTACATTATGAATGCATCCAGCAAGTCCTGAGGTATTTGACATATGAAAATATTTTCATGCTGGACTTGATTTAAAATTAAGCAATTGTATTTAGTTTCTATTCTTTAACAATATATATATTTTGTACTTTGGAAACATTATGTAACTCAGTTTCAGAAACTGATCTATATGTGCATTTTCAAATTGTTTGCTGCCAGGTTTTTGTGCAATAATCTCAAACAGGTCTAATTACTTTCCTAGTACCGAGTCAATTACCGATTACAAGTTATGGTGTTAATGCTGAAACCCTTTAAGGAATGTTTTAGGAAATAAAAATTCATAAAGAGATCTGATGAACATTTTTTCATTGTTATTCTCTCCTGTTTTCTCTCCTGTATCTTAGTCCCTTGTCAATGTGTGTTACCACTTCCATCTCCTCCTTGTTCTTGCCTCCAATCAAGAGTTCATTCCAAGCGTGGGGGAAGCTCACATGGTAGTTCAAAAGATCTGTTGCAGTGTCTGACTGCAAAAGAAAGTTTCAGCCTCGACTTGAAAATAGTGATATAGAAGATATAGGGGCTTTTCTAGTTTCTAACTGGGGCTTACATTCTAGATTTCACTGTGTCTTGAGGGACAGACTTGAAAATTGTAACTTGCTCCCTGGATTCTTGTTTGAGCTTGTTGTGAAGTCTGTATTTTAGGCATTCCTATACACCATGCTGATCTGTAACTGCCAGAGAAGGGGCTGCATTGTGAAGAGTCTCTTCCTTATACTTTGGGTCTGGGGGGGGTGGTTACAGAATTTTCTTCAAATGTTGGTATTCTCTGCCAAGGTGACCAAAGTTATTCCATAAAATTATTTTAATCTCCATCTGTGCTAATACAGATATATATGATGTTTCACTTTGTCAAACAAATCAACAAAATCGGATTTCTTGTTTTAGGGAAAGTTCAAATAACCATACTTTGTTCTTTTCTTTAATTTTGACTGCGAAACTCTACTACTGTGTGTTTCTTAGTTCCATATATTAAAAATAAACTGCCTTTTCATGGGAACTCCTGAAGGCAAATATCATATATAACAGAGATTAAAACCACCTTGCTTGAATTTTAGGGTTTCTTCTTTGTGTTACTGAACTTGATAACTAACTGAAATGTCTACACATGCTGTAGTACTGTGAAACTCTTCAATGAGACTTTTTGTTACTACCCAGCAATTTTGTTTAGCAAAACTTTCTCTTTCCCTCTTCTTCCAACACATGTATGTAAGACATTTTTAAATCTTGCTATTGTATTTCTACAGATGCTGCTTTTTTTCTTAAACTCTTCTATTAAAGCCTACTAGAGAAACTCATTGATGAACTTGACGTGTGTATTCATTATTCAACCATAAAAACGTTTCTGCTCAATTAACAAGTGTTTCTAGTAACTACAAGCCCAAGCAAGACAGCATTTAATTTTTGTTGTGGATACCTTATATGCAGGGTAAACAGACTATTTTTTGACCCCAAGAATACTTACAGTTTGGACTAGATGTCTTTCAACAGGAGGCAACTAGGTATGCCATATCTCTTATCTCTTATAATCCCCTTGCTTTTGCATGACAGTCGAAATGTTTGGGAATGAAAGTCAGGATACTGAAGTAAATGAAATGTCAGTGTAATTGTCCAGACAAAACAGCAAGCCCCAGTGAAGGTGCATTATGACCTACTGGTACCAGTTCTTTCAAGAAGCAGCAGGTATCCACATAGCACAGTGCATAGTTCAGACTCCAGGGCTGTCAAGTTAAGGAGGGCTAGGAAAGCAAAGAGAGGTAGTAAAAATGAGCTTGATAGCAATTATTGAAGGTATATTTTTAAATTTATTCTACAGAAGAATAAATTTAAGTCTACAGATGTACCTGGAGAGGGGAGCAGTTTTGTTGGGGCAGCATCACCAGGTAACTTTTGGAAATACACTTGTGACTAAAGGTTGTAACACCAAGGTAAGGCTCTCATACTACACAGCTGCAAGATGTTATATCATTCAGTGTCTCCATTTTTGGGATGTATATTTAGTAATCAGTGCCCTAGTTTTTCCAGCTACTTGTAATTGTAACATACAACATGATGATCTCCAAGGAAGACATGAAAATTATGTCGATATGGACCAGGAAGCATGGTATCACTCATGACAGCTCCTAATATTTCTAACTTTGTTTATTACAGGTAGGTGTTACCAGCCAAAACAAACATTTTCAGTTGAAGCTGCTTAGAATCCTATTTTAAGTTGCCAAAAGGTTTACAATACTTCTGTTAAATAGAAACAAGGAAAAACTACTGTTGTGCAGTAGGGTGTACATCCTTGAATGCTTGGCCGGACTGCATCCTAAGAAGTGTTGGATAACTACAGCAAGATAAAAGACTAAATGTAAATGACTAAGCAGGTGGGTTGGTAGCCAAACAAATAGAGCTCTTTGTAGAAGGGAGCATGTCTTAATTTGTCTGTGTTAACTGACTGTGAGACTGAAGTCAAAATGGTGTGTTTGGACTGGAGCTGTCATAATCACAGGCCCAAAACTGTTGATGCTGTGAATAGTCTGAGGTTCTGGAGCTGTGGTGTTCTGTTAGTGCTTGGCTGCTGGTGGTGTAGCTGAAATATCACTTGTTGTAGACAGATTGCTTATGAAGTCTATTTTGGTGGTAAAGCAAAGCTGTAGCAATAGCAATAGAAATGTTTCACAGCTAATTGAAAAGCATGCCTTTTATGGGGGATTATTTTATACAATCCAACTGAAAATTACAGCTAAGATGGATTTTTTTTCTTTAAAATTTCTGATTAGGTAGCTTTGTGAGAGGGAAGCTGTCCTTATTAAAATGACATTAAATTTGCAAGTACAGGAAACTATGGTTATTAAAAACTTAATTTTGTTTTGTCTTCATTGAAAGAGCTGTGTGGTATGGGAACTAAAACAAAAAACTCTTTGTCAAGAGTCTATTGCAGTATATTGTACATAAAGTTGCATTACTTTTTGTCATCTGTTCCCATTTATTAACACAAGCAATTAACTTTTTTGGTGGGTTTATGTCTTCAAGGAGCATATTTGGAAGAGATGTATAGTTATCTCATTTTTAGCTGTATTAAACCTCACATTCACTAACAGTACAACAGCTAGTGTTTTAGTGAAAGAGGAGATGAACACTTGTTTTCTCATGTCCCTTCATCACCATGAGAAGACCACCAAAACTGTTAATGGACTAAATTATTCCTAAATTATTCAAGACAGTTAAGAGAAAAAAAAATAATGGGAGGGAGAAGGAGAAGGGGTGAGGAATTTTGTGGTTTTTGATCTGGATGCTTTTCTTGAATAACATGTTCCACACTTGCTAATATAGTGATGAAAGAAAATAGCATTGGGAAAAGGAAAAAGAAATGTATCCAAAAAGGACACTAATAATTTTAGGAAATTTCAACTTAGTAGTAGTATTATTAGTATTATTTCAGAATAATTGTGCATGTGTGGACCTGGAAGTAACAAGGGCTGTATCGTTCTCAACTGAAATGGAACTCTAGTGCCAAAAAGAATCTCAAAGAGTTCAACTGCAATGTAAGTTGCTAATTCCTCTGTGAACCCCCTAACTTTGAGAACAGTCTTGGGCCCATGACATAGCAGCATCACTATACACAAATGCCAGTGATGTTTGCTTGTTACCAGTTTGTGATTGTACAATGAGTGTATTTTTAGTAGCGGTTTTATTGATAGCAGCTGTTCTGGGTGAAGAACAACTGTCTTTTGTTTCAACATATCTGCTTGGTGATTTCTAAAGCCTTAGTTTCCTTGTGTGTCTGGGCATTCCCAAACAATGCTTATAACAGGAGTTTTTGGGGTAGGGTGGAAAGCTTATTCTTAAGTTTACCCTTAGTCATTTCAATACTCTCAGAACAACTGGTACATTTTTTACTGAGAATTGAGTCACTGTTAATACAAATAACAAACATGATACCTAAGCTGTTGTTAAGACAATACTAGAATGCATTCTTCAGAAATTCCTAGTCTTCCAGACTGATGGAATAAATTTTCTTTAGCCTCTTCATCTATTTTACCAGTTGTTCTCAGTACTAAGCAGGGCAGACTTTGCTTTGCCGGTTACATTTGGTGTTAGCCCAGCCAGAGCAACAAGAACACACTAAAATACTGGACATTCAAGGAAATCTTCGTAAGTGGCAGAATAGTTTAAGGAATGTGACTATTAAAGACTAGGCTTGTGTATGTGGTGGTGAACAACCAAAGGAGTATAAAGGAACAAGCAGAAAATCAGCTCAGGGCTGAAGGAGAGTTAAGTCCACAGAACCTGTAACAGCTGTTAAAATAATCTGGCCAACAGTGGCTGTTGGCAAGTGCTAGTGTACTCAGTGTGCTAGTGCTGGTGTACATTAACCACTAGAGTACTTAGTAATGGGTACAATATTTCTAGTTAAAAAATATTTAATAGACTGTAGCTGGACTCAGAATTTTGTAATTTCCCCATAGCTACATGTGTTTGTCTGCCTGTTCGTTAATGTCTCTTTTTCCTTTTTTTCCCCCATGTGATCCTGAGCAAGTAAGACTGCAATCTAACAGGCTATAGTCACACTTAATCTGAAGTGGCAAAGCAAGAAAAAATTAATTTATTTCACATTTGCCTAAGGCTTTACATAGTTCTGATTTATCAACAATGCAATAAAAATAGTACTTTAAATAGTTAAGCTGATTGCAGTTTTCTAAATTAAATACTTGAATTAAATGGGGAGACAGAATGCAGGAGGAGTTGCAATTGGTCACCTTTGGTTAAACAGCATGATTGGTCTGATCAGCAGACACTATTCCATTGCTTCAATTGCTAGAAGCTAATTAAACACTTGCATTCTGCTAACTGAAGTGTATTTGGCCACCTGCAGTTTCAAAGTGCATGTACTAAAAAGGAAATCCCTATGCTATGAATGCCAAGCTCCTGCAATTCTAAACTTCAGCACCTAAGTGAAACAAGGAGGTGAAGCAAAGGTTGAAGAAGTGGACTGTAGAAAACTTCCTTTTTAAATTGTAGAGGACTTAAATTTGGGAGCAAGCTGGGCACCCAGGCAGCTGCACAGGTAGGTGCCTCACTGTCAAGGATCAAGATACTGTTAACTCTTCTCAAAGGCAGCGCTAGTGCCAGGGTGGTTCTTGAATGGTCAGAAGGCAGTTGAGCTGCTGGTGGCCCCAGCTCTTTAAGCATGTTCTGACCATCTCTCACACATCTGTGTAACCTCCTCCTGAGCTCTACTGTGAGATGTGTTAAGAGCTTTAACAGAAGCTACCATGAGACACAGGTACAAGCTCTCGGTATCAAGTTCACATAGGGCTTGGCCCCTCAGGAAAAGGAACCCTGAGAGAGGGAGGTCTGGGGGGACATGGGCTGCAAAGTTCTACCTGTAAATGGTGACTTTAATTTTTTTCATTGCATTTAAACTCTTTCTGCTGTTGTATTCTTTTAAAGAAAATTTCTGAAGTAAAAAAAAATTACTTTAGACTGTTAAGTGTGCTTGGAAGTTCAATAGAAGTAAAAGACATAGTCTTTGCTGCCAACTGAAGATAAAAGGCTAAGAAGGTGTAAGGAAGGGTCTGCTAGACCATACTGTCAGGAAAAGGAAGTAGGTATGCCTTGTGTAACTATTACATTACTTTAAAAACATAATTTGGAGGTGATATGAAATGTGAGTTTCCTGATCATCAGTGGGAAAAACAACATAAACAGGAATCAAATAAATCTCCAAGTGAAAAATAAAGACGTTAAAAGCAGCAGAATTTTAGATTGAAATCTGACTCTTTAGATTGCTTATCTAACAGTGGAAGGCAATTTGGGTGAGAGAATAAAACAAGACCTTTAGAAACTGTATCAAGAGGGATTAAAGGAATGGGGTTGCTTCAGTTAAAAAAAAAAAGGAAAACTGATTAGGATGACATAACCATGTTTCAACACAAAAGTTGCTGCATGAATGCAAGTGATTAATCATTGTATCTTCAAGCAATAGGATGCTCTAGCTTTAGAGCATAAAGGAAGAATAGTTATTCTGGGTCAAACTGAAGGTTTATTTAGCTGGTTATCTGGCTTTTGACAATGATCAAAAGTATATGCTTAGGGAAAAATATAACATTATAAAATACACAAAGTAATACTTACCCCCAAGAACGCTAAACCTTCAACTATTTTTAGCTCTGAGAATGCCAAAGTGAAGATTATTTCTATGTATTTAATAGTCTTAAATTGTCTTGTTCAAGAGCTTGGCAACTTATTTTTTCAACTACCATAAATTTTGAACTGTGACACATTGCTGTGTGACATGGAGTTCTGTGACTTAATGATACACTGTCTGAAAAATGATTTTTTGTTTATTGTGAACTTCTACTTGCTAGCCTAATTTAATCCTCCCCAATGCTTTTCCTGAAAGACACATTAACTCATCAATCCCCATTCATACTCTCTGTGCCACTCATATCCTTACATAACATCAGGAGTTTTGCCATAGGCATTTGAGGCTTGTACACTTTTTCCATTTTATCAATTATATGTCTTCAAGGTTTGCCAAAACAAATATGTAGGTCTGAGCATGCCTTTGCTTTATTTCTGTCAATATCTTGGGAAGAGGAGGTTTTTTTCTCTTAAACACATTTATTTTTTTAATCTGTCTCTTTTTGCTATTCGCTATAGAGAGTCACCTACAGGATATGCCTACTCTGTACAAGATCAAAGTTTGAGAAAAGTTTGTGTGTCATGCTTCTAAAGCACTAAATGTTGCTGAATAGAATCTTGTGAAGTCCTGTTTATTCACAGATGTGATCATCCGATTCACAGGTGATTATTTCAGTTGCTGGCCAGTGAACAAAAGAACTTAAAACCTTAAGGATATGATATATACTTGTTCATTAATTTCATCTTAAGTAAGTGCTTTTGTCTACAAATACAAGTAGCTGTCCAGAAATCTGAAACAGAGTGAATGTGTTGCATTTAGTTCAAACACTCTAGTCTGGCTTGCCGTCAAACACATTTTTTCCTGAACTGTTTCTGCTGATTCATTGTTACCTCACTTTGTATTGTAATGTTTAAGTGAAACATGCTGCTTTAACTGTTTTTAAATGAACTACCTTTGTGGCAGTGTTTTTTAGATGGGTCTTTTGATGCCTTTTTAATAGTGCATTAAAACTTAATGAATGCTGAGTAACACTAGAATCCCTATGGAAGCACATATGGTATCTGCATTAATACTGAATGAATGCATAATGATCAGTAGAATTTCAGTGATTTCCACATGAATCAACAGTGATGAGCCACTTAGTGTTACACTCAATTACATCATGTTTAATTTATGTAGCATTGTTTGGACATTATGTTTAAAATGTCTTTAGTAAATCATTCAAACTCTAATTGAGCCTCCATTTCAGGGACAAATTGCAGTGTAAACATAAAATTCATTTTTTTACACAACAATTAATTTATGTTGAAGCCCACTTGCAAAGGGTCAAGAATTGGATATATTCTCACTATTACTTCCTGAAAAATGGAATCCTAGTATGAAAACAAATTGTAGTAGCTGTTAAATTGTTTCTGTTCCCTTAGTTATGCAGCCATGAGACAGTTGGAAGTGCATTAATCCCCTGAACTCTGGGAACAATGGCAATAGCTCACCTGCTGCTAAGCAGTTCAGAAGACCTTTTTGGATCAGAGTATCTTGCCCAAATCTACACAGCAGACTCAGAGGTGTTCTCCACAATGCCTGACTAACACCACACCCCCTCTCATGTTTGGGAGGCCCCTCTAGCACATCCATTACTCCCTTGCAGCAAGCTGTACCAAGAGCTTTTGAAGAGTGACCATGCCATCATCTGCCAGAGGTAGACAAAGAGATGGTGAGGGAACCTACACTGAAAGCAGACACTGTCTTTCAGCTGTTCTCCCACCTTGTGCAGGCAAACACAGTGTTGATTGCCTGTGCAGAGGAATATAGTTTTGCCTCACTTCCAAAGCAGCACACAGGTATGAGGACCTCCTGCCTCACTTCATCTCCCCTGTTCCACATCATAGCACACTGAACACGGGCTGTTGGTTGGCCCTGGGGTGAAGGCTGGGAAAAGCTGCCAGTGGCAGCCCTTCACTGAAGTCTTTCACAGTAACCACTACAGCAACAGTATTTAAACAGGGCCCAGACTTACCAAAGGATGCTGTGCTGGACCCTGCCTTTCCAGACTGACTCCACATGGAAACTAGAGATACACATATATCTGATCATAGCAAAAAGTACAGATAAAGGTGCTTTGTAAGAGTAAATGGATATAAAGTATGCATACTTCAAACCTCCCTAGGAACAGTAAACTTCTTGGCTTCCACTTTTCCTGATACATTTCAGCAGATAACACTCTGACACACTGTTTCCGGGGACGTCTGCTTGACTGGTTTTGGACAGGTTCCATAGCAGGTCTGTAAAGATTCATTCATAGAATAAAGCTGAGTTTGCCTCTTTCACTCTGTCAGCTCAGTTACTCAAAGAGCCACCTAAACTGGTCTGACTTGTGGCACTTCCACTACTCCAGAAGGGGTCTTGAAGACTGTTCTCTCAAACCTTCTCACTGTTAGTTCAGGCCAGCAAGGTCTTATCAAGGGTCACTTTGACTTTAATATTCCTCCTCAAATCCCTGTTCCAAATACAGTAAACTGGAGAGGCCTTGGCTGAGGGGAGTTTTAGTTCTGCGAGGTTGTCCAGTCCAGCTGTCTTAACAAAAAAGACTAGAGGGAAAGAGGACTGTGTTAGGAGACAAGATCCTACCAGCAAATCCATTAATTTATTTTTAGCTTCAGAAGTTTTTCTGTGTTAGCTTCTAGCACTAGGCACCACATCCAGTTACTTTAGTTTATAGAGGATTTAACAGCTATGAGTTCACAAAGCTATAATTTTAATTTGCTGTTCTTTTTGATCTACTATAAGATTATATGATGGCAAGACATCTAGCAAATAGCTGACCAGCAACTTTGTTAGAATATCCATAGACAAAAAAAAATTATAATGAGAATGATGATAACAATACCTGTTCTCATTTCCCTGGATTGCTGAAAAATGCAAATTCAGACCTTTAATAATTGCTGCTCGGGCTTTCATTTCTGACAGCAAAGTGAGAGAAAAAAAATCTTTCCATCCTAAGAAACTGTAAAAGAGGCTATCAGAGGTTTTTTAATTTGTTTGAGGTTTTTTGGTTTGTTTTTTTTTTTTTTTCTTTTAATTACAATTCACTTAATTCAAGAATGAAATATAAGAGAGAAAAGATACAAAGATACTTATGGAGAACCTTTTTATTTTGCTTTAAAAAGTTCTTTTTTGGTTTATGTTTATCATTTTAAGGATTGTTCTCATGATTCAGGAATTCTATGCCATGTTAACTAAATTCCGGTTTAATCTGAATTGAATAAAATATATGCTAGCTTGCTGGCTATGATGATAAAATGCATGTACTGCTTAAAGAGAAAGTATTTGAAATATACAAAATAATCTGAAATGCACTTCTCTTCAATGTATGCCTAATAGATTTTAATGATATAATTATTTTTAATTTTTTATGTTGCTATATATTTTTAGAACCTGCCAAGTAAGAATATTTTTTAGAATTAGATGTAATGAGGTTATAATATTACTATAGCCTTTGGAATAACACCAATATAAGGAACAGTAGAAGAAAATAATTGAATGTATGCCTTGAGCTACATGATGACTGTTCAAACAGACTTCACAGAAAATTAGATTTCCTTGAATAGTGTTGTGGTTACAGTGATATAATTCATGTTTCATAACTCTAAAGAAATAATGAAGACATTATAACCAGAAATGTGTCAATTTGAATAAATTTATTATGAACTGCTTTGGTTTAAAAGCTCCCAATATGTTATAATAGAAGCCTACGTTCTTGCTTGAGAGCCAGCCAAACTGGGGTTTTAATATTTTAACAAATCACTTAATGGTAGATTTTTCTCTCCAAATAAACAAAAGGAGAAATGTTCTGAAGGGACTGTGATAATAAAAGATATTAAAATATACCTTTCTTACTCCCCATGGAAATTCAAACAGCTTTTGCCTGAATCCAAGTTGCAATGAAGCAAAATTCAGCCCATGCAAGAATTAAATCCCTTCACCCATTGCTGAACTGCAGTTACATTTGGATCGAATGCAATATTCAACAGGCTACCTCCAGCTACACTGCAAAATACCTTCTCCAAATAAAACCATGCAGACTAGGAATGATAATTGGAATATGGTTAAGGGACTTGCACAAAGTCCAGTATATCAGTAAGTTTCATATATCACCCTCAGTGATACATCCTGGCTTTAATATGATTAATAGGTGGTATTGGCTCTGTGGCCAGGGCTTGACAAAATGCTAAAATGGGCTTGAGGCCTTGAAGAGCTACCACAGGAAAAAGAATCCTCAAACACACTTTGTTAGTTCCAGTTCTTTAAGAGACTTTTCAATGGTTTGAACTTTTACCAGTAGGCTTTTTGCCAGATTAGTTACTGTCTGTCCTCCCACAGCCCATAATGAGAACACAAAACCCATAAAGCTACTACAGATTCTTTTGTCGTGTGCTGTGGCAAATTTGACAGAACTGTGCCTGTGTGCTTAGTCCATCTGTGGGATGGTTATGTCATCTTGAGGGATCCAGTAGCACAGAAATCCAGGCATAAAAAGTTTATGTCTAGTGTGGATGTATAAAGACCTGGACATTATAGAAAGAGAATGTATTAGTCCAGCAGTTCTTCTTGATGGGTAGGATGAAAGCTCAAGTGGATCTGAAGTCTGAAATCACTGTCTTACAAAGTAAGTTCAAGTAGTGTAAAAAAAGAAGAAAAAAAGCATTCTGCTTTTTCCTAATTCTGAGACAAGTATAATGAGTTGGGATAAATTTATGGAAGTGGAGAACACCAAAGGTTGAATTTGAAAGGGCTGAGTGGCTATGGTAATTTTCCTAATTTTGGATATGATCTCAGCTTGTACTCCTTCTTCCCAAATACTTCAGATACACCAAATGTTAAATTTCTTTGAAGTCGGGTGCAAATAATTTATGAACTTGTCCAGCAGCCAGCATTTTTCTCATTCTCCCCCTGTCCCCCCACCCCAAGGGAAATTTTGTAAGACTTTTTGACTGTAAAGCAGAATTTATAAGGTCACTATGTGTAACATAAGGTCTTGGTTTGGGAAGACAGGTATCTGCCAGGGAAAGTTGCAGTCTCCCTTGGAATGGAGAATGTAAACCACCCTCCACCTCTTTTTTCAATTATAAATTTGCAGTTAGAGGCTTTCAGGCAAAGATTTGGGGATAGAAATAGCAGTTCTTTACTAGTATGTAAAACAAAACAAACCAAGAAACAAAAAAAACCTTACAGCATTAATAACAAAACAATACCAAGAGCCTTGAGGGCTTTGTTTACAAAAGCCCAGGGGAGTTCAGTCTCGGTGCCCGTGCAGGATCCTCAGAGGCCAAGCTGGAAACAGTGGAAAAGTCCCGGGCTGGTGACTGTGACGGCAGANCCTAACCCCCAACACATAATTGTCTGGAATTATCTTCTATGTTATTATTCATATATTGTGGAGTATCTCCTTCATAAATATACAAAAGCACACGAGATGATTTCTTACATTTAGTGTTACGAAATTGTTCTATTTGTCATGGTAAAATTATGACTATTAGAAAAAAACCCATTTTTAAATTCTAGTAGGTACTAAACAACTCCAGACCACATCTTCAATAAATATGAAATCAAAGGGAAAGGTACTTTTTTCTCCAACTCAAAGGAAAAATGCCTTTTGGATTAGATTTAAAGCTGATTTATTGTTTGAAGTGGCAAATTATTAATGCATTTTACTTTTTTTTTATTTTTAGAAAAAAACCCCCTTCATTATACAAAGAAGGACAGCCTGATTGTTAGAGTACTAATTTTGGACTCAGAGTTTGCACTTCTTACTGAGCCACCAGTTCCATTAGATTTTGAGACAATCACTTAGCAAATTAATTACATTGTCTAATTTTCAACAGCAAACAGAGATGTTTAAGTCAGAAGACAGTTTTCCCAAGGTTTTCTATGTATTCAGAGGAAACAAAAAGTTGTTCTGGGATGGTTGTCAGCACTAAACCCCCTGTATTTTTTAGCTGACATCTGGAGTCTTCTGTTTCTCTCCTTTGTGATGGCCAAGCTAACATGGTATAGTTGTCTAAAGTCAGGTACTCTGAATACCCTCTTAGGGTTACTTTTTAAACATGTTCAGGTACATAAAGATGCAAACATTTACTCATCCGTATGGAGGGAATAAATACATTAAAATGTTAGGTGCATTGATGTTATGATAATTAGATCTGTAATAAGTGCTGAGATTGGCATTGTTAGATAGAGTTCCTGAATTACAGAAACTTGCATTAATAACCTTTTAATATAATAACTTCCAAGCCATCACCACATTGCTTTTCAAATATGAACGGTAGGTTGGTTTTTCAAAGGTTTGTTGAATATCTCATTTCCCGAATATAGATTTCTTTGAATAACTCTTGAGACAGAACAAATGACCTTTTCTGTGTGATTAATTCATTCTAAAGAGTGCTAAATGTCCTACCAGGTGATGTATTAAAATGGTGGCAGGTATGTTATCCTACAGTGGCCCTACCTCCAGAATTCCAGCTGGACTGATGAGCATTTGTTTGGTTTCTGTCATTTGGCAGAAACATAATGACTCCATCATCAGGGTTCAGCAGAGCTTTCCATTTCAGAGCCCATTTTCAAGGCATTCTAAATAGCACATGCACAGGTAGATTGATTTGGAAATTGCTTTGCTCAACCAAGGCTGGTGCAAATTTGAGGGTGCAAATCTAGGCTATATTATTCCAGTGATTTTGGAAGAGAAAAATTCCTCCTTTCTTCACATGTATGCAGATTTGCATATGAACACATTTCAAATTTCTTACTGTTCCCAGAATTAGAGAAAATCTCCTTAGATCTGATGAAAGCTTTCAAAATCCAGTTTCACACTGCAGTATGCCTGATGTTCCTAGACTTTGTTCCTTAAAGCCATGGCTAGTTTTTTGCAAGCTGCATATTACAGAAGCAGAAAAGAAATAATATGAGTGAAGTTCAGGCACCTAAATACAAGTGACTGGTGACATACTTAATACTTGATATCTGAGACATCCCCACAGGACAGACCTGTGTGACACAGGCTGAACAGGAAATCTATGCCATCTTAGGGCATGGTAGAATAGGGATCTAAATTGGTATGATAAGTCCGCATTTAGGTGAAGAAATCTCATTTACATCAATTCTTGCAAAAACAGATTTCATTTTGTCTTTCATTGCATCCATCAGCCTTCTATTCTGATAACAAAAGTGGAATGCTGCATGCCTTGAGTCTGACCAGGTATGTTGTTCCTTTAAGTCCAAAAGTTTACATTTGCCTTCCTTTTTGCATGGAGACTCTAACTGTGCTTTGTCTAGTTCTACTGTTTCAGCATCCTTGGCAGCAGCTCAGAAATGGCTGAGACTCATGAGTGGCGTGGCTGTTTGTGAAAGTCATTTTAACTCTACATTTCTTGTTTTTATTTTTTTGTGGTTGGTTTGGGTTTGTTTGTGGGGGGTGAGTTTGTTGGGGATTTTTTTTAATGCTTGTATTTTGTTTCCCACTCTACAAAATGACTAGTGTTAAAGGATCTTGAATCTGATTTCCCAACAACTCACATTACGGAAACTAAACTTCTATGTGCTGGATAAACACATGGAGTACCAGATAGCACAGTCACCTGCAACCTTCCTTCCATAATAATTGCATGTTTTTGTGCAGTATTCTGAAGGCATGTGAGGTCAGAAATTATGGTTTTTGTGTAAGGTGCAGTTCCAGAAATAGGGCTGTAAAAAGTATGAGCAGTACTCTGCTGTTGTGAAACATTGCCTGTTTAATTTATCTAAATGGTTAATAATTTATGTGATGTTTAAAGTCATCCACTTGTCAATTCTCTTCCAGAAGGTTACATCTAGTGCAGTAGCTGTTGTGGTACTAGGGGTAGTTATGGTCAAATGAAGCACATAATATACTGCTGCAGTTATTTCTGGAAGTGAGCGCACAGCCTCCAACTACCATTAGATGCAGACGTAGCCACTGTAACCCCCACGTATGTAACACTCACCCTGGGCTATTACAGCTCTCTCTAGGAAGGAACTTTAGGCCTCAGTTCAAGGTTGGCCAGCACAGATTGCATCACCTAATGCATCGTTTATTACAGACGTTCTGTGACTGATTTCATGCAGCCCTGGTGCGAGGGAGCAGAAGCCAGCATGTCACATGTCTGACCTGCAGCTCACAAACCCTACATGTCACTCAGTCAACCCTGGCTGAACCTCATTATCTGCTCTTGGCTACAACAACAAGATTATGATTTCAGAAATCATAAGCTCTTGATTTGATTTAATTTGATTGATCTGAAGGGTATCATTCTTACTCTAAAAAAACCTGCACAGGATTCCATTCCAATCTTGTGTTACAGTTCAAGGCAAAATTCCATCAGGGGGATGTTCTGACAGAGCTATCACAGGGAATCACAGAACTTGCTATTGAAACAGCAAACACTGTTGTCAAATCTGGCAATAAAATCCATCTCTCTACTCAAGTTTCTCACAAAAGTATGCTAAAGTATTCATGCTTTTCAATTGAAAAAAGAAAAAGTCCTAAACCAAACAAGAACAGAAAACAAGTGCAAATCTGCTTCTTGATAGTGCAGAAAAAGAGAACGTAGTCAGGGGAAACACTGGAGTGTTACTGTGTTGTGGTTTGTGAAACTGTACACTGAGTTTCAGATTAGGTTGAAAAGCAGCTTGGGAAATGACTGAAACTGGTGGTACTGATTTAATCCCTTAGAGAGTAACCTTTTCCTTACCTGCAATAAAAGATACACATTTTAACAAAAAATGTAAACTTAACATTCAATGCAAGCTGTAACAATAGGGATCACTCCTCACCAAACATTCAACCACAGATACTTTTCAAAGACTTACACACCACTGCCAGGCAGTTAGTTAGTGGTATCCCCATTTGTGGTCACTGGCTAAATTCGGCTCTCATGAAGTACTTGAGCCCATTTTCAAAGTTATAAATGGACTTTTGAAATGCTCAAGAAGGAGCAAGAATACACAACTCATTGTATGAGGACCATTTGTTCAACACATTTTAAGGCCATTGAGATAATAAATACACATAAATTGGGGCATGCCTTTTTTACTGAATGAATTACTTTTTTCTTAGGGTGATTTTCTGTATTCTTAGGGTGATCTTCAGCATTGCTGCTGATGTAATTTATTTTGGGGGGCTTTTGGAGAAAACATATGGGGAGATGACATGCTTGGTTGTAGCCTTGCACTGGAAAAAGTTGCTATTCCTGTGGCTTCAATCTAGCACTTGAATAGAAATAATTCCTTTACTACTGCAGCTAGGACAAAAGATGGTGTAAAGGTATGGTATTAGCTCTCTTAGGGCAGTGAAGCTTGTAGTGGTAAAACCATTTTACATACATTGCAAATATTTTGATAAAAGCAAGAGGGGATGGGTAGAAGGGTGACAAAAAAAGCCAACAAAAATCCTCTACAGTTTTTGAAGATAATCAGAGGTATTTTGGATTTTTTAAACCTCCACTTTGTCAGTAATAATTGTGAGTTTACTCTAATTAAAGGCATAATTTTGTCACATTAATCAAGTGTTGTGATTCTAAATAGCATACAGGCTTTTGAGAACTGGAGAGCTTGATTTTCTGGAAGTGGGGTGCATACTGAATAGCTTGAATCTGTTGCAATTTTTCTCAATATATATTTTAATTTTACTTGATAAACACCTGAACCTGATTATGACTAAGAAAGGGAAAATTAAAAGAGAGGGAAAAAACCTACTGAGCTGAGTATTGAAGAATACACAGAAATTTAGTTTTAGGGAAATGTTAAATCTTAGAAGAACAACTGTACTGCACAGGCATAGCAATTATCAAAAACCACACTAGGCAGCTTAAGTGTATTTATGATGAAAAGGAAACCAAGTCACACAGCTCAACAAATGTTTTGGTGTTGGGTCTTAGTAGAACTCTGCCAGTCTTTTAATATCAACTCTATTTAAACTGTTCAGAGATTACTGGGTTTATACTTGTTCAAAGGAGGAGTTAAAAGAGGTTACACTTGAGCAGATTCTAGGCCAAACGCTCTCAGATATCTTTAGCCAAGCTCAGGAAACCATTTTTATTCTTACAGTTGTTTGCAAAGAGAGACAGCAAGGCAGAAGAACCTTTACTTTCACATTCTCATGCATGTAATATTTCCAATGCTACACTGGAACAATCACATGCATCCTTCTGTGCTTCAGTATTCCACTGACTGTATTTTCCTCGTGCAATGCTATTCCCAGAGAAAGCACTGACAGCAGCAAGCATCAGGACAGACTCTGAGATATAGAAAAAAAATTAAGTCAATTTGTTTCTTACAACATGCAAGTGAAATTATAATAGCAATACATTTTTATTGATTTTTTTCTAGAAGTGACATTGTTGCTGTCATGCTTAATTAGATTACCACCAAAGTTATTTTGAAAAATTATTTTATTTGCTATTATTCATTCTAATTGGGGTTTTTATTTGCCTGGCATTTTAAAACAATTACATGACTAAGCCAAAGACACAAAAACACGCCATGTATGTCAGTTCACAGCTGTGTAACACGTTGCACAGAATAGGTGAAAAGTCAAAATATATTTTCTTTTTGTGGCTGAACTTTTTAAATGCAGATGAATATCACTATACAATTGCCACCTGCAGGTTTTCATCTCTTCCCAATCTCAGTTTTCTACCTAGAGCACTTATACCAGTTGTCCTGTCTTCTATACTTCTGAAGACAAAGAGGTTTAACATGTCACAGTTATGCCTGTGAATCAATTAGGCAAAAAACCCCAGTGGCCTGGTCTTTGCAGTAAAAGGATAACTGTTCACGAGCAACGAGCAAACCCAGTCAATTATCTGACAGTGTAAAATTCCTGATATATTTGCCAGACTTTGTATATAAGAACTTAATCAACTCAGACCTCTACTTCTGCTGAACAGAATGAGCTGTTCCGGGGACAAGGAATCCTTCATTTCATTGAAAATGAATGTCCTGCAAAATCATCTGTGACTCAGCCAAAATGAAAACTCTTGAGTATTGCTTCTATGACACAAAAATCCTTCTCCAGAATTGAAATCTTGGCTTGTGTATGATTTTTTCAGCAGATTCAGGAAAACAGGAAAGCATTTGCCTCAAAACATTCTCTATTTTTACCAGTCTCACATCTCAGTTACTGCACCTGACCATGCCAAGGACAGTCAGAAGGTGGCTTCTACATGGGGCTGTCCTCACCAGGGGCCTTCAGTTTTTGACTATTGAACAGACTGACTTAAGACAGTTTTACCCCCTCTGCTTCGTGCCATCAAAATGTTCTTCATACAGAAAGGGGTATATTTTATTTTGAAATCAGATGAACGCTGATAAGGAGAGCCATGGAATTGCCAGAGAGGGATTTGCGTACATAAAGCAGAGCAGGAGCAGGCTGCTGTGGAGCAGCCCAGGGCACGCGGGAAAACCTTTTCACATTCCGCTGTGCTCCAGGCTGTGGCCGGACGTGGGTGCTGGGCCCAGCCCGGAGCCCAGCCTCCTCCTGAGCCGCTTTTCTGGCACAGGGCAACGGGTCTGGCCCCCGGCCTCGGTCATTCCCTGTTTCTCCAAAGCATATCCATAAATTCCCGATGCACAGAGGGATGTGTCAGTTCAGTTAATGATTTGCCAGGCGCGGAGTCGCGTGTCAGGCCCGTCCGGCGGTGTGCGGCCAGAGCCCGCCGCTTAGCACGGGGCAGGAGGTCACGGGCCGTGCCGGGGGCAGGGCTGCCCGCGGTGCCCCCCTCCGGCGAAGGCGCCGAGGCGCAGGGCGG
>VXBB01009311.1:379697-533484 GCA_013399915.1 Illadopsis cleaveri | reverse complement strand
CCCACCCCCTTTTTATTTTTTGAGGTTTCTCAGTTTGAGGTGAAAAGAGCCAGCAGTGCCGAGCCTGCCTTGTCAGGATGAGCCAGCCGCTACTTTATCCTTGCAGTGTCTTTCTCAGAGTGTTGGTGAGATAAAGCCGCTTCACCGGGAGCGATGCCGCTGTCAGCGGTGTGCACCCCGTTTGTTACCTCTCAGGCTGTTCTTAAAGGCATTGGTCTCTATTCTTAGTAAAGGAAGCTCTGAGCTGGGTTTTTCATGAAGCATCTGATGAGTTTTAGTAGACTGAAGTTTACAACATCTTAAAATACTGCATTACAGGATTTTTTGCTCCTCCTTAAGCAAAATACCACTTCAAATGAATGAGTTTGGTGAGGATTTTCACTAAGTAAAGTATCTTCATTCTGTATTGTTAGCTTATTCTGGTGGTTTTCCCCACTTTGGACTAATTACTAAATGAAATCTGGAATGATACTAAAGAAGGTAATAAAGCGTTAAGCTTGGAGGCATCAACTCACACATGTAGAAAACTCATAATATGTCGGCAGATACAAGTACATCAGGTGCTTTAGGTGCAGGTTTTCAGACGAAATCAAGTAGACAAAGTGCTCTTCAATATTTTATGTGAGAAAAACTTGCACTGTAATGTACACAGCAGTCTAAACAACCACATTATTAATGTGATACTTTAAACCAGTGCATAATGAGCTCTTCGGCAAGTACAGTAGTGATTACCTTCACTACTCCTGGAAATGCTGCCTGGTGATACTTCTGACACAATCTTGTTTCAGCAGACAGCAGCAACTGAGACATTTATTTTATGATGGGGCTTCAGAGATGCCAATACAAAACTAACTGAAAGCAGAAATGAATGGATTGCTTTGCACTGTTTTCTCTTTTCAGTCACTTTAATTCGATTCTGGTTTAAAAAAAAGTTTCCATTGTTTAAAATACTGCTGTGATATACTTGGGAAGTTTTGCTGAGAAGTTACATGCATCTACTGTTGTAATATGTGTACATAGGGAATGGCATAAACACAGGGACAACAAAATATTTACTAATGTCCTTAGAAGCCAATATAAATATATCTCTGCTCTTACTCTGCAAAGACTTACGCATATTCAAACAACTTTATATTCAGAGCTGAATACTTGGATTGCTTTCAAGTAGTGTTAGGCACTGTATGTTAATATATTCAGCCTACTGATTAAATAAAATAACTGCAAAAAAAAAAAAAAAGCTATTTGCTGCAACCATGAAGCATCGTGGTATTAGTGCTTTAGTAGTTCATGTATTGTGGTTGGATATTGCAATTTTAACAGCAGCTGTTACAATTATTGCATGATATTATGTATTCTGTTGAAATAGGAGAAAAAAGAAAGGGGACAGTATTTTGGAGAACCCATCGATTCCAAATCCTTTTCCTGAGCTGTGTTGCTCGCCGTTTGCATCAGTTTTGTCAGCCAGTCTGTTGCCCAAGGCAACTTCAAGAAAAAAGCAGGTATGATTTATAAATTATTATTTGACAGTTTCTGAACTGGTTAAATGAAAGCTTGAGGAAAAGCTCGGTTACGTATTAAATTATTTTTCTAATAGAGGTGTTCCATATTTCTGTAATTTGGTGAAATTTTCTCTGTAGGTCATCAGTCATTGTAGAAAATGAGGTTTTGGAATCTGTGACTTGAGACATGACTGTCCTTTCACAGACTCTATGTGTGCTCTGCAGATTTTTCAGTTTAAGTGGAAAGGGGCAGGCAGGCAGTACTTTGTGTCCTTAAATGAGAAGTTAATTTCTTTTTTCCCTTCCTCCCCACCTCCAATCACCGTCATCAGTGTTATAGAACAGAGGGTTTTAACAGTCAAACAGCTTTTCTGAAGTTCTAATTTTGCCAGGATAATGGAAAAAACCTAAATTGATGGGGAAGGAGCAAATGCTGTGTACCTGGCTATATGTTATATGCATGTGTGTTTATCTGTGTATTGCTGATGTTACTACATTTCCATAAAGACCTTAAACTGCAAGTCAGGAGAGGATCTGAGGGGGCTGTTCAGACACAAAGTTTCCAGTTAATGGAGATTACTGGTGTCAAAGATCAGTTTCACTCTTTGAAAAGTTACCTGTCTCATTCTCTCTTTTCTTGAGACTAGAAGGAGTTCTGACAAGGAACATCTATGGGATTAAGAGTACTCCCTCCTTCACACTCTCTGTTTTGGTGGTCTGCATGATTCCTGTTTTAACAGTTTTAAGGGTGATATTGGAGGTGGAAGAACTTGAACTGCTGCTGGTTATTCTGTTTTTAGATTTGTGTGAAGACTGTGCCTGGAAGTTGAAGTTTCTTGTAGTTGTATTAACTTTTCTGGAGCTAACCTACCACAGCTGTTTCTGTGCACCTGCCAGAGGACTTTGTTAGCCAAGTTGTGGCTAGCACCTTAAGGAGGAACCTTTTCCTCACTTCTCCTGTGAAAAACATGTATGCATCTGGGAAACTGATTTGATCTTGCCCTATTTTGCATGTACACCATGGTGTCTCTCTCTAAGCTATGGTGTCTTTCTGGACTACTTTTATTGCCTTTAGTTCTTCTCCTACGATAGCAATACTAATCTGAAGCATTTCTGGTCAGTGTGCATCTGAATGTTGCTAACGCAGTGGGATAAAACTGTTCAAGTTTCGTCTTCTTGGGCAAGGTGGAAGCATTGGTTGTCTCTGCAGAGGCAGGAGAAGCACTACATTGGTAATGTCTTTCAGAGCAAAAGGACTAAAAATCACATTCTTAAAAAGATATTTTAAATTAGTCATGTTGCAGATCTAAATTGCAGTCATTGTGGTAATCTTTGGGCTTGAAACTGGAAAGCATGATTTAACACACAAAGGTCAACTGCTTTTGTGGCCATATTTAACATAACTGACAGGCTTGATTGGTTAAACCAGCTAAGTGTTAACTTCAGTCTTCCAGAAGTTGAAGTTCATGTCTTCACTGACTTTACTTCTGTTCTCCATAAAGCTTCATGTGTACTTTTTGTGATGACTTCTGCTCACAGTGCTTCCATTTCTCCTGGATTTTCATTTAAGAATGTAGTGCTCTTTCTGGTAAAAGCAGGAACAAGAACAACTGGTTTCCTGACAGAAGCGAGCTAACATAATGCTAGTGTCTGTTGTAGGGTCTGACCTGTTTTTCGGCTACCAGAAAAATGGAGAGAAATATTCCTGTTACTTTTGTGGAGCCATTTTCACAAGACTATGGTTTCTGTCACCTAGGTGTCTGTTAATGGCCACTGCAGGAATAATGATACTAGGCCAAGCAGACTGTTTTTCAGACTCAGCATGACCGTTGTTAGATTCTTCATCTAAAATTATTAATGTTAAGGCCAAATGACAGCTGTCAAATTAAGCTTTTGTCTTTGAAATTCAGGTTGAGGTCTTCTAATAGGTTAATAAAATTACTCAGGTTTAAAGAGAGAAAAAATGCTAAGTAGGTGTGCGATGGGAAGTGAACTGGCTGTGACTTTGACTTCCCACAGGTGGCTGTGGAACGCTGCTTGGAAATGTCATGTTTCCACCCCCTGTCCTTGTCCTTATTTTGTCAACTTTGTAGCAGCTCTGTGTGCAAATACATATCTGTATACAAAATTTTCATGAGTATTACTGTTTCAGTTTGGTAGTTTACTAACTTAAGAGAAACCAGCTACTCTTAAGACTTTTTTTTTGTGCATAGCGTTGACAGCTGCCAGAATTCTTTCTGTTGCCTCTCTGATCTACATATGTTTTCAGTGATTCTTCTTTTAGATTGCTTGCTTTTGATTTAGTTTCTTTTTCTGCTGTGCTTTTAATTTCAAGCATAGGGAAGAAAAATTGCAGAGTGAATTTCTACTTATGTCTTGTAGGTAACTATTATCAAAATGGGTGTTTCTAAAAGAGGAAAAAAAGATGCCTCTTCTGTCTTGTTTTTCTCTCAAAAAAATTTTTCTGCTTCTGTAGAAGAAAGAAGTTGTCATGAATATCTGCTCTTTTATTCATAGCACCTGTGACAACTGAAATTTTTCTACTTCAAAATAGATAATTAACATTATTTTGAATTTTTGTTTTTCTAAGCTGAAATCCTTACTGTCTTCTGATGATCTTTTATCATAAGCCTCTCAAAACGTCGAACATGCTGCTTGAACAGCATGTTTGTGGGGTTGACTCACTGAAAATAAGTTTATAAAAGCAAATTGGTAAAAGCCATGTAGCAGGATAGTGATTTACCTCTGTGCTTGGGAAGTGGTCAACTGCTTTTGTGGCACATACTCATAGAGACTCTCTCTCTTATTCGGTCTGTCTCACCAACACAGCTGTCCATCTCTTTTCCCCCTTTGCAGTTTGGAAGAGTTTTGTGTTACACCTTTGAATCACAGAATCATTGAGTTTGGAAGAGACCTCCAAGATTGTTGGGTCCAACCTTTGACTGAACACCACCATGTTCAATTAACCATAGCACTAAGTGCTATGTCCATTAGTTTCTTGAGCACTGCCAGGGATGGTGACTCTGTTGCCTCCCTGGACGGCCTGTTCCAGTGCCTAACAACCTTTTCACTAAAAAATTCAGAAAAGCTGGCAGCCCACGGCTTGGACAAGTGCACTCTTCCCTGGGTTGAGAACTGTCTCATGGCCAGAGAGTGATCGTGAATTGTGCTGCTGCATCCAGTGGGTATCTGGTCATTGGAGGGGTTCCCCAGGGACGAGGGCTGGGCCTGGTCTTGTTTAACATCTTTACTGATGATCTGAATGAGGGGATTGAACCTACCATTAGCAAATTCAAAGACCATGGGAAGTTGGCTCAGATTTTGATCTGCTGGAGGGCAGGAAGGCCCTGAGCAGGCTGGATTGATGGGCCAGACCAGGGGCATGAGATTCAACATGACCAACTGCTGGAGATACAACAGCCTCATGCAGTGCCAAAGCTTGGGGGCAGAGTGGCTGGAACATGGCCCAGCAGAAAAGGTCCTTGGGGTGCTGGTTGACAGCAGCTGAACATGAGCCAGTGTGTGCCCAGATGGCCAGGAAGGTCAAGGGCATCCTGGCCTGTATAAGGAATAGTGGTTCCTGCAGGCCCAGGGACTGTACTTGGCACTGGTGAGGCCACACCTTGAGTGCTGTGTCCAGTTCTGGGCTCCTCACTTTAAAAAAGGACATGGAGATAGTAGAGAGTGTCTAGTGAAGGGCAACAAGGCTTGTGAATGGACTAGAGAATGTGTCTTGTGAGGAGCGGCTGAGGGAGCCGGATTAGTTTAGTCACAAGGAGTCTCAGGAGGGACGTGATTGCTCTCTACAGCTCCCTGGAGAGAGATTGGAGTGAGGTGGGGGCTGGTCTCTTCTACAGTACCTGCAGTGAGAGAACACGTGGAAGTGTTCTTAAACTAGACAGGGGAAATTCAGATTAGATAATTTAATAAATTTTTCTGCTGTTAGGGTGGTCAGGCATCAGAGTAGGTTGCCCAGGGAGGCAGTGGAGTCACCATCTCTGGAGGTGTTTCAGAGCCATCTGCATCTGGTGCTGGGTGGGGGTTTAGTGGTTTAGGGGTTACAGTGGTGGTGCTTGGGTTGAGGTTGGACTGGATGATTGTAAAGGTATCTTCCAAACCTGATGATTCTCCGATTCTGTGAAATGCGTTCAGATAACTGAATTTCATGTTCCAGGGTGGAAGACTTTGAATAGGCCAAAAAACCCCATCTTTCCCCTCGTGTCCAACACAGCATGGTCAGTTTGGTGGATGGTGGGAAATGTTGCCTTCTTCTGAGGAATCAAGCATCTGCTGCTATTAGGTGGAATGCATGAACTCGTATGGAAAATCTAGTGTCTCAGAGCTTGTGTTCTGTAAGAAATTACAAGGAACTGAAGATACAAAACACTGCACTTCTGTCTTTAATTATGATCAAAATAAATATTAGTAGGGAAAAATATGAATTGTAAGAAAACTTGTTCTGTTCTTGCTGTCTTTGGTCAAATGAGATAAGAAGAGGTTATTGTACCTTTATGGAAGCTTAGTTTTAAATGCTTTCTGCAAAGAAAACCTGAATATTTGCACTGCAGTGACAGTTCTTGCCCTGCTCAAGGATAAGCCAAAAAGTGTTTCATGACAAAAGTAGTTCAAGGTAATTAGTACCTTGTTTCTTTAAATTAAATTAGAAGTGCAAAAATAAACTCAAGTAAATCTCAAGGTGAAGAAAATCTGAAATTTACCTTGCCTCTTTTGTCTTTTTTGACAAAAGAGTTCTAAACAAGTAGATATTTTTATCATGTAGAATACAAATATACTCCCACAGTGTTCTTTCCAAGAAATCAGTGTATAGAGACCTCATGTGATTGTAGTGGAATTGACTTTGCTTTTTGTGTTTATAAAGATTTGCATGTAAAGCTCTTTGACAAAGAAAAGCTAACAGGAACTTTATGTTAAAGAATAGATTTTTAAAATTTTTGCTGTTCTAACTTTATGAATAATATTGAGCATTGACTGTTTTTTTTTTTTACAGCTATAGTTCAGGGTCTTCTAATGTATCTGCTTGGAGCCTCATTCTTCAAAACTGCATATAATTCTACTAGCAGACGTATAGGGCTAAGTCTTTGGTCTTTAAATGTTTTCATGACAGATTTTTTGGCTGAAGTATCTGTTTACTCTTGACTTTAAAAAAACCAAAAAACAAAAAGATTTTTTTTTTAAATGCAATGATTCATAAATTTCTAATCAATTTCCAAGGGTTGAGACATCTTTTCCAACCAAAAGAGGCATTACTTGAATTTACTCTGTAATTCCAGTCTGTGTGTTTATTTCCAGATTTCCTTCCAAGCTGGAGACAATTACACATGTCCTCCTTTATCAGTTCTCAAATCTTTTCTTCTTTACAGCCTCTAAACATATATCAGTTTTCCTCATGTCCTACCTTTAAATTACACAAAAAATACTTAGGATTTTAAAGTCAGAAAGGAAGGGAAAAAGTCCTTCCAACCAGTTTATAGATTAACAGTAAAAACATTTTGTACAGAACCAGCTTAAAGAGCTCAATGAAGTCTCTAATATAGGAATTGAAAAAGGATTCAGTTGGATTCCTTTTTGTGATGTTTCTATTTCCATTTCCTGTGCTCAGTTCTTCATTTATATGGTAGTACCTGCCCACCAAGGAAAGATTTATTGATATTACAGTAGATTGGAATTATTTAGAGCCCTGTTAAAACTAGATATTTTAATGCAAGTACCTTTGTACTTTGACTAGTCATCTTAACACTGGGACAGGAAGTCACTTGTCTACACGGGCAAAAATCAGGAGGCAAGGTTGAACAATTTCTTGTTTTAGCAATCAGGAATATTGCCTGGTTTATACTGGAGGTGCCCTATCACATGCTGTCTGATTCATCAGCCTGAGAAAACTTCAGAATAATCCCGTTTGTTTCTTTTTGTATTTTACTTTATCTTCCTTACATTGAAATTAGTTGCTTTCTGTCGAACTTCACATCAACCCTCAATGTTTTCTTTCACTTTGTTACTGTCCGAAACAACCCAAACAAAGACTGTAAACATTCTAACTTCACAAAAATAGCATGTCTTTATTTTTGGGGTTTTTTTCTTTTCATTTTTTTTTCCTTTCTAGTAGGCAAGAAAACAAGGGCCCTCTAACTTTTGTGGTTACTAAGATATTGCCTCTGCAAGCTTGTTGCTTAATCAGGAAGGGGTTAGACTTTAAGTATTACAGTTTTTAATTATTAAAAAAAAAAAAATTATCGGTACTGTCAAAGATTTTGGTAGACATATTGCCAGTGTTTGTCAGATTGGAATGGTTTTAACAATCCTTTGGATTTTGATAGTTTTGGATTCATCAGCTTAAAAGTCAAACCTGAAGTTTCTTTGCTTTGCTTTTAGGCCAGTTTTTTCAGTACAAGAAGCTGCCTCTTCTGTGCTATTTGGGAAGTTCTATTTTGAACAAGAAACCTCTGTGATGTTGCAGTAGATCTAATAACTTGTCTAGAAAAACCTTTGTAAATTTGGAAACCTTGATTTTTCCAAAAAATGAACCTTTAATATTTATCTCTTAAATTCTGTGTTGACTACCTGGCATTTTGGCCCTGTGGTGTCTCGGTGTCGTTACAAGGTGTCTAGAGCAGATGATGATAAAAGCAGCGTCAACTTCTTTGAATATACAAGAGACTTGTCAGTTAAAGCCAGGTGAAACTGCAGGGAACCTCTAATGCTGCTGAGTCACTTTTGATAATTCAGTTTCATTGAATTTGACATTAAAAGATTAAACTCTCATGAATGGAGCTTGAATCCTCATAATTTTCAGAAGGAAACGAGATATGATCGATATTAACACAGTTTTTACTTGTAATTGCTCCCAGGGATGTATGCTTTTATCTAGGGTTAGACTGGAGAACTGAAAAGTTTGGGTCATTTTGTAGCCACTCTATACTTGCCATAGACAGATCTATGATTAAAGAAATATTTTATTGACAAATCTTTTTCAAGGTTTCTTCTCATTGCTGGCATTGTCAGTAAGTGATGCTGTGGTGAGGAGGGGATGCAAGAGGTCAGTACTGTAACAGCAGAACACTATTGGTGTCTTCGTTTTATGGACCCATGGTCTGAACTGTCTTTGATCAGAACAGGTACACGTTCCCCTCTGACTTCCTGGGACACACAGTTGAGATTAATCAGAACAGTGTTTAGTAATACTCACAAAATTAGATCAAACCTTAAGTATTTTGTGTAGGGTTTTTTTCTCCATTTTGCTTTTCCTCTATGTTCTTTTCTGGTCTTATAGAACTTCTGTAGCTCTGTTCTGGTCTACTTTTGTTGTGTCATTGCCCAGTATTTTAAACATTTGTGTTATATCAGCTACTGCTATCTTTATATCACAAACAGTTTATAGTTGCACTGAATAAGACTAGGGTAGTCAATGATTCATAGTTAAATTATTTAAATACTGCAGGTTTAGTAAAGTTGATAACTTAGATGATTCTTAATAAAGGTTTACAACCCCTTTTGAATGAAAAGGTGTGCAACAGAAGGAGAAAATACAAGGTACTTTACCATTCGTTTTACAGTACTAAAAAGTGTGTAAGGTGATTGAATTTTCATGATTTTATCATCATAAAACTTTGTTATTCCAGTGTTGGGGCATTAACTGAAGAATGGAGCTCAAACTCAGATCAGTTTTTACCAGGAGTTCTGGTGCAGTTTTAGCATATCCTTGGATTGCTGCATTTCTGATGTTCTGAGAGTTATTATTTTTTCAAATAAGAGCTTCAGAACTATACAAACAATCAGAGGGATATTCCTGTTCTACTTTTGTGCATAAATGTTGACACAATAAGCATAATTTCGATGTTATATTAAAAAAACCCTATGCCTCCATATAAACACCACTGTTTAACCTGGTCAGTTTTCACCAGGTAGAATTAACTTGATCATCCATGTAGAATAGTATTGGATTGTGATTGATAAAATAATTTAAAACTCTTTATACATTCATATTTTCTTGTATCTATTTACAGTAGATAACTGAAGACTTGTTCTTTCACATGATGATTCCAGAGCCACTAATACAGTAGGGTTATTCCCCCATGATTTTTGCTTCTTGCTCTTTTTAACTCTTTGCAGTGGTAATCTTTATGCTTGTGCCAGTTTAATTAAGAGATCAAGCTAGAGTTCCTGGAATGAAGACTGGATCAGTTGGAGATGTCACTGTTCGGACAGGAAAATGACTCCACATTTTTTTAAGGTGCCTGCTGATATCATGCTTCACTCTCTCCTTTCAGTTTCCCTTGTGTAAGAAAATGTATAGAAACTAACAATAACCTGAGATCTCTCACCCTTCTTACCATGCTGTGTAGTAGAGGACAACTTATATCTGTGTCTTAACATCTGCAGATCACTTAGATGAGTATCTTTAGGGTAATAGTTGTCTGTTGGTGCTTGTATAGCAGGAACGCCGATGGCCAGGCAGTGGAAGGGCATCCTGTTATGGGCAATTTGTGCTGATCTCTTTTTGTGTGTGTGCAGAGGCAGTAACTGATACAGCTTCCAGCTGGGGATTTCAGGGCTCAGGATGTCCAAACTTTTCTAGCAGTTGATTATTCCTCCTAACAAGATGGCACTTGTATCTCTAGCAAGTGGTGAAATGCAGCAGTGATAAGTGCGAGATAACAGTTGACCAATGCCCATGTTCTCCATGTTTGTTTGCAGCATATTGCTCCTTCTGCAGGCATTCACACTTTTATGGCTGCTTTTGATTTGGGAATGAACAGAAAGAGAGACTTTCAAGACAGAGTATTTAAGCATTCCTCTCATGTTATAGTCCTGACGGGAGTCACCTCAGATGGGAAGACTTAAAAAAAAATGCTAATCAGGCCAACAAAAATCTTTCAAGAAGGACAGTTGTGGGAGGAGAAACTAAGAGGGAGAGGAAATTAGACCTCTGCTCTAGTAACAACTTGAAGTTGCTTTTCTCCTGTTTCAGTCACAGAACATTCATTTGCAGCTAATCAGCTCATATTTTAGCCCAATAGTGTACATGATATTTAATACTTAAGTCTCAAGAGAGAAACATATATTGGTTGTCTTAGAGGTGTGCCTGTGCTTCTAATTAGGATACTGATGAGATGTTCCTGCCTGTTTCTGATATGCTTATACTGCATACTGGTAGGTCTGTCTTTTAGCTTCTTCACTTGATATTATATCCACAGGAAATCAATATACACTAGATTGTCCTGTGATCAGAATGGGATTTTTCAATTACTGCATTCTTGGGCTATAAATAGCCTTTTTATATTAGTTATGTTATGATAACTCCTGTTACTGATTACATTAAGACTTGGTGTTTATGAACAGCTGCAAGCTCTTGATAATGGCACAGCAGTGGTATCAGCTGTTGAGAAACAGGCTGGAAGTTTGCAAGAATTTGTTCTCATAATTGCTAGAATTT
The DNA here is from genome assembly GCA_013399915.1 of Illadopsis cleaveri. Lineage (NCBI taxonomy): Eukaryota > Metazoa > Chordata > Aves > Passeriformes > Timaliidae > Illadopsis > Illadopsis cleaveri. The sequence goes on along the minus strand of VXBB01009311.1, from coordinate 522,534 downwards.
TCTGCTATGTAGTGAGAGGGAAGCCCATGCAATATGAGGGTTTTCTTAAATAACTCAGCTGACAGAAATTCATCAGTGTGCTTTTCTATCAGGCTTGACTCTATTGATTACAAAAATAAGCAGCTGAAAAGCTTTGCAAGGAGCATGTGTAACACTTTAAGATCCCCCAAGTCTGTGAGGAAAATTGGCAAGGATGGAAAACTGCATTATGTTCCTTGTGGCTCAAACTTCTTTGTGAATTTCCTAGGTACATTGTAATGTCTGTGTTGTTTTACAGGTAATACAGTCTGTTTTAGTGCAACTGCATCTGCACCAGTCCTTATTGACCCTGCAAGAGGGTATACTGTATGCTCTGTGTGAAGATTAAGACCTATTAGTTTTCTTTGTGTAAGGTACTATATGAGTAGAAAAACAACTCAATCACTTTGAGACCTCTCTTTTGTGGGGTTGTTTTAAAGTAAGTAGTTATTTGTCAAGTGTATGTAAATGTACCTGTGCAGAAAACACCCTCTGTGTGTTGCTATGGTCACATATTAAAGGGCTCTTCTGGGAAAGACACAAAGTGACTGTGCCAGGCAGACAGGAGCACTCTCACAAGGAAGGGCAAATGGCACCACGAATAACTTACCTGATTTATCTTGGTCTTGTGTAATAAACTTCTGCCTTAGCTCAAAGACAAGTACAAAAAGTAGCATCAAATTTTTTTATAAACCTTACTGGATTTATGTTATCTAGATTTTGTTTTTCTTTTACAGAAGCAAAAGCTGAGTCTGATTTGCTCTTGTTACCTATAAATGCTCACATTCCTGCATTATATCTGGCAGAACTAGGAATAGATCAGCTCTTGTGACTCCATATTCAGTGCCTTAAGGACATCACTGACCTTCCTCTTCTAGCAGGATATCTCTATTCCATATGTTGTTATAAAACCCTTATTGGAGTTACTAATTTACTAAGGGCATTTCAATTCTTGCCCACTCCATTTAGTCACGCTTTCTTAAGTGGCAAGAAGCAGAAGTGGTTTATATTTTGAAGTATCTAAAAAGTATCTGCACAATGTTTTCACAACTGTATCTGGTAGCTTAGTGACAAAAATAGGAGTGAAAAGCTGCATAAACATAGTCATTTCACAGAGCTCTCAAGCAAGTGAGCTGGATCTGATTTCCTTCCTGTCCACCAGCCCCAGCAAAATTCCTTCCAGACCTGCCATGGACAAGTGAAATCTTTTATCTATAGGAAAAGCAAAAAAAGGTGGTTATGTTATATATATTTCCCTGAAGGCATAATTGGCTTTCAAAGTCTTTCTGTATCTCACATTTATCAACAGAACTCCTCTTGACTTTCACATGGTGAGTGATTCTGCAAGGCTTCCACATAGAAGTTGTGTTTTTTTCAATTTATTTTCTTAAATGTGTGTTTGTGAAATTTAACATAAGAAAATATTCCTTAATGTTATTTCTAGCACTCTTGGGTGCAACCATGTTTACTTTCACTAGTATACATAAATTACTGTAATATTTTTATTTAAAACCTAATCATCATTTGAATATTGGATTTTTATTACCAAGTCAAATGCAACACTTAAGGTTTTGGTTGCTTTCTGAATGGGTCTGGTCTGTTCATCTAGTTGGAAAAGATACAATTCAGATAATTTCACTGAAGAAAATGAGCCTTTGCTTCACCTTGCAGACAAATGGGTCAGTTTTATTCATAGAGCAAAAAGCTGCACATGCTTTCAAGAGCCAAGGACCTTGAGTACCCAGGGGTAAGGAAAAATGGCTTGGGTTATTTTTGTTTCTTTCCCAGTAAAGTCACTAATGCAGTGCTGCACGTTCTACAGTCACTATTACTCAAACATTTTTTTCATATGATCCAAGGGAAAAAGAGTAGAGGGAGTTTTTTGTCCTGATGCTGCAAATGTAAGCATGTCTAATACTCCTTGAGTAAATGCCTATGGGATTGGACTCTTGTACCACAGGTTGTTTTCTGATTCTTACAGCAAAATTTTGGAGCTATATTATAGAATTTTGAAAACATGCTCCCACAGGAAATAAAAGCTTTGTGCCTGAAAGGTAAAAACCTAATTGCAAACACTTGACATTTATCATAGCTATCTCTAGTAGAAAAGGATGTTAATTCCAAATGTTACATAATTAACACTTGATCTCAGAAATACTTTTTTATTTTATCAAAACAATCATAAAGATTTTGGACTGGAGTTGGACAAAAATAAAATGAAATAAATACCTAAAACCTAAAAGATTAGTTGCTATGGATCACTTACTGCTATAAACTGAATGTGAAAGGAGTCAAAGTTAAAAGTGAACCTTTATTATGGGGCAAGGAAATGGGTTATTTAATAATAATGCTGTGTTTTAATTGGTTTATGGTTTTATTAGAAGCTCTTGTTTTAAAGCTAACAGCAAGGATCAAATGTCCGTCTCTAAAGAAATTCTCTTTGTGACTTGGCATCAGTTTCTTATCAGTTTTTTTCCATCCTGTGTGTCTCAATCAAGGACAACAGGTTTTGAAATTTTAGGAAAATATTTATCTTTACTTCCGATTCCTTGGCAGTATTTTATTACTATTTGAGAGCTGCTGGTAAAATGCCAGTGCAATGCAGGTTTCAGTTTTTGGAGGGAGCTGTATTTTTTGTATTTATGGTGTTTGCTCCACTTGTTCATCAACAGAACTTACTTCAACACTACTGATTTTAGGATTTGAGGAGAGTGATTTAGCATGAAAAGAGATGCTTTGAATCCATAGATTCTGAAGTATCTCTCTGGTGCCTGAGACTTGTTATGTATTTGCCACCTGGTAAAGTCTCAAAACAGAAAATCACATGAAATCAAATTGCTTATTTTTAACTTGTCATTTTTACAGTTTCTTATGTCTTGGAGATGAGATTCTTTGGGAAGTCTTTTAGATACTTTGGGATTAATAAAGAGTGTGCTCATTTCCAGTTACTGAGGGAGAAAAAAACTATAACTATCATCTAATGAAATTTAGTATGGATTATTGTAATATTTACCAAGTCAATCCTGAATACTTCTCGGACCTATACATCAGATGTATGATCAATACATATATTGACCATGTATATACTTGCAGTGACTGCCTATGAAATACAGTAGCCTGCATATCTGACATGTTTTATTCAAGATGCTGTGAATACTTAATACAGATGATTTTTTTAAAATATCTGCAGTCTTCAGCTACGATAAGCAGTGTTCCTGATGAGAACTGCTTGGTCAAGGGTTATAAAAAAATACTCAATATCACAGTTCTAACATCTGTTTAATAATTTGGTTTACAACAGGAATATTGCTTAGTCATGGTGCATAAAAGCAGGAAAAAAAAATTCTGTTAATGAGTGCATTATGAGACCTTTAAAAAAAGATTATAGCTTGCCTTATCATTTAAGCAATGCAAAATGTTACCTTTTTTGACAAAGAAGGAAAGAAAATCCCCAGATTTCCTTTGTCAAACCATGTTAGTGAAACATGTGTTTGTTATGTAGATATTTGATACATAAAATAATTATGTGAATGGGGGTGATCAAAAACTTAGGTTCATAAAACCGTCTTAAATTTCACTCCTTGTAACATTTTATGTGCCACTTTTTGAGGCCTTGATTGCATTGGAAAGGTAGTTTCTGGATTACTTAATGTAAAAGGGGTATTTTGCTTCTGCTGTGAATAAAGGTAGTTAAGAATCATATAATTAAACTCCATGGATTCATTAAATCTATTCTTATGCTCAGTTACTTTTCTGAAGCTCTAAGATCAGAAGCACTGAAGAATATTTTGTTTCTGTGGAAAAAGCCAGAGAAAAAGCCTCAAGACTGTAACCACTCAGTGTGAAGTGTTAGTATGCAGTCTTTAATGATTTGGTTTTGTTTTGACAGTAAAGACAAAGCTCCAGGTGATAGAAATGCATGTTGTTCTGCTTATTTTTATAGCCAGAGATAGTGTGGGCATTTCCAAAGGCAGAACACAAGTTTTCAAGCTCTTTGGTTGGTTGATTTCTGGTTTGTCCTACCCCAGTGTGGTCTGTTATTGGCTTTGAGTAGGACTGAATTCACGTAAATGGAATGACATTTACTAGAGCCTTAGTCTTTTCTTTGTGCTGACTCTCCAATATTTAGGTTATGAGGAATTAGGTTTCAAGAAATACTGCTAACTACTTTGTTCTGCTTCGTGTTATCACTTGGATGAAGGTTGGCAAGTTCTGTGAAAAGCAGACATGAGTTTATCTTCCAGAAGAGTAACATTGCCTGCAGTTATCCCCATAAATCTGCAGAAAAGGGTATGGCATTTAAATCAGTCTTTCAATTCTGACATTAGTATGGGTTGATAACAATGTTTAAACATGGCTATATTTATTTTTTCACTTTTTAAAAAATTTCTCTGGTGTAATAATAATTTTTCTTTTCTGCTAAATGTAGAAATTTTTGATTTCATTGTGTGAAATATGTTTGCTTATAAATATATGTGTGTGCATAATTGAATTTTTTTTACTGGTGCTCATTTCTCTGTTACTGTAATTTTGTACTTTGTGCAGGAAATTATTTTTCTTACAGATTAATGTAGTTTTTAAAGTGTCATGATTGCATTAAAATATGTCTCTGTTAAAGGCTACAGTACTGTTTCTAACAGAAGATTACTGGAGTCTGCTTCCACAGGTTTTGCATCAGCCTTAAACACAATGTGCTTTTTCCTGACCTTTTCTGCTAATGCCTTAACAGTGGATGGCCCATCATGTATTTTGGGAACCAGGGTGACATTGTACAGTGTTTTTCCATAGCCACTGTAGCTTGCTTTTTTTTTTGTTATCTCAATAAAAAGTGTAAGCAGTGCAAAATGATGGCATATATTTGCACTAGGATTGCCTAGTGTAACTCAATGCGTTGGGGGTATCTGTGAAGTTAAAAATACACACAAAAATGAAGTACAGAAATATGATTCTCTGCTGAGCCAGATGTATTAACTTATGAGAAGTTATTTCAAACAGGCTGTAAGTTAATAATTAGTTTGATTTATTTTGTAAATGTGTAGATATTTTTCAAAACCTCATTGCTATATAATGGGCTTGACTCATTGTTAATAGACTCTTCTGTTACTCAGTGGCTTTTAATGTGCTAGCACTGTGAAAAATAAAGTTTACTGAAGTATTACTACAGTAATAAATGGTTCTCATGAGCAGTTTACGTGGAATGCAGCATATATTTATGTCATTAGTTCTGTGGGTCTAAAGAAGTATGTCAACGCATAACTTCTATTGATTTGGGATATATTGTATTCACTTTTATTATTTCACTGTTTGAGTTGGAGGAGGAGCCTGTGAACATCCAGTTTATTGAGATTGATGGGTACAGATTAGATTATGCTGCTGTTTTACTAGCATGGTAGTATACTTTTTTTCTGGTATATTTAGATAATATGCAAGATGTGCACTTACATAGTGTTACCTAACAATTTGCAGTATTTCTGTTACACTTCTCAAAAATGCTCCTTTAAAAATTGTGGTTTAACTTCTCAGCTCTCATCCTCTCAATCTTCTGATTACCTCCCAGTCCTCTTTTCTTTCCCCTAACACCCCTTTAGAACTCAAATCTTCAGTTGTCATAGTTATTTTATTTTTGTCTGGGTTTTGTTAATTGTATGTTAGGAGAGGCAGGTCTTTGTTCTTGCAGTGTGTAGTTGTGTTAGACTCCTCTGGTATGCACACATCAGTACTTGGTGCTGCGTGGGAGGGGAGAGGTGTAACTTTGCTCCATCTAGCATTCAGAAGGCTGGGAAACTCACTTTTAACTCTAGTGTATATTTCAATGGATTGATTTTTCTTTTCTTTGATGTTGGAAGATAATCATTCTCTGAGAAAATACAAGAGTTTTTTGACAAATTCACAGTAAGATAATTTTCTGCACATTCTCTCATTTTTTTTTCATGCTGTTATCAAATTTGCTGCCAACAGTTATTGGTTTTACTTCTCTTTATCTATGCACTTTGTAAGCCCAAAATAAAATTAATGGAAGCAGTAGGAGGAAGTAGCATAGGGTGTTGCCTTAGGTAGGTAGCTACTGGGTTGCACACTGTTTCAAAAAATTCTTGAAGAGGTGTCCTCACTGAGGTCTCACTGTGTGCCAAGTTTAATAGGTTTGTTAAGGCTTGTGATGGTTGTATCTATGCATATAGCATTCCTTCTGGAAGTGTCTTTTCTCTCTACAGAAGAGGCTTTGTTATTTCTGTAGAAATACCTGAATTTCTGGAAGTAGCGTACTGGAGGAAGGGAAGGCAGGAAGGTAGGCAGGAAAGGGCCATGCTGATAAGTGGTGACATATGTTGTAAATTTGTTCATGTTTCTCATGGACATTAGAACCTTTGACTTAAAGTGGTGCAATTTCCACTTTATGTTGCACTTGAAGGACCTGGAAAAGAAGGATTTTTACATTAACACTGCATAGTCAAGAGAAACTAAACATTAGCTCATGAAATATTGTTTTGGTATCAATTGTTTTAGATTGTTTTAGAGTATGTTTTATGAGTATGTTTAGAGTATGTTATTTTTAGAGTATCAACCATTACAAATAATTATTACTTAAATTCATGGAATAGGTTATTGTGTAGAAGTCTAGTTTAATCACAATACTGCAAAAATTGCTAGTCTTTTTCCATCTCACAAAAGGTAAAATTTTGCATTGTCAATGTGCTAATCTGACTGTTCTGCCAACTTCTTGAACACTTAGGTTTTCTCATTTTCATTCAGAATGTCTAATATACTTTGTCCAAAGTTATTTTATACTTTCTCTTTTAAAGTCTGATGTGAAGTACTTATCACAGTTGATGTGTCTTATTCTTAAGTAATATATTTTTAACTAAAGCTACCAGGCCTTGTTTAGGTTTCAAGGGGTCTTGTAACACAGATGGGAAAATCACATGCTTAATGAGCATGGGGAATTATGTATATTGAGTGCTATCAGATTTGTAATATGTATAGACTAGACATACGTAATTCAGCTCAGAGTAAATGTTTTCTATCTTTTGTATGAATAACTTTGTCTCCAAAAATCTAATTAAAAAAATTAGATTTGAAAGGTTATAAGGCATTCAAGACATTGTTTTACAGTCAAAGACCAAAGATTTCTTCAATATAAACACTCACAAGTTTATTAGATTCGTTGCATGGTAAGTAGAAGACTTAGGCACCTGATGTTGTACACAAGGTGTATAAACAGAGACTTGTAGTTTTTTTCCACAATAGCTGAGAACTTCATAGCACACTAGGTCAGATGATACTAAAATGCATTGTGTACATAGTCAATATGTATGGCAGCTGAATAATTTCCAACAATTCTTGAAGAGATTGTGTAGTGTCTTTTAAATGGAAGAAGTATTGATCAGAAAATGAAGATGTGATTTTAGATTGCTCAAATCTAGGACTGGTGTAAGCATGCAAATTTCAGGATGCTCTTGCATCTTTATTCTGTCTATTTTTCCAAAATCACATGCTGCTTTAATCAACACCCCTCCCCCAAGGAAAAATGACCACTTAAGCCAAATTGTACTGAGAATTAGTAATGTCTGTCTGCAAGGCTAAGAGCATGAAAGTAATTTTTCAGTTTTGTGTTTGGATCCCTGAGATGAAAGGCCACTGTGCTAATCCAGGAATTTTACATAAGGCACTTTAAGTGACATTATAATGGTGTCATTAAATGGATACCTTTTATAAAATTACTGGATGCAGACCGAGCATTCATGTATGAAAGATCTCTTAATAAGGACAGTTTGAAAAATAGTAATTTAAAAATGCAAAAACAATACCAGTGCTCTTTTTGTCTTTCATACAGTAAGAGAAATAAAAGAAATGCAATTATAAATAATATAATCCAAGACCAGGTTGGTTGGGGCTTTGAGCAATCTGGTCTGCTGGAAGATGTCCCTGCCCATGGCAGGGGGATTGGAACCAGGTGATCTTGAAGGTCCCTTCCAACCCAAGCCTTTCTAGGATTCTTTGTTCTATAATACAGTAATATAAGGGCAGCATCCTGCAAAGTTTTGAAGACAGCTGAGACGTTTATTAGAGATGGAGAGAATGGGAGATGGGCTTGAATGGGCTTTAAAGGCTTTTAAAGGCTTAAGGAGCTTTGGTCAAAAAACCTGGTGATTGAGGTGAAATTTTTGAATTTAAAGTCTTTATTCAAAATGGAATATTTTCTTCAATGAATTATTGTGGGATCTGAGAGGTCATGGGGATAATCACAGGTAAATCATAAGGGTGGGCGTGACTAGAAATTCAGTACAGAATTATGTCTTAGACATAAAATACTAGCATAAAACATCACAATAGCCTATTTCTTTATCTGCAGAGTTTGTTACAAATTGAATAAAGTTTTTGGGCCAGAAAAAGAGTTGGGGAAGGTTGAGAAGGAGGAATGTATATGGGAATGGGAAGAAACCCCAACTGAATTCAGAAGAATAGTAGTGTGTTTTTTGTAAGAAGTTTATGTTTAAGATTGTTAGAAGGCCAAGCTAGTGTGTAGGCTTACAGAAAGATTTTTGCCACCTTTGTGTATCTAACATGTGCTAGGATAGCTACAGTTTGTTTGGGGAGATCTGTAATTCCTGATTTCTTCTAATACATAAAACTTTGTGAAACTAGCTTTACAAGTATCTACCTCAGATCCTTGTTTGAGGGAACATGCAACTTTCATGTTAGCTCTGAAAGGATTAATAAACTGCCAAAAATTCAGTCTTCTGTTGCACAGTACTTGCAGATACTAAGTTACCTGCTTGTGACAGAGCATGAGGGGAAGCTAGTGATTCAATGATGGATGATAGGGAAGAAGGAGGGTGGCAGACCAGCATTTTCTGTCATTGTGAAAGAACTCTGGTTGGGTCCAGGGACTGTTTAGGAGAGAGCTACTGACAGAGCCTCCTCCAGGGAAGGTATTGCGGCACTCATCCCCTTTCTTATGATGTAAGCGAAATAAATCTAGATCTGAAACTATTCTTGAAAAGAATTTTAGACCAATATTTGCACTGAATATGTACTCCTTATACTCAAGCAGGCACCTAAAAGTAGACTCTGGTATAGCCATTGGTTGACCAGTCATAATTCCTGCTTTGACTAGCATGAAACCAGTAAAACTTCCTACTCTTTTTATTGTGTACAAAAATGATCCCACATGTATAAATGAAATCAAAATGGGACTAACTTTAGCATTCCCTATGGTTCAGGTGTGGGCAGGGAAAGGGAGTTTTTTCTATCCTTCAGGATTCCAGTCTCTACAATAAATCAAATTTCCCAGAGTATTTTGTACACAAAATCATCAGTGGTCTTGAAATTTAAAATGTAAAGCACTATGCTGAATAGTTGCCATGAAGGGTAGATAGAGATATATGTGTGTATATGCCCACAAGAGGGTGAGTAGTAAGTGCACAGAGCTTTTTAAGAGTCTTTTTAAAATCTCAGTGGTTTAATACACTTGGCCATTACTTGTCCTTTGTATAGTTTGACAAGGTTTAGTGGTACAATTAACGTTGCACTTTGTCTCCTCTCTGTCTTCAGTTCTTGAACAGATCTTTGATATGTTTTTTTCAGTTTCTTCTTGCTTTCTTTGAACATCTAACATTCTTCCTACAGTAACCAAGGAAATTGGCAGTGTTTAGTGCCCTACTCTGCTCATAATCCTCTTCTGTGGGCAGAAATCCTTTGGGAAAAAAACCAGTTTTTTCATCAATTGAAGAAAGTGCTTGGCCATTTTCTACCTCTAGTACTTTAGTCTCCTCTTGAATAAATTAGGCTTCAAGAAGTCAGAACTTGACCTTCAGACTGTGTTATCCGGCCTTGAAGTATATCAAGAGCTCCTGCTGAATAGCTATTTCTGCTAAAGTAAACCCCATACTGATTATGCTGCATTGCTGTATGTGAAGGGAGAAACTCAACAAACGACACACAAGGTATCGGTGTGTGTCTTATGCAAAAGATCAAATTTCCCTTACTTATATGTCTGTTACATGTTACTTTTAACGTGCATAAACAAGTACTTGAAAAATTAGAAAAATTTCTTTACTTTTGATAAACTGAAACTGCATCAGTGAATGCAAAGAAAACTCATCACATTGAACCAAGGAATTATTCATATTTAGACATGCTTTCTTCCTCATTTTCATGCAGTTGCTATAGGTACTGCCCATGCCCCATTCTTCCTCACTCCTTGTTTTTCTGCTTGTTGGTCAGGAACAGAGGCAAGACTAGCCCAACAAAACAACAGCCACCTTAAGGACCTAAAGAAGTTATGACTGATCATGTGTTCGGTTTGCATGGTAAGGTTTTGGTAACAAGGGGGAGAAGGGCTCTACAAGGGTGGCTTCTGTGAGAAGCTCCTAAAAAGTTCCCTATACGTCCAATAAGCCCTCTGAGGAGGCAGGACCAGCAGAAACAAAGTGTGATGTACTGACTGCAACCTGTGTTCCTTGTCCTGCTGCACCACTGCAGGGAGGAAGTAGAGAAAATAGGGAGTGAAGTTGAACTTTGTGAGACGGGAGGAGTGGGGAAAGATGTTTTAAGATTTAGTTTTATTTGTCATTGCCTTTCTGTGGTTTGACTGATAATAAAACTGGTTTCCCCAAGTTGAGTTTGTTTTGCCTGTGATGATGGTTGGTGAGCAATCTCTCCCCATCCTTATCTCAACCACAAGCTTTTTATTATATTTTCTCTCCTCTATCCAGCTGAGGAGGGAAGTGATAGGGTGGCTTTGGTGGGTACCAGGTGTCTAGACAATGTCAACCCACAACAGATCAAAGTGCCTCCAACCGATGTATTTCTTTGGTAACACTGGAAATTTTATCCCAGTTCCAGTCTGTCTAAGTCGCTTACTCTGGTAGTGGCACTTCCTAAAATTTCTGGTTTGAAGTTGTCCGTATTCAGTTGCTTTCAACCTTTATTTATGTTTACATTATTTCAAGGCAACCGGTTTTTCACAGTTTAAAGTAGTTATGTAAGAGCATATTTACTCTGCTGCAGTACAGTTTATAGTGAGTTCCTTGGGAACAGTACAAAGCAAGGTGAGTCAAACTTTAAGTTACACTTTCCAAGAATACACATCCATCCTCTTCACCCAGAGTTGATAGCTCTTGGCATGTATCTCATATTTCATCACAGTTCTTGTATTTCATCTCCTTTTTCTGGCTGATCACAATGGCTGTCTTGGACTGCTGACCAGTATCTTCACCAAAACTCATGCTTGGTCATCAAAAATGATAACTTGGAGAGACATCTTTGATTCTTTTCTTTCCCATGCTTTGTACATTCCTGCAGTTGCAACTCCTTACAGTTGATGTTTTTGCTGATACCTTTTTTGTTTGGCACCACTAAAATTCATATGAAGGACCAAGACCTGGGAGGAGGTGTTCAGTTGACACCCTTAATGCTTTTCCTTTATTTTCTGCTAGAATACTTCCCCCCCTCCACTATTCTTTAGTGCATTTTGATTTCTTCAGTCTTTTCATCACTCTTGTTGCCTATTGTATCATTTCTTCTGACAACCTTTGCCCTAACGTAGCTTTTCTGAGCTAGTCAATCCCATTCTCCCGGAGGTTAGCAATCAAATGATACCTAGACTGAATAGCAATTGGAGCCCTCAGCTTGTCTCGTATTAGCCTGAAAGCTAGGCTTCAGTAGCTCGTCACACCCATCAGTCGTATATGCAAGCCCTCAATGTTGTCATTTTTACTTTCGTCCTGTTGATTGTAACTTGTTGGATTGGTGTCTGTCACCGTCTTTTTGGGTATCTTGTCTGACAAGACTTGTAGGATGATCATAACAGAAATAAAATGCATACATTTATGGTAATATGAACATGGCTTGTGTGTGGGCAAGCGAAGCAGCAGCCAGGCAACCCAGCAGACCTCTGAATGTAGGGTATCACAACAAGTGTAGAGATGGAAAATGTGCTGCTGGCTTCTCAGTTTTCCTGTATGACTGAAGACTGCTCAGTCTACGTATCTCATTTTAATTTTAGAATAAATTTAGAATAAATTATTAGAGGTAAACATTATCAAAATAGACTAAATTTCTGAAATTATCACCCCCTTTTAACTACATCACCCACTTACCTTCCTGTTTCACTTGGTTCACCTGTGTTAGTCTGCTGCACTGGGTGACTATTACACTTTCGCCCGCAGTTACAGGGGCTGATTTCCATGCCCAGATGCCCCTCATCTTTTGTTCTGTTCCTTTAGGGATTTGGATTTGCCAACAAAACCTGCTGGCAAATCTGTAATAACACAACAGTGTATAGTTGAAGGTTTTACGTGATTTGAGTAGACTTACTAGCTTTACTGCAGGATTTACGCTTTATTGGGATTTGATGCTTTGGCCAGAGGGAACAATGAATGCTGTGTGAATTAAAAAAAGGTTCAGAAGTGTGGAGAAATAAAATATTCTCTCAGAATACCCATCCTACAACAGTTAAACTTTGCTCTTATATTCCACTGATGACTAGAAACAGATACCCAGAGATGACAGTACCGGACTGGAAGGGTGTTATAGTCTGACCCAGCAGAGCAAGTTTTTCTGTCATGTTCCAAGTGACAAAGTGTTTCAGTATTGTAAAACAACCATTTATTACAGTGGGTTACCCTACGTGGCCTTTGTCATGTTTGCTCTGGACATTCCTTTTACCACTCCAGAAATACAGAGAAAATTTCCAAACTGTATCTTCTTTATCTGGAAATCTAAACTTTGCTTTGTCTTGGAGTCTGCATTATTTTCTCCTCTAGTGACCTTCAGGGGAATACACAGTTAATAGAATTTATTTTAAAGGCATTCTTCTCTTTGAAACTGTGTTACAGTTCAAGCCAAAACTTCTGTTTAAAATGGCCAGTGAAAGAGAGTTTTAAGAAAAAATCTGTTCTCCTTTTTTTTTTTTTTTTTCTTATTTAAAAATCTATTTCAGGACTGCTGCAAAGAAAATAGGAAGCTAATTGGTCTCTTAACAGTGTTATTCAGAGACTTGGTCTTTCTCAGCTTTGCAAGAGATCTGCTCTACTGAGAAACCAGCAACATGGTGTGAAAAACCTGGTAGAAACAATAGGTACTTCTTTTTATAGCTGGTATCTCTTCAGAAACATAGACTGCAGCCAGAACGCGGCAGTAACAGATTTGCTTTCTCTTGTGCTGGAACACAGCATTCTATTTATCTCTGACAAGCGAAGGATATGTTGGACAAACTGCACTATTAAATACAGAGAGCCTCATTTAAATAATGTTAGTGCCTTGACATAAATAGGGACAAGCTATACAAACATGAGGCTGATAACATTTTGCCCTCATCTTCGTTGTACACAGAAAACAAAAACCACAAGTATATTTTAGTGGCTTTGTATTTAAATATCTTTCTTCCTCTGTCTTCAGACATGACTGCTTTGGAAAGTACGTCGATAATTTCTACCATATTTCTAAATATTGCTATTGTATGTAATAAAATGTAAACCTGCATATTACTATTAAATATATAAAAACTATTTAAAGCTAAGATTTAGCAGGCAGTGTGGAAACAAAGGACTGAAGATAGTAATACTGTAAGTTTACTAATAAGGCTAATAAGCTGATCACCTCCACTAAATTAACTTTTCATGAAGAAAAGTTTGTGTGAACGTACACTTATATTAACCTGAATAATCAAGTTTGGTCTGAATATTAATCTTTTTAAGTCAAACAATAAGGATTTTGAACCTTTATCAGAAAGGCCATGGTTTGAGGGCAAAAACTCTTAGCCATTACCAAGGGGATTTTTGTAGCTTGCTGGTCATTTTAGCAATCTTCTGTGGATTTCATAAGGTAGCTCTTGGGTGAAAACAATGGGTTGTAAAGCATGTACATTTAGCCTAAACAAATGAGCTGTGATGGGTGGACTGTATGAGCGGAACTCTATGAAGAGCATTGTGATTGCAACACTAAGAAGTGATGGTGCTTGGCATGAGGGAGAATAGCCTGTGTCTACTTACTCACTCAGTGGTTGGATTGTGTTATAGTCTCAGCTGAGTTTTGAAATTACTTTCCCTTGTATAAAGAATTTCACAGTTTCACAGAAATTTCACCATTAATTAATTTATTTTTACTGGCTAGGAAGGTAAAACGCTCTTGCCTTCCTGATCATCCTTGTATTGGGTTTGCATTAACTGAAAAGCCATTCATACTGTGCACTGGAGTTGAGAAGGGACCTATGTTGGATTAGCTCTCTTTAAGTTATAGTCTTAAGAAGACAGGAATAGGGAGCCACTTACCTTTCCCAGCGCCATGAAGTTTTGCAAATAGCCTTGTGTCAGGTGCTAATGTACAAAGTTAGCATTAATAATATTTTAATGAAAAATATCTAAGACTTATTTTTATCATGGGTAGTAAGACATGGTTGTTCCATTCTGATTTAAGGATTAATATAAGTAAGAGCCTGAAATTACTTGACTATAGACAGCTATTGTAAAAAGAATCTGTGCATTCCAAGTTCATCTTTATTTTCTAGTCTCTTTTTTCATAACTGTCTAATTTTCATTACAGCTCTTCTTTGAATGACTTTGGAAAAGTTATTGATACCAGTCAGTGTAAACTGCATTACCCCACTGAGATTTTTCAGAATTATGATGATTACTCTAAATCACTCTAGGAATTGCTGTGAACAAGATGGAGAAAAGTTTTCATAAATTTCAGAGTAGATTTTCTTCTAGGAAGAGACAGATTTAGGTAATGTTGGTACATTCTTTCTTAGCTGCCTGGTGATAGGCACCAGTGACTCACAAATTTACAAAGCAATACCCCAAAGTTAATCTGCCACAATAGCCCTTGGGCTTTTCCACTTTTTCAGGTCTAAGCAGAACTTTATACTCAGTGCACATCAGATTAAGTGATAGATGGAGCCTAAGCTTCTATTTCTGCTGGTGCTAGGATAGGCTGAGGTTTGCCATTTAAGTTTCTTTAAATGCTAGACTGTTTAACCTCCTGTTAACTATTTGCCACTTTATTTCCAGTGTTCCCTCCATTTAAACGGACAATTTTATTTTACCTATAAAGACTAGATCTGGGAACCTATTCTTCCACAGCCCTTGTGAATAATTAATGCAAATAAATGATTTAGCTTCTCTGAGGTGTGTTTATCTTGTGTAAGTACTCCTTTGACAGCTTAATCATTTGACAAGTCTGCTAATTTTCTTTCATTTCTGCTGTTCCATGGAAGTGTATTATCTGAATTTTTTGCTGATGATATTTAAATTTCCTCACAACTTTCTAGTTATTTACATACATCTTAATATTTGTATTTGAAGTATCTCTTTCACTGGCTTTGTTTGGAATCTCCATAGTTTCAAAAAAAATTTTGGTAAGGTAGATTAACTTGAGACTTTCTATTTAAATGAATTGTTTGATCTACCCCTACCTTTCCTAATAAATAATGTGTATTCTTTTTAAGGAGTTTATTGTGGGCTTTACTTCTGTAGATCTCTTGGTATTTCTCACTCCTGCTTGGTCCTTTGTGGTAATGACTGTTGATGGTGATAAATCTTTCACTTTTAATCTATTTATTACTGCCATTCCTGCTTACAGGACATTGAACTTCACAGTGTTGCTGTTGCTATTTAATTCTTCAATTATTGTAATATTTTGGGCCAAGTGTCATCCAATTATCATATAGTTTACAAGAATCTCACTTTCTGCTCTTAAAGTAGTTGTACTATGAGTTAATTGTCAAAAACATGGCAGTGGCTTTTTCTGGACTTTGCCTTTTTGTTCAGTTTTATACAGGGAAATGAAAACTTCTGTAACTATTTTATTTCTATTTATAACTATATTTTGTTTCTGTTGACTAATATTGTAAAATGGAATGAATCAAAATCAGGATTAAATAATGATATTTGTATTTTAACTTTCCTGTTGTGTCTTTCAAACTCTGTTTCGCTTCATTTTTACTGACGTTGTCTTTGCTGTGATTGCATGTCATATTGTCCTCATTCTGCCATTTTTTCCAGTGTCATGATGTGATTGTCATAACCTTTGTTTGAAAGAACTTTGCTGGTATATTTTTACACATAACCTATTATAATTTGGAGATCTGCATAATTTAACCTCCCTTTTTATAATACAACATATTTACACATCTAAAGGAGCAGTCACATGAGGAGGTATAAGTGCTTTACAGATCTTAATGAGTTCAATTTCTTACTTTGCTGTACAGAAACGGATTTCACTTCCCCTGCCCTATGTTGTAAAAACTGAAACTGAGGGACTAATGCTGACTTCCCCAAAGTTAGGTGGCAAGTATGTCTTTTAAAAGTAAGGATTGGAACTTTTTGCTTATAGGTAATATAAAGTAATTTTTGTTACTCCTTTGCATTGCTATTCAGTTTCTATTTTTGGTGTAATTTTTTCATTCCTGGGATGGTCGTGGGTGGCTGGATTAGGTAGGGCATGAGTTTGTACCAGGAGTCTGAAGGAGGGGAGTGACTCTGTGGGCTGTGTAATACAGACAGTTGCCATAGTGTCATAGTAAATGTAGTGCCACAGAAGATTATTACAGAAAATAAGTAGAAATTGTTTTAATTGATAATATATGCATACTGTTAACATAGAATTTAACAGGTTTTTTAATACTTTCTAGAAGAATATTTACGTCTAAAAGAATTCTTTATGTCTTGAGGCAACAAATTTATTAATTGCTAAACAAACTCACCTTGTCCATCCTCTTACATTGGAATAAAGGCTAGAAATTAATATTATTTTTGCTCATTGAAATGTCACTTTAAAAAAGGTTAGATTATGGAAAAAGTACGAGATTTTTCTAGGTTGTGGAAGGAAAGGTAGGCAATTTTTCCAGACTTTGCTATTCTTTCTTTGCGCTTTGGTATTGTTGCAAGACGTAATACAGGAGCAGTGTTCCTTCTACCTCTTGAAGGTATACTGTGTTCCAAATGAGAAGTCAAGACATGTACAGTTAGACATTGTATGCACCTTGTTTTAATGACAGAATGGATTTCTGGAAACTGCGTGAATCATTTTGGCCTGGAAATCTTCCCTTTGGAGGAAACACTGGAAGCTGACATTTTAACTGTAGACTGGGATATTTAAAGGGAAAGTCTTGCATTCACAGCTGATAAAGAAGGCAGTAAACATCACTAACATGTTGTTTGTTTCTAATAACAGTTGTGACTTAACCTCTTAAATATTTTTATGCATCTACAATTTTGCTGATTCTCACTAAAACCAAAACAGACTATTGCCAGAAGTTGTAAACCAGTTCAAAATGCTAGATGTTTCCAAGCACCTTCACGTAGTTAAAATACACTCCAAATTCCTCTACCCTTTGCCAGTATCAATAAGCAAAATTTTTTTTCTAGCAGGCAGCAGGGTTGGGAATTGAAGAAAAAATGCTTCAGGCAAATAGCCTGATTATTAACACTAAAGAGAGGGGTTAGCAGAGAATCAGACCAACATTTCAGGAGAAGTATGGCACCCTGGAGTGTAAGACTTTTCAAAGCCTGGTTTTGCATACAATAACTCTACATTTAACAAAAATGTGACTGAAATTATAATATAAGTACAGAAATGTGCAATGTTTTATTTGAGGAGAGGAGGGAATAATTTTAGAAATCATAAGCTAAAGTTAGGTGCTTTTATCTTTGTAAATAAAAGTGGTCTGATTTTTTTTAGAAGTGCTGACTACCCACTGTGTCAATGGCTATACCGAAGCATTAAGAATCATATAAATGTCAGGTCATACTGGTGTAGGCACCTAAATATGGAATCTGTGTGCTAGTGGTTCTTTTTTCTGTGGGTTCTACCTGTCTTTTTTCACACGTTAGGACTTTGGTTTGAAATTTTAAATTCCTCAGTGCCGGGCATATGTTTGTGCTGTTTCTGCAGATTGGAACTTCCGAAACAGATGGCATGAAGATTCTGAAGAAGCAGACTTGGACACCCTCTCTTAAAAGTCTATGAACACATTATTTAATTATTGTAGTGGAGATGACGGTTGAGTGGGGAAGAAGACTCGGGGGAGTAGAGTCCAGCTTTGCTTCTCTTGCTCCTCCCTCCTCCCACACTGCTTACCTTATGTGCTCTTTTACTTATTCTTTTAAACAATTGCTGGTTTTTTGCTTCTTCTGGTTACTTTTTAGTGTAAAAACTAGGGTCTTCTTTTTGTTTTCCTTGGTTAAACATGTGATTGTATTTTTCAACATTTATTTTACATTCTGAGTTCATTTGATTAGTGAAATATAGTTCATTTATATTACATTTATTTAATAATATATTTCATTTTGAAGCAACATTTCTTGTCAAAATGATTTTGGAGGGAGAAAGATGCATTGCACATAATTCTGGGATCTTGGCTGATTTTTAGTATATTGAAAATCTGAAAGAGAACATGTAGGAATGCTGTACCTCCTTGCCTGCTTCCATAGACAGTAAAAATGATTCATGCTTGTCATGCTGAGCTTGGTGTTTTCCTCTTATAGGAAGATCTTGTAGCTGCTTATTTCTTACTTCCAGTGACTTAAACAGAAGCTATTGAGGTGTTTCTTTTTGCAGCTGTGACCATTTCAGGTTGAAACCGGGCAGAAACACCCAATTCGTGTAGTGGTTTTAGTTCACCTGTTTTCGTTTCCCAGCCAATGCACCAGTTACTGTAGTGGTTTGAGTGGTTTGAAGTTTCCTCCTTCACTGGCCTTGATATCTTCATGTTGTCTCTCTACATGTCTTCACTCTGTCCATTCCTCTCAGAGAAGATTCAATGTTTTGCAAGTTTCATCTGTGTAAGGAAAGAGGTAATATCCTCACCTGGGCCTGCAGAGAGCATGATGGTTTGTTCCGGGCAGTGCAGAGCCGCCCCGGTCTCAAGCTGCATGATCTCTCGTGCCTGGGGCGACTCCCTTGGCAAGGGCTCTTGGTAGTGGTGGCTGGAGCTGTTTATAGTAGAGGATTCTTCAAAAGCCACGCTGGGAGGGGAAAGCAGCTGGGATCTCACCAGTAGCATGCCTGCAGCTGGAGCTTCCCCTACTTTGCAGAAAAAGTTGCCTCTGCCACACTGAAATCTTCTTTCCAGTTTAGTTTGTAAATACAAGGAGATTTTAGTTCTTCCTAAGGCTAATGTGCTGGTTTTGCATTTATTAATGGCAGCCGCTGGGGGCCCAAGCCAGCTGGGACGGGGCCTTCTCTCCTCCCCTCACCCTGCCCGGCAGTGACCGGGCCTGGCCCTGGCCCGCGGCCCAGCAGGGCCTGCCTGGCCCAGCCCTCGCGGCAAGGAGGGTGCCGAGCTGCCTTACCTCTTCCCAGGCGGGAAGGAAAGAGAGCTTCCTGAGATTTTTACTGATTCTTAACATGTGTATTCCCAGAGGCGTGTCAGCTTTCTAGCGGCTTGGCCAGATATCAACATTCAAACCTAGTCACTGATTGGTTTAATCACAGATTTTCTTAAAAAAATCACTTCTGTAGGTGTCTTCCTTTCCTCACCAAATGTTAATAAATGCAAAACCAGCAGATTAGCCTTGGGAAGAACTAAAATCTCCTTGTATTTATAAACTAGACCGGAAAGAGGGTTTCAGTGTGGCTGAGGCAACTTTTTTTGCCTACTAATAGGTATAGTCAAGGGAAGTGAAACAACTTGCTTTGGAGCAAAGTTTGAGAGTGTAGGGTAATGAAAACTGTAATGAGAGCTTGTTCTCAATTAGCAGCTCTTTTCTTGTGTGCTACTTCTCGGACAAATTTTTCAGTGGAAAACAAAGAAGGAAGAAAGTGGAGATAGATGACTGGCCAGTCAAATACTGAGTGAGAACCACTAATAAAAATAAAGGGATCACTCAAGCTTACTCATTTCTGGAGGAAATCAGCATAGCTGCATCTTTAGCATAGCTCTGCCACCCTTTAATTCTCAAAACATCCTCTATTTCTAGGAAGAGAAGTATTGCAACATATTTCCAAGGAAAAACGGGATTTTGAATTTACCCTTTTTCATCTGATCTACTCCCCTTGGAATAACTACTTTCTCAGCAATCTTAGAGGAGACTGCTTCAAACACAGCACCAAGTGCATACTGAGCAACTTCTAATTAAAAAAACCCTCAAAGATTACTCTAAGTGATAAGATTTACACCAATTCGTTAAGCAAAATGCGTAACAGAAGTTGATGAGAGTCTATTAGGTGACTCTTGTCTCCTGCTGCATCTGAATCCCTTGCAAGAAAGAGAAAAAGGTCGCAGCATTTGTGTTTTATAAGGTACCCTATCATAGCTGTGAGTTGGGGTGATGTGGTGTCCTAGACTTGAGCAGGATTTATTTCCCTATACTGAGAAAGCTGAGTGAGAATACTCATAGAGAATATAAACTGTGGGGTTTTTTTGTTTGTTTTGTTTTTTTGGGGGGGAGGGGGGGTTGTTTGTTTGTTTGGGGTTTTTTGTTGTTGTTGTTGTATTGTTTTGTTTTAGCTGAGCTCCAGTAGTCCAAGGCCACCTTCAAGGCTTTCCACTCCCTGAGCTGAATGGCCACAGGCAGCTCATTATCATGACTTGTGTTGCTGTCTCCAGCATTTTAAAAACTCTTTTTCTGTTTCTCTAGCAATAAGAGTGAAGTCGTCTGCACTGCAACTCTTAACCCTTTAAAAATGAATTTCTGTTAAAATATCCGTCAAGAGCCTCAGCATGGGCTGTACGTGCTCTTGCTGTAAAATAAGCATATCACTGAACTTGATGAGTGCCTGGGGAAAGCTGCAGTTGCTGCTGTGTGCCATAGAGTCCCTAGCCAACATGCTCACATGGATTCCCACCCTGGCTTTATTGCAAGAATATTGGGAGACAGAATAGAATATTTCAGCTGGAAGGGACTTAGAGCAATCGTCAATACTTGGAAAGTTGCTTCAATTCTTTTCTTTGCTTTCACCTTCTTTACTGTCTCTCTGCTTCCTGGCATTTCAGCCTGTAAAACCCTTTAGGTTTAGCCTGACACAGACTTGCTGGACAGACTAATGAAGCTGTCTGTGACCTTCAGTGCTGCCCAGAGTAGGACCTCTTTTAAGGTGATGGGACACTGTTTCCTGTAATCACCCCTACAGCCCTCCATCCCTTTCACAGTGCACCCTGCCAGACACATATTTTGATTTCATCTTTGAATCATTGTAAATGTTGCAGGAATTTCATGCAGGAGTTTCATGCTGGTTTATCTTGAATGGTCAAACATAATTTCTGTGTGACTGGGGTAGGACTTTGTGTGTGTGGAACCAGGCTCTGCTGCAAGGAGGCTGCATGGCTGCTGGTTTCTCTTGCTTAGCAGAGGGAACACTGCGAAAATATAGATGTCTTACAAAACCAACCACAGCCATCCCCCATGGCTGCTTTGGCAGTATTGAATTGAGTAGCAATGTGGTCTTTTTGCCTTTTGTATTAAATGAAAGTACTGTGCTGCAGCTTAGGCCCGTGGAAACACTGGATCTTCTTTCTCTGAGGTCTGCCTCTTTCTCTTGAAAGTCTCAGCTTTGAGGTGGTTGATTCATGAGTAGGGAGAGGTTTGTCAGTACTTCAGGAGCATGAATTTAATGTTTGCCATATCCTGAAGACTGGTGTTGTGGCAAGGGTGGTTGAATATTATGTGAAACGCTTGACCTGTCAACATTTATTAGGTGCACTATTAAAGCAAATTATCATGGACTTCGTGGGCATTTATGCTGGTGTTTTAAGCTACTTTACTGGCTAGCTTGCTCTTTGGTCAGCATACAAGAAAGGTTTGGTGGGTCTGAACCTCAGGCTGGAGCGTGGTCGACAGCGTGGAAGAAAAGAGTGGACTCTTCACGTGGGTTTCACTAGGCTTTATTCACCCAGTGAGCTGCCCACGTGCTGAGTGAGCTCTGGCCCTCTGTTCTCACCTTAAGTACCGCGGGGGCATACCCCGAGCAGGGGGACACTTAGAACCAATCCAGAACAGGGATACTTAACAGAACAATGAAGGAAGGTGGGAACCTGAGGACCTTGGCGAATTACTGGGCATCTTCACCAGAATCTTCCAAGTTTTTACAACGTGATTGACAAGGTCTATCACCAGGGAAAGACCACGGGGAGTTTGGGGATGGGGGTGTTGGAACAAGCCATTATAAACCAATAACAAAAACATACAGAATTATTGGAAACCCCAAAATGCACACTGCAACACTCATTTAATGCTCAGGGCCAACATTTAGAACCAAACTTCTGTATCTCTTTAGTTCCACTGAGAAAAACAGGTTTTTGGAGACAAGTAAGGCTATCAGTGTGCTTTAAAATATCAGTGTGGTTTACAAGTGGAGTCCTTTTTCATTGATTTTATGTTTGGAAAACATGGGTGAGAGGACCTATTTTTTTAAAATTAATTTTGGAATTTTTCTGTTGGTGGCAAGACACCGGTGGCAGGAGATACAACTGGAGTTCCTTGCTCACTTTCCTACCAAGTTCAGCACAAACCAGAGAGGGAGCTACCTTGACAAGTCAGGGCACAATACATTCCTGGTTGTTTATTAGATGCTTGAAATGAGCATGTATTCAGGCATCTGTTAAGATCTGTATAAGGCAGCTGTTAAGAATGACTGACAGTAACAGGCTTGTTTGTCTTTAAAGTGAGAACTTGTATCTTGCTGTTTAATGAGGGGTTTACAATGGTATTTAGGTTTTGTGCATAAATTTCAGGAGAGCTTTGTCTTGCTTTCTCATGAATATGGATAAATTCAATAAACTGAGAGGAGTATTTTGTCAGTTAAAAGCATTTTGGACACCCTTTAAACTGAGGATGTGTGTGCAAGAACTCCAGTTCTTGCTTGTCAAAATTTGAAGCCACTCTGTAACATCTCTTGTTTTATTGTCTACAGAACTGTGAACATCTTGAGTCTGATTGCAATTCTCTGAACTAACTCCTTTATCAAATCTTTCTGCAGTTCTGCAGTCATAGAGTTGTTGGGTTTCACCATTTATTCTCTGTGGTTTCTTTTTCAGCTTACTTAAGAATGTACAGTTTCACTGCATTTATTTATCTCTCCATTATTTTTTTTTTAAAGCTAGTGCACCAATCTGTCCAGTGTCCTGTGGGAAGGAATATCCAGTAGCTGAATTTAGAAATGGAATATGCTTTGCTTGGCTGTTCTGTTCTCAATTATGCCAATGCACTAGAGAGGAATGGCTGTCTTTCATGTTGCATTCTGTGTGTGTGGGTTCTTGTCTCAGTCATGAAGCTGAGAGAGCAACATATATGGAGTAACCAAAGTAAAGATTAAAACTTATGGATATTTTAGGTTTTTTTATTTGTTGCAGGTAATCAAAGTGTATAGTGAAGATGATACTAGCAGAGCTTTGGAAGTACCAAGCGATATAACAGCCAGGGATGTGTGTCAGCTCTTGATATTGAAGAACCACTATGTTGATGACCACAGTTGGACTCTCTTTGAACAACTTACCCACACAGGTTTAGGTAAGACTAATAATATATAATGATGTGATGGTAAATTGGATGTTTGGTTTTCATTTTCACATGGAAGTGCAATTCTAATAGAAAGGCTTGGAAGCAAAATGATGGGAAGTCTTGTGTGATTTTTTTCTTTTTGGGGTCATTGCTTCTGATTATATTTGAAATCATAGGTATAAACTAGATTTTTTTCATGGTACATTTGCTTCACACTGCTTGATCTGCATCTGTAAGAATGATTTGAAAGACACTAGCAGTTAAAGTTCTCACTGCAAATTCTTCCTTGCTCTATCTTGCCTTTCTCTGGCAGTTCTTCCTCTTATGGATGGTATTTCCTGCTTATCTCTAGAAAGAGATGGGTTATTTTCATTGCAAATAAAATCCTGTTTGTTCCCAACACACCTGAGTGAAATATCTGACATTAGGGGCAGAAAGAGGTTACACAGTGCTATTTTATCTTACTATAGGATTCGATTTTCAGAAATAATATCAGAGTGGGCTGTCACTATTTTCCTTCACTACCTTCAGTTTGGCTAGATTTATGGTGAACTCTGGGACAGCACTGCTTTAAAGGAAAACAAAACCATTCCTCTAAACTTCCACACAGGATCAGGGAACTGTGTTGAAGCGGTGCCATGTGTAGTATTTTAAGTTGCTGGTAACAAGATGTTCTGAAATCCTTTCACATCATCAATGCACCTCTGGTGTAGTAAAACTCCTCTTTTTCTATTATACAGTTCAAAATGTGTAATCCATGGTTTCAAAATAAAATTTCAGGATAATATTTTATAATAATAAAACTTCTGATCTTTGTTCCTTTTTGAAGTGTATAGGTGTACTTCTGCAGTGTAAAAAACATAAGGCAAATTAATTGTAGGGAGAAAGGGGATGTTTGCAGACATGTAAAAAATGCAGAATACAGGGAAGACTTTCCTTAGTGAGAGAGGAATTTAGAAGCCCACGGCTGGAATGTAATATTGAACTGAATCTCAAGTTAGACAATCTTACTTTCTTTTACAGCACTGTGTTTCAGTACTGTATTGTGTATGCTTTTGATAGGAAATTATGTTAGAAAAAAATCTACCAGAAGACAAATGCCAAAGAAATATGGTTATAATTTCACATCACTCAAAATTTCCATGCTATTCTTGAACTTTGGCACAGTACTAGAGCTAAAAAAGGTAGTACTTCTGCAACATCAAGGGCAGTTCCATCTGCTAGTGCAAAGTGTGGCTTGAAAAAGAGGATGTTCTGGATGCCTTCCTGCATTCTAAAATATATAGAAGACTCCATGGAGTTCTTAATTCTCAAAAGAGACTGCACTGGTACCTGGTTACTCCAGTGCTGTTGATTTAAAAAAAAAAAGGTGTACACACCACAAACAAAAATCAAACACCCCCACAAACATTTTCCCTGGCCATTTCTTCCCTCCCCCCAGATATTTATGTATGGCTACAAGCTGTTAGAGTCCCTTTCTCTGGATGTATCTACGGAATCTGTCCTTGTGCATTTGTTGAAAATAAACTTGACTGTGCATCTCTGACTCAATTATGTTTAACAGCTGTATTTTAAAGATGAACTACAAAAGCCAAAACTATTTTGTGCCCTATTATACTCTTTTATCCAAATAAGGCTGACACGTTTTTCAAATATCTTTTCTTGCTTTGTAAGATTTCAAAGATATTTGTAACCTTTTGCACTGAACGTATCATCTGTAAGATGCTTCCAACTCAGAGTAAAGTTGGAGTTAAATCTGGGTCGAGGCTGAAAATGACTGCTGTAGAAGAAGAGATAGCAAAATAGCTTTGGAAAACAGTACCATATAAACAGTAGAAGTGTTTTCTGTATTTTATAGTGTAGCTGGTGTTCAAGTAGTGTAGTAACTATTGAAGAAGACACCTTTGTGAAAGGGTGCCAGAACAATAGTGGCACTGTTTCTCCAGCTTTCTGTATTTGCACAGTACACTTTTTGACAAATGGTGTGTTTTCTTCAATCTGGAGGATTTTTTGAAAGACTTCAATATCAAACAATTAGTGAAATTGATTTTCGTAACACTCTGATATTCTCAAAGTGGCTGAAGACTTTCATTCACCATGCAGTTTTATAATTGCTCCAGCTGCTTTCTGTGTAGTCCTAGAAAAAGGTGAATGCTTCATTTTAACAGTAAAATGATTTCCTAGATGATGAGGTTGGCAATTCAACATTACTGGCCAAGGAAAGGAACAATTTGAGATATCCCCTATATATTTTTAGAGTACTGAACAATAATGGAGTTATTTTTACCATACTGATTCAGATCTGGTTTTGTTAGAAAGAATTAACGTATTCATCTTGACTTACTTGAAGTAGATTCTTAAGCACTGGAAGAGTAGCTTGAGCAAATATTTTTCAAATGATGGATTAGTTTGGGATTGCTTCTGTTTATTGTTGTTGTGTGTTTTGCCAGTGTAAATTTGGAAAGTCTTTTTTATCTCATAAGTAAAGTGAATTTGTATTGAAAAGAGAAGTGCTGTGAGCAAATGTGTGTGTCTGTGTAAACTCCAGGAGGATGTGGATTAATAATTCATCCATCAATTAGTGACCATTTTCTTTAAAATCTAACAGCTGTCTGAATACTCCTGAATTAGCTATAATTGCATGAATCTTAGTGAGCTGAGCACAGTCTTCTACTTTTAATCAAGACAGACATTAATTACATCACTGGATTGTGCCTTCATTGCTGTATGGAGGTATCTGCTATGAAGGTTTAAAAAGGAAAAAAACCCAAAAAAATTCCTACCTAAAGCAAAGCATAAACCCACAGTCTCTGTCTTTCAGTTTTCACAAACATTCTGCCCTTTGGTGCAGAGCTCTATTGTTGAACACTAAGGATGGTTGTGTCCTCACTGCACTCAGCCCACTGCTGCTGCCTTGTCAGCCAGGAAGCTCAGCCTTCCTCTCCACCTCCCAGGTTTGGAGTAGCGGGGGTTCTATTTCGAATATCTGAAGTTCAGCAATTCTTGCAGCTCTATAAATCAATATATTTCAGATCTGAGTCGTTCTGGTATGTGTTCTTTTTGTCCTAACATATTGATTTCAAGTACATTTTTGAATGTTTTTCACAGTGTCTAAGATCATTGAAAACAGCTGAAGTGTGCCTAAATTTGGATGATGCTATGTCATCCCTACCACCAAGTACCTTGGTACTGGAAGTCCCATACTTCCACTGCAATTCCCCTGAGCAGGGCAGGCTCTGAAAACAGAGCAGTTATCCATAACTGCTCTCCTTTATAAGGGAAGTACTATCTTCATCTGGGAATTTTTCCTTTTCTACTGAGAAATTTTTGTGCTGACTGTAGACAGTTTTCTGTTTGCTTCTGCAGCTGAACACACATGTTTTAGGGGTCCTCTTCTGAGTAGAGGGTGGTGCCTTGGCCAGTCGCATTTTGATTTCACTCTGCATTCTTTCAGGTAGTCTGTGAAAGTTGGGAAGGCTCATAAAGCATTACCTGTGCAATAGTGCTGAGCAATGTCTTTCTATTTTTTATTAAGTTTAAATTTTTTCCCCACTGGATGGCTAGAGAAGAGGCTTTTTGAAATGTGTTTATATGAAATCTTTTGTGTGAAATAAATACTTTCCATAGTTAAGGAGGCTGTTGTGGACTGTAGCAGGTGCTCCTCATGTTAGAGATAGCAGTAATAAAGAGATGATAGAAAGGGAGGTAGAAACTCTCCAGTCTAGTTGGAAGACGTAAATTATCTACCTAAATTGAAGGGCAGCTTTTTTGTGTCACCATTTAGGGGTGTGATTACAAGGCAGTTTTTTGGAGGGCACTCAGTGTTTCAATTCCTTCAAAAATGTTAGTTTACTCAGTTGAAAAATATTTTTTTGATGTGACACCTTAAAAATAAAGAAATATCAGCACCTTTACCCATCCTTTGGGGTGATGCACAATGTCATATTTTTCTACCAAGAAGTAAGTCTTGAGGAAATGGTGTTTTCTTAAATGTCACAATGCCAAGCATTTAAGAGTTTTAAATGTCATCTCACAGGAGCACTTTCTCTCTATAAAACTGAAAGGAAAAAAAATGCTGTTTCTGACTAAGAGCTTCAGTTCTTTAGTCTCTCTTTGCCCTTGCATCTGAAGAATGTGTTTTGGAGTAGAACAACCTGTACAAGGTTTTAAAATGCTTACTTTCCTTTCACTATTTTTGGCTTTTTTTTGTTTTCTGAATTTCTTTATGGTTTTATTTGCGTCATTTAATCTGGTTACAAAATGGGATTTTCATATGGCATCCTTAATCTCTGTGGTTAATTCTCGAGAATTGGTTAAATTCAATGAAGAATAAGTTAAATTCACTGAAAGTTTAGCTTTGCTCCACTTTATCTGTAGATCATGAGAGTTCTTTGTCTTCTACTAGTCATGAGCTTGATATTTGCTTTTGCATTTTCTTTTAAATTTTTTTGGTTTTCTTACAGGAAGAGCTATAGAAGACCATGAATTAGTGATGGAAGTCCAGTCAAATTGGGTAATGGAAGAGGAAACCAAACTGTATTTTAGAAAAAATTATGCAAAGTATGAGTTTTTTAAAAATCCACTGGTAAGTCCTAACATTATATCTGTGAAGTGGTGCAATTACTGTTCTAAAAAGCAGTCTTTTTTGTTGCACACAGATAGTCAGAGTTTAATTTTTTTATTGTAACAGGAGCATAAGGAATAGTCGAGAGGGAATATGTGAAATGCAGGAATGAATGTATTGTGGTGCATGTGATCATTGGTTGGTCCTTTTCTTACAGTTGTAAAACATCCATGTTCATTTTTTATTTTGGGGGGTAATGGGAGCAGCAATGTATTAATTGTATTGAAATTCGCACACAGATGTAAAATAAAATTAAATTTTTGCAACTCAGTGAACTTTTCATCAAGTGACAACATAACATAAAATGAAGCAGTGTGAGAAGGGGCACCTGGTAGCAAAGATGATTTTATTGTTGGCGTGAAAATTGATTGTTCTGGCCCAGCACTGCCCAATTGCAGCTTCTCCCAGCTGTAGCTATGACACAAAAGGCCATGAGCAGCCATAACCTATTAGGGGTAAGTGAAAGTGAGGCTGAAGTTAGCCTTCATAAGGAATGGAAAGAGGGCAGAGATATCTTGTAACTCAGGAATGTTGCCAAAGGTTAATGCTGCTGATTCAGAGCTTGGCTGATGGCAAAGGCCATGGAAGCAGTCCTGGCTCAGCAGAAGGAACTTACCATCTGGTTGCTCCATGGTGTATTTGGACAACTCCTAATGCTGTCTCTTATAAAGCCAGCTTGTTTCAGATGTAAAAGGGAGAAATAGCAGAATTGTGAGGGCTTGAAAGGTAAAAAGTGAAAGGGAGCTCAGATTATCTGTCTGTGTAAAAGATAAAAAGGTATATATATAAAGATAACAAAAAAATATAAGAGTTTTGGGATTTTTTTTTGTCTGATTGACCTGCGTGTCTCTGGACAAATTA
The DNA here is from genome assembly GCA_013399915.1 of Illadopsis cleaveri. Lineage (NCBI taxonomy): Eukaryota > Metazoa > Chordata > Aves > Passeriformes > Timaliidae > Illadopsis > Illadopsis cleaveri. The sequence continues at coordinate 493,590 of VXBB01009311.1, read as the reverse complement.
TGATAGATTTGTCCTAGATATGGAGATATTGGCTTGAGATGGTCTACAGTTCGTAAAGGGGCTTTCACAGAGTCACAGAATGGGTCAACCTCCCTGCTCAAGCAGTCATCCCAGAACACATGGCACAAGATTGCATCCAGAGGGTTTTTGAATATCTCCATTGAGAGAAATTCCACAACCTTTCTTGGCAATCTCTTCCAGTGTGTGGTCACCCACATACATAGTAAAGAAATTCTTCCTCATATTCAGGTGGGATTTCTATGCATCAGGTTCTGTCTGTTGCCTCCAAGAATTAAGTTTATGTGTTGTTTAACCAGTGAGTGGAACCGGCTGTGGAGCATGGCAGACCTGCAGCTACACCAGCTTCAGCAGCTATAGCTAAGCAGAGTTCTTCTGGGTGATCTGATCCCAGCTGTAGCAAGAATGCTTTATCATAATGAGTTAATATGAATTATTAACTACCAGCAGTTGAATTTCATTAAAAAATGGAAATTGTTGGACATTGGGTGGCCAAGGGAATATTAACTTCAAACCTGTCCAGGCCTTGAGAAAACAGTATTTGTGATGGTCAAACCCTTGTCTGCTTCATATCTGCATAACTGTGTTGAACACCCCAGCTGCAGGTCTGTCCCATAAATTATACCTTGAGCTTTCCTTGATAATGAGACTGGCATTTTAATTGTAGACTTTTCCCCAACCATGTTGATCTAGTCAGATTTTTTTTTGTTGGTTTGTATAATACATAAAATAGAAGATTTAAAAAACCCTGAGGCAACTTTTCCTGTGTTAGTAGAAGTTATTCCAAAATATTTTACTGGGTTTCTAGTGTAATGAAAACAATAGAAAACAATACACTTTTCAGCGTGTTGGTGTATAGCCTCCTTACTTTGTAGGATATTGAATCCCCAGGCAAGTCTTTTATGTCAACAGCAATAGAAATTACTGCTAGAAAAACAACACCAAGAGTCAAATGTTGCAATGTGATTTGCACTGGTGTCTGAAAGCTTCTTCCAGAGATGTTGATGTTTTCTCAAAATTCTGTGTTTCTCAGCGAATAATATATAACATGTGCCAAATAATATATAGCATGTGCAACTTTGATATTAAGGTAAGCTTAAATTATTGGATCAGGGAATCTTCAGTGTCTTGCACTGCACTGAGAATTTAAATTGCACATACAAAAGAGAAAGTTTTATATTAATTTCTACAGAATTTTGATACAAGTTCTTGTGTTACAGAGCTTTTTTCCAGATCATATGATATCTTTTCCGAGTGAGACCAGTGCAGCTCTAAGCCACTCTGGGATATTACAGGTATGTAATCCTTGAGTGAAGACGAACCAGCACAGCTCAGAATTTCCCATTATCTGTGTTATATGAGCATGGTTCCTTATTGCTGTTGGATCTGTTGCTAGGTTTTGAATAATTCAAGACATGGTTAATAACTGTTTTCCTCAAGAGATATGAACTGATATGTCCCTTCCAAGCAGCTGTTATATGTCCACACTTGGAAACTTGGACATCCTTTAAGAATCAAGAAGGACCAAAATGGAGAAAAAACAGTGAAAACGTTATTGGGTATTTCAGGTGAAAGATTCTTTTTCAGGGTGGAGTGCTGGACAAACTTAGCAGTAGGCTATGGTAGAATACCAAAGAACTGGTGAAGTGACACAAATGGATATAAGAAGAGTTAAATAGTTAAACTTAATGAGTAGAAAATTTAGACTGACTAGTATGATTTGTTAGCTTGAAGGCTACTGTAGCCTTCAAAAAAATTATGGTAGGTCACTCAGTGTTAGTCATCTTTTAAACAGACACAAGATTCTAATTTACAGTGGGAATAATGAAATGATAGTACAGAATGACCATATCAGGGATCATCGTCTTACTTTCAAAGAGGGGAAAAATGAGTAATAAAGGTGGAAACATACACATCACTCTTGTTTGCTTGTCATTAGAAAAATTAAATAATAGAAGAAGAACTTACACTGGTCTTAAGACAGCAACCCTATGCATGAGTTTTGAGGATAAAGAATGATCGGAAAGGCAACATAATAACACAGGATATTTAGGGCAGAAACAAAAGAAACATAGAAATTACAATTTTAAAAAGTCTATATGATAAAATCTACCTTAGCATCCACCAGTAAATGAAAACCATTTAAAGTGACTAATTCTCAAAACATTCCTTCGTATTAAAAAGTTATGTCCTTATAAAAGTAGATGTTAATCAAGATGTTAAGATTATCCCAAATATAGTAAAAAAATTTTGCAGATTAAATTTGACACACACTAGATACTGTAAGTAATTTTTACAAACCTAAATAAAATTTTTGTGATTTCAAAAGTGCTGCAAATCTAATAAAAATTGTTTCCCTTTTGCCACCTACATAACACAGATTTTGCAGTCTAGCATAAACATTTAATTTAGAAAATTCTGTCCCCTATGTTAAAAGAAATTTAAATTTTTTGCTCACAAGTGTAATTTAGTAGTTAAAATAATGAAGACTCTTATAAGAGAACTTTTTGCCATATATTCTTGTGCAGAACTTCTTTAAGCCCATATTGTGAGACCTAGAATATGTTCAAAGCTGGTAGGTAAGATTAAGAATCATTCTAAATATATCTCGTTACTTGCCATTTTGGTAGCTTGAAAAACATGTTGCAAACTGTCCTCTGTTGCTATTTTGTGTTGCATTATATGTTCAATTGTATTTCATTAAATAAAACTTAATAGGTACAAAGTAGAGAATACCTTGGTGGATTGTGCAGTCATTGTGCACATTTCAGCTGAAACTTTGGATAAATTGTTTACAGTGAGTCACTATTTCCTTGGAAACTTTCATTAAGACAAGTTAATGGGCTGCATTATTATTTGTGATGTGCTTGGTTAAGTATCAAAAGAGACATTAGTTTGACAATTCAATGCTTACAAGTGATTAAAAAATCACTTCTCATACTTTTACATTCTTTTGTGGGTTGAGCTGTAACCAAGTAAAATGTTTTCAAGGTCTGTTTTTCTTAACTCTCATTGAAAGTTGAAGAGTGAGTATTTTGCTGATTATTTTGAATCAGAATGTCTTTGTAGAACAGAGCCACAAAAGCAGAAGAGAAGTTCATCTGTCTCCTGTCCATTTAGCATGTGCTAAGTAAAAGTACTAGGTCTTGGATATACTGAATGTCTGTGTATACCAGAGAGTGAGGTTTAATTGCTGCCCTGGAGATCTTTACCTCCAAAAGAGATGTGTCACTGTATTGATCAGGGTATAGCTGCTCTGAGACACAATGCTATGTGTACATTTCTAGTGGTAGGCAGTCTGGGTGATTTGGAACTTGCTTTAGGTTATTTTTGCAAATTCGATGTTTTAAAATATGTCAAAAATGAATGTAGTATGAAGATTTTAAGACCATTATTAAGGGCCAGGCTTTCATTTCTTTAGTTTTTCTGCCAGAGCAAGTCCCTCTTTCCCTAACCAGTTTCTCACCTGACTGCCATTCCGGGCTTCAGGGTGAAACAGACCTGCACTGAATTTCAGTCTCCTGTCAATCTCCTAGATGTTGTTTTAATCTCCCCATTGCCTTACTCTGTCTTTCAGTCTAGGTTTTGTTGGCCTCCCAGTCTAAACCTCTCAGGTGGACTGAAGTCTGTAGGAGACAATACTGAGATTCAGAATCAATTTTTCCCTAGAATTACATGGTGTCCCCAAAATGTCTCAGCAAGTTCAGGGTGAAAATCCAGCTAATTCCCAGTAGTATTGGTCTGAATCATGGCTAGCTGTCATCACATCTTTGAAGAAATCAGTCATCAAATTCAACATGATTCACAAAGTCTTAGTACAAGGATGGCTTCTTTAACTCCCTGAAACACTGCATGCTCAAGAAGCATCCACCTTAGCAGATATTGTTGTTTCTGCTACTGCAGCTGTTCTTTCATTGAAAATGTTGAAGATGTAGACAAATAAGTTTTATGGTTAGGAGTGCAGCTCTCAATCTTTATTGCATTCAGTGACATCTAGAATTTCTGCATTTTTCACTATTATTATATTCATCTCAGACAGTGCAATGTTTTTCCCATTCTGTTGTTTTTTTCACCTTCTGATTGATTTTTGTTTATTTGTTTAGGGTTTTTATTTTCAACAGAAGACTTCTATTTGTTTTGTTTCATGTTCAGATTGCCTTTAAATTAGTTGGTTTACAGCTAATCAAATGGTAATCAAGTCCTTAGTGCTCTCTGTATCAGTATCTGAAAGATGGCATTTGACACCACTCTACTTATCAGGGTATATATTTCACTGTGTGGGGAAAAGGGTGCAAGTTTATTTCTGCATATTGTGTGACCAATAGTCCCTGTCTGCAGCGTACTATCATTTAGGTCTCCCCTCTTCTTCCAGTATTAAGGATTTTTCTTATTTTTATCTGCATAAACAGGGATCCATTCCCTCCTATAACAAACTTGTGTGTACCTCCATTAAAAAAAAACAACAACAAAACAAAAGAGAAAACAAACAAACAAACAAAACCCAACAAAAACAAAAACAGAAAAAAAAACCACCAGCAAAAACCAACCTGAAACAACCAACAACCCAAGGAAATTTTCTTTTCTACTATCATTCATTTTTGGCATTTATTACAGACATTCAGTTCTCACTCTGAAATATTTTTGCTGCTCATCTTTCTGACAGTTAATGGTTTTGACTACAGCTTGTTCATGTTCTGTTTTCTCACACAGTCCTCAGCTGTCTTAGAAAGGAAAAGATGGATTTGAGATTGCCTTTTTCCTAGCATTACTGCTACTTTATTTTAATTGATAGCATGGCTATAACAATGACTGTCGAAGCTTCGCATTGTATTGCTCCTCCACTTAGGTCTGCTGAGTAAGAGAAGTGTTTTTCATGACAGCATTTCTGGTTTAAAGCTCTTATGGCAGAAATCCTGGGAAAGACACTTGTGCAGGCAGGAAGCCAACCACTCCTTTTAGTTTCAGCAGAGACATTAAAGCCTAAAAAGATGCTCTTTTTATTTTGCATACATTGAATTGTTTAGATTTCTCTAAGGCTTTCATTTGACTTCGTTTATGGATTTTATACTTTTTCAGTTCAGCCTGTGTATTTCCCACCAGTGAACCTGTTAGTATGTGGCAAAAGGGAAGATTAACAGCTGGAACATGTACCCAGACCTACCCGTCTGCTTCAGTGTGACTAAAATAGCTTAAACTGCATTTGCACACTGCTGTGTGCCAGCAGCACGTGTAGACACATGTACCTAGGCTTACTGGAATTGAACTGCTCAGGTGAATAACAGTGAAGCTACTCAAAATGCAGTCCTGGTGGTGGGCTGGGGCCACCCCTGGCCAGTGGAGCCCTGCTCCTGTTACTGCATTCACACCAGCTCAGCTTGGTCTGCAGCTGGTACAGTCATGCATCTCACTGCAAGGCAGGAAAACAATAAAAGTCAAAGAAATCTTGTATGTCTTGGTTAAACTGTATTATTTAGTAGCCAGAGAACTTGGTGTGCTTCCAAAAGCACATTCACTTTTTCATTCTGCTGGAGTCCAGTACTGGCCAGTCCATCTCTTGCCTTGTAATCTGTTGTTTCACTTCTCAAATAAGATTTTCTGGAAATAGAAGTGGATAGGAGAAAAATTCAGCAATGAAAACTGCAGATGTTGACCAGATAAATCCTTTCTGCCATACTCCTATATAAGCCTTGACAGAATTTATGATACCACAGACCAGTCCTGGGGAAAGATTCCTTGAAGAGCTCAGTGATAACAGATTCTGTGGCATATATGGAAATAGAAGAATTCTGGGTTAATATGTTTAGTCATAGTTCTGAGTAGTGTCATTGGAAGAAGAGTGATAAGAGTGAATGCATTACATGGAATTAGTGTAAAGTTAATGGTTGTTCACTTTTAGTGGGTACTTTTGCAGTCTGAGTAGAACTGTGTAAGCCTCAGCAAGATAAGAGCTGTTGCACTCTGACAATGTCTGATGAAATGGCTGAAGAGAAATCTCTGAATATCCTGAGTGGAGGCAGGAGCTGTCTGGGGGACTGGCCCAGTCTTTCTGGTTTTGGTTCAACTAAAGCTCCTCCTTAAGCACCTTTCAGGTGCAGAGACCTTTATTCCCTCCTTTTGAAAATGCTAATGTCTGCCTGACCTGCATGGTTTTGTTATTCAGAGTTAGTGGTTTGCTGAATTAATTTTAGCTCAGGCCAGTTAATTTCCCTGGTTTGTAACATGGTGGGTGAGGGGAGGGATGTAATTTTTTTCTTCTGTTGTTAGCACTGATTAGCAGTTTTATATAAATAGGGTCTGAGGCATGGAATCAGTACTTCTTACACTGGTTTAGTTGCAGAAGTTCACATATTGCAGAAGTAATGCTCTCATTTCAACCATATGGTTTCATATAAATATGTAACTTGCTTAGCATACCTTGGAGTTGTGTAATATTCTTACATGCCTTAAATCAGAGGTACTGTTAATGGGATTAGATGCAATCATAACTGAATTACTGTGGTGTGATAGTGTCTTCAGGAATTATTCCCCTTAGCCCTGTCTGAGTATGTTAATGAAACACAAAGCTGGTTTCAGAGGAAAAGAAAAATGCATGTCTGATACTTTCTTTCAGATGTTCCTTAGCTCCAGCACATACCCTGAGATTCATGGTTACCTGCATGCAAAGGAGCAGGGGAAAAAGTCATGGAAAAAAATGTACTTTCTTTTGAGAAGATCTGGCCTTTATTTTTCCACTAAAGGTACATCTAAGGTAAGGGAGGAAAAAAAAAGAGAGAGCAAGAACTGTGAAGTCACAGCAAATATGTATGTATTTATCATTTGTTGTAATAATAACAACCAAAATTTATAACCAAATAATTAAACTTATAATGATAAAAAATGAAAAATAAATCTATTCATTATAGATAAAATCTAGAGAGATATGTAGATAGAAAACTGGGAAGGTGTTGTCTTAGAAACTGTAGGGGTTTTTTTGCCTGATAAGTTTGCTTCATTCTGGTTGGTATTTCCCATAACAGTACTGTTAAACTGTTAAAATGAATTTTCAAATACTAGTTAAATTTGTGAAGTATAAGTAGATGTTCTGAAAAGTGGATATAGTAATTAACTATCTAAAATAAGATTTTTTACAGGATTTGGGTTTCTCAGAATTGGTGGCTGGACAGTTTTTCATTTTACTAGTTCAAATTTTTGATGGTGGTACTTTAAGCCTTATCATATTTAACATTGGAGTTGAGAAACCTTTTACATAAACTACTCAAACCAATGTATATTCATGTTTTGGATTTTCTGTAATTACCTGCCATAGTTTTCATTGAACTGGTTTGTATACTTTGGCAAATTTCTTTTGTTTGCTTCCTTGACATAATTAACCTTAGCGGGTAGAGATAATGGTTAGAAATGGTACCGGGCAATAATTATAACAGTATGTTGTTTTTCAGTTTATAAAAATTTATTTTGTTTTGATGTTTGAAATGCATACTGCTCTGAAAACTTGCCTCCTACTCTAATTTTATTATTGCTTGAATTTATTGGAAGTTTTCTCAGAAATTATATAACTTGTAGTCTGGGGTTTTTTTCCCCTCTGAAGAATAAACTCTAACTGATTTGATTTTTTTCCCTCTGCGTTATGAAATGAATGTTGAGTTGCCTCCTTTTAGATTTCATGATGTCATGGTTTAAACTGCAATTTGTAAGACTGTGTTTTGGAACAGGACAACTACTGTACTCGTCCAAGTTTCTTATCTGGTGAGGCTGGCTAAAAGTAGTCTAACTGTATTACATTACTTTTCTTTTTAGGAGCCAAGGCATCTGCAGTTTTTCTGTGAATTCAGCAATAGTGATATGTACATGTCTTTAACAGGCAAAAAGACTTCTGGAGCACCAACAAACTATGGATTCTGCTTTAAGGTACAAGCTTATTATTCTGATACATATTAAAGCAAGCCACAGTTTTTAGGTAAGCTTAAGTTTCTTTAAGGCTTTGAAAGCAATATTCAGCTGTCTGTTATAAAATAGGAGAATTAGTGGCTTTTATTTCAACAGGTATTATCTTCAAGATATGCTTTAATGCTAAAAAATGTGCTGTGGCCTTCTAGCCTAACAAATCAGGAGGAACCAGAGACCTGAAACAGCTCTGTGCAGATGATGAACAAAGTAGGACCTGTTGGATGACAGCAATTAGGTTACTCAAGGTAATTTTTCTGTGTGGAGTTAACTTCTTGCTTAAGTGTGCAATGTGGTATTTTGATGCTGTGAGTAGAGAGGTAACATCATTTAGGTTCCCATGCAGTAGCAGTATCAATTTTGTACTTTGAAAGCTTTGGTTTTTTCATCCCAAGAAGAAGAGAGAGACAAAATCCTGGAATCATTGTAAGGGATGGAATGATGCCTCAGTCCTGATAATATTTAACATTAAGCATGTGCCTTCGGTGTAACCATTCAGTGAGATTGCTGAGTAATATTGAACAAAGTGACAAGAATACACAAGAAGGGAACTGTAAAGTTTTTAAATGTGACTGTTTGTGACAAAATAGGAACAGGCCAGTTGGTGTATTAAATGGGTAGTATTTAATGCAAAGTGTACATTTATAAAGGCAGCAGCAACAATGATGGTGTACATTTCCTTAGCCTAACAGTTTCTGTCCGTGGTTTTTAATGGTAAAGAGAAGGGTGTGCTATCTTTTTCATCTGGGAAAGAACCTTACTTGACTTAGGTTTATAATTTAAAATGCTAACCATGTTATTTTCTGGTTTTAGTATGGGATGCAGCTGTATCAGAATTACATGCAACCATATCAAGGTAGAAGTGGCTGCAGCCCTTTGAATATAACACCTATGGTATGTCCCACAGTAGCTCCATGAACAAATACATGTTTCTGCCATTGTGCTCTTTTCAAGTAACTTGTGTCAGTTACACTACTGACCTGCTCCTTCAAAACCTTGCATGTGCGAATGCTTGCCGAAATATTTAGGGCTGCCAGGGTTCACTAGAGAGCTAATTAATTAATTTCCTTACTTGGAACAAATGAGTTAAAAGGCTCTTCCCTCTGTAAAATCTTAAGTATTTTGGGAGTTCATTGGCTTATTACTGTGGAATGAAAAGAAGATTTTGAAAACAAAGCAGCAGAACCGTAAGTGCATTAAAAGAGAATCAAAATGTTTAAGGTTACACATGCTGATGAATAAGAAGGTTGTAACAAATCCTTTTCAGTATACTTCCTCTTTTATTTTTTTAAAAGATATAAAACATTGTGTACTTGCGATGAATTTCAGCTGGTGTAATACTGACTGGACTTCAGAGGAAAACCATAATTTGGTAGATCATCTGCCCTGTTTTGGAGAAAAAACAGCCTATACTGGATACTGTGTCCATCTTGTCAGTCAGATAGTTGGGATTGGATGAGAGTGTCCATTTATTAATATCTTATATTATCCCACTTCTTTATAAGTCATTTGATTTCAGACTTTTTCATGGATGATTTATATCCCTTTTGTGGTTTTTGTTGACTAAATTGGATAAAACTTACTTGTTGCCGAGATGCGTGACAATGAGTTTATGGTGAATTTTTTTTAGCTTTTATTATAGTTCTTGCTGATAAAATCCCTAAGAAATGTATTTGATATCCCAGCTATTCACAAAAGTAGTTTTCAGTGATCTTGCTAATAAGCATGGCTTATTAAGCATGTGCTTAATATGCTGCCTGTGCCTTAGTTTGTGTTATGTGAAGCTACTGCAATCGCCAGCTGCTGCCCTTATAATGGATCAGGGAGCCACTACTGATTCTCTCCTCTTTCACTGTTGTGTGCATTTTAGCTCCCATAGCTTCTAACAGGCGGAATCTATAACCACTGCTAACAATGGCACTATTTTTCTACTCCTGTATAATTCATGAATTAAACAGCAAATTGAATAATCTGGGGATTAAGTGCACATGAACATACTTCATAAGGAAGCCACTTCCACATTTCACATTCCTTAATTTCTCAGCCATGTCAGCTACCAAGAGTTCCCTCCACTCTGCTAGAGGCAAACATTTTCTCTTAATTTGCCCTTGTTTTTTTTACTTTTGCAAAGTTCTTTACAGGTTACACTTACTCAGATAGACCTTAGTCTACAGTGCCAAGAATTACCATGAACTACAGAAGTGCTCTCTTCCATTTCTGGTTATATTCATGCTTGTAACCAAGCAAAACAAACAAACAAAAAAACAAACAAAAAAACCCCAAAAAAATCCCCCCACCAAACCAAACCAAACCAAAACACCAAAAAACCCCCTCCCAAAAAACAGAAAATAAACCCCAAAAACCCAGATCTGCACTGGTTTTGGGAAGCTTTCCAAACCCTACAGAAATTTAGGCCTCTTGTGTCCAGATATTGCTTTAACTTACACAGTGCTAGAATGCTTTTTTATTTGTTAAATATTCCAGTGCCTGCCAACATTTGAGCCATCATGATTCTTATAAAACCTGATTTTGTAAACCTTAGTTTCTGAGAAACATTCTGGTGATTTTTTAGGACTGTTTTTTCAAACCTCAATGTTCTTACTCAGTTGTTACAGATTTGATCTTCATTGAGAGAAAAAAACCCACAAGCATTTTTTTGTAACATGCTGCAGTTGTTGACTCTGTGATTAGAGTTAGAAGGGTTGTATTAAAATAGAAGTTACACTCCATAGAAATTGCTGTTTTCAATGCTTAAATAGGATAAACTGAATGGAAATTTATATAGCAAACATATAAATCTGACATATTTCTAATGAAATATTTTGACTATTTTTCATTTGATCATTTTGTATAATAATTTTGTATTTTACCTTTTTTTCCCCTGTTACTTGGACATCTTAGTAACAGTTTCCTGACTTGTTTTGAAATGGAAAGGGCTAGTTATAGTTAAAAATATAAATACAGTGTATGGTGAAGTGATGTATTTGTCATCCATTGCAGTAATGCAAAAAGATGGTCTGTCCTGCCAGACTGTAAAATTGAGCTTTGTAGCAGCATACTGGAATTACAAAAGCTCCCTAGGGTAAAATGAGTTTGGCTCTGATGGGAAACACTGCCAATACTTGAAATATCACTTACAAAACATGATGTTTTCTCAGAAGCTTGTTTTTAAATGATGAATCTTGTAAAAAGTGAGCAAACTAAATTTATTTTTCTTTTTTGCAGAGAAGCATTTCAGAAAATTCCTTAGTAGCAATGGATTTCTCAGGACACAGAAGCAGAATTATAGAAAATCCAACAGAAGCCCTTTCAGTTGCAGTTGAAGAAGGATTAGCATGGCGGGTATAAACACCTTTGATTTATCAGAATAGTATTTTCTGGTTTGGTGGTTTTGTTTGTTTGTTTGTTTGTTTGTTTGTTTGTTTGTTTGTTTTTAAACAAAGGAGCTTTGAAGTCATGTTTTTGCTTCTCTCTCCTACAGAGGAGAGGGTGTCTCCGACTCAACTCACATGGTAGTCCTATTGCCATGTCTAACATGGGTATGTGTGAGTTAATTCCTTGCCAGAGAAATGCAGTAACTGGTTCTTTCAATAAAGGGAAAATGTTTTTTCACTGATCTTTTTTTCTACAGCTATACACAGATCTCAGTCATGGTTTCATCATAAAATCTCTAGAGAAGAGGCTCAGAGACTTATTTTGCAGCATGGACTTGTAGATGGGTAAGTTAATTCTTTAAATATCTTCTCTGAGACATGTTTCTAGCCAACAACTCCTATTTTCACGTGCCTCTTACTGGAGGGAGGTAGAGGAAGAAGTTTGCACTTACATAATAGGAATAAAAATTCTTTTATATAGGGCTATCTGGGGATCAGTTGGTTCCTATTTTATATCATTTGGAAATAATGTAGTGGTGATCTAAGACTGCAATTCTGTCTGTGACTGATTACTTATGTCTGTTCAGAGCCCAGCACTAGAGCTGTGTCCTTGCACAGGATTCTCTGGGAGCTGTCAACCTTGGCACCCCTGTCTTTTGTATCTCTGTTAGTGAAAGAGAGCCTGAAAACATTGTTCTAAGATGAACTGTGCTGGGACAGACATTGAAAAAAAGTATGGTTTTTTTTCTCATGAATTGACTAAAAATTGTGTCATCCTTTAATAGCAAACAACAAATGTTAGGAAAAGACTTTAATTTTTTAAATATTTCATGTAAACATTAATGTAAAAAATGACGAAGCAAGTAGGTATTTTATGTTCAAATCCTCTTGCTTTTCATTGCTGCATTTTTATCCTTAGTCCTGTATTAAATGTAAACTTTGGCCTCCTTCATTCAATGAGTAATTCCAAAAAAATCTCAGTTTCTTTGAGTCTGTTTCCAGTTAGGTACCTGAAACATCAGATTGCTGGTTAAATTTTTTCAGTTTTAGATTAAGGATGTTGTAGTACTGTTTCTACATCTACAGAAAGGGCTCCAGGAAAAAAAAAATGAAGGAGAGGAAAGGGAGACAAACCCGGTCATAATCAGTGCAAGGATGGCTAATTGGACTTCCACTTTTGTATTTTTAATTTTTTCTTAAATTTCCAGGGTCTTTTTTTTTTAGACTGGCTTATGATCTTAAAGCTGCTTCTCTGCTCTGCATTTATTTTTGCATTTGTTAGAAGAGTGGGACAGGACATGGGGATGAATCCAACATATATTTCTGACCAGGATGTCATTCTAGGCCTGATGCATCTTCCAGTGTATTTCTTACACAGATGCTGAAATGAGAAAGTGAATACCCTGCTAGCATTGTTTAGTACAGTGTTGTTTATGTTATATTCTTGGAGCCATTCATAGCTGTCCAGTGGGATTTTGAGGACGATGATACCTTTGTGTGGACTGCCTAGAATTAATTAGAACACTGGTAGTAGGAGTGCTCATATTCTGTCAGATACATATTCAGGAGTTACACTGAACTAATGAACACATGACATCATGTGACATCATTTTGATGAGCTAAAAGCATGAATTATGGCCAGAAATACAGCCACTTTTAACTAAGACTTTAGTTTCTGGGAGTGAAGGCAGAGAAAATGTTCCATATTGAGCCTTTTACGGTGATCCCAAGCAAGGAGTTCTCATGCATATATGACAAGGGGGTAGTCCTCTGTAATACTGTATGTACCATGTTCATGATGGCTTTTGCAAGACAAGGAGATAATTATATAAACTAACTACAGCAGTTTTAGTATTTGGATAACCCAATAACGGAATTAGGGAAAGCAGCAGAATTAAGGAAAGCAGCGATGTTAAGGCTTGCTATGAAGGAAGGAAGTTTTTGGATCTGGTGTTAAACCAACTTTCTTAAAAAAGTTCACATGGTAATATTGTAGATTTTGTATTTTACCCCCTAAAGTATGTTTGAAGAATTTTCAGTGATAAATGGTTGACATGATTGCAAACTGATCAGCATCTGGTTGATGAATGGGATAAGAGCATTACCAAAAGGCCCATGAAAAGGTCCAACTCGTCATTCAGAGAAGTTCATAGGGGAGAAGTGACTGGAGTCATCCAGCATGTCTAAAAAGCTCCTTCCAGCCAGCATTTTGAGATTCTGTAAACTACCAACCCTTTCTTCATAATAAAGTTTTTAAAGGTTCTTTGACAACTAAAGTAGGTCTATTGTGATTATGTTAGCAAATAATAAAGATCTTTTTATCTGAAGGAGAAGAAGTGTTGCTTATATTTGTGATTAAAAAAGGAAAGAAGTAAGAAAATGTACTTTAAAAGAACTGATGGATGGGAACCTAAATCCCAGTCAAAGTAATTGCATTGTGTATCATTTAATGTGGATCCTAGCAGAGAGTGGAGAGACCTCATTTGGATATCTGCAAAGTGGCACATTCCTACAGTGCCATTTTTCTGAATAAAATGAAGTGCCAGTCATTAATGACAAACACATAAAATATGGAATTAATGCAGAGGATCAGTGATAACTGCTGTGAAGTCTCGCTCGTGTCCCGGGAGGGTGAGAGCCCGCTAGGTGGTGGGAGCGAGCCGGTTTGAGCGGAGCCCGCGCTGCCGGCGCCCCGCTGTCCCTGCCCGTGCCGAGCGCTCAGCTGGCAGCAGCCCTCGGGAGGAACTGCGTTACTAACTGGGCTCCGGACTAGACTGCACAGGGATTTTGACAGAAATGGTAATGATTATGGACTGCGAATTTCTTAATTCCAGATATTTTCTTATTATGTAAAGATAGAACTCAAAACTTTGAGAATGAAATTAGTACTTTGAATCCATGCCGGAAGTCAGTGAAAAGCCACTGCAAACATATTGCCGTGTTGTTTTTTTTTTCCCTTGAAATTCTTTCTTTTCATGTAGTAGCTGGACTCTGGTTTCTAGTGTCTGATGGGGCAAACAGTTATGATTAGGTGATCACTGATACTCGCTTGACTGAAACCAGCAAGTCCATTTTGCCCATTTCTTTTCTGTCCTGAAAGAGGAGCATGCTTGCCAGTGGCTGTCCCTCCATTTCTCTTCTTTGATACATTGGTCAGCTGCATCTGTTCCAGACCTGCACAGTACAAACAGTTCAGACTCTCTCCACCCCAAAGCTATCAGGTTCTTCCCTGTCCTCCAAACTGTTCTCTGCCAATATTCCAAACCAGGTGATTCAATGAAAAGTGTCTCATGCTGTCATCATCCTTTGCCTGTACCAAATAATTCTACCAGGACTATGGCAAAGTTATGTTTATCCATGTTCTGGTTGGAATAAGTTATCAGGGAACTAGTTGCAGTGTCACTGTTGGCCATTCAGAGTGTCACAATTTGAATAATGATTCCATAAAGCAAGCAGAGTGTAGCTCTGTCTTGTTGGGAATTTTGCTGCTGTGCAGAAATGGGAGTACATTTATGAGGATTGGCCAGATGTGAGAAACATTCTGGTGTGCCTTGCATGACCTTTTCTGTAAAATTCCTGTTTAACTACCTTTTGAATTTTTCTTATGATGCTTGTGATTTAGAAAATTTAAGTTTTCTCTACTAGAGTCCAAAGAAAAAAGCACAAACTTTGAGGGTGCTTTTCTGTCTGAAGAAATGTATTGTAATTCTATGCAGTGTAAAAACTAACGCCTACAGTGTCATTTATTCTGAGAATGCATGTTTTTCACATAATAGACAAGGTGAAGAAGAACTTAAGAGAAAGTATTCCCAGTAACACATTTGCAAAGAAATACTGATTAAAAGCCTAACTTACATAATTAATATTATATATGCTTTTCACTAATACTTGCTGTAATGAATTTAGAACGATTTTAACTGGACATTTTTAAAAGGATTTCAAATGATCTTACTTTGAAATTTTTTGATCTCTTCTAGGGTATTCCTGGTACGCGATAGCCAAAGTAACCCCAAAACATTTGTATTGTCACTGAGTCATGGATTAAAAATAAAACATTTTCAAATTGTACCCGTAAGTAAGTTTTTTCAGTTTATATATGGAGTTGAAAAACCAAACAATTGAATAACTGTGATAGAATATTGATGGACTTTTTCTTCTTTTGCAGTTTGATTTGTTTTAAAGTTTGACTAGTATTATGAAATCCTAAAAAGTTTCTTGAAAAACTAAACTAATTTATTTCAGTTGGAGTAGAAGCAGCCCTGATGGCATGAAAATCATGTGTTGATAGAGTTCATGTTTCCTTTTACTTTTCAGTATGTACACAATTTCTTAGTCATCTGTTTTGAACTTCCTCCATTGTGTGTCCATATCTCACTGAGTCTTCTGCTCAGAATAGTTTCTATATTTGTAGTCAAACATACTATGTTGACCTCTCTTGTTGTTATTGTGGTATATTCATGTACAGGTCTTATTCAGGGGAAAAAAAATCACTATTTAGTCCAGCTGCTTTATAGGTAAGCTGAAAGTTACTAAGCTGCAATCATATTTCTGTTAGTTTTGATTGAACATATTGTCCAGTTATCCTGCCAGAATGGTTAGCTGTCCCCATTGCTTACGCTCTCTCACGAGGTGGTTTATGTGGTTTCTTTACATGCTGCTTTTCTTGAGATGAGAAATACTTGAGTATTTTGTGTTTTGGCCGCAGATGCTTGACATAACTGAGCAGACCCAGAGCTTTTTTATCTCTCTTTACAAGAACCTTTCTTCCAGACTGCATAATACTCTAGTCTCCATGTATCTTCTGTTGAAGTTTCTAGCAGATTCTGCTGTTTCTCAGTAGAAATTAGCCAGGTGGCATTATATTTTTTTGTCTTTGATCTGTTGATTGTCTCTGATCATTCACCAGATTTCTGTATGCCTTACCTAGTGCTTGCAGCTGATATCCTCCACTGAAAAATATTCATGTAGAATAAAACTGAAGCATTATTTGACAGGAGGAAAAAGTCGATCAGATTAGCTATAAGAACTGTCCAGGATTTTGTTGTGTATAGGTGCAGAATATGGAGGATTCCTTCATCCAAAAGTGATAGTTATGCACTGGATCCCATGGGATCATCAACATTAAATCCTTGATAAGAATCCCAGGTGTTGATCTCTGTGCATTTATTGACTATAGTCACTTCTAGTATTTACTTCGGTATAACTGTTTTGTGGTTTAAAAAACCTTCTGAACTCCATACAAAGAGTGTATGATTCTACTTCATTGAGATGTCCTTTCACTCTCAAATTTAAGAGGCCACTTTTCCTTTCCCTATCAGGAAACAGACACTCTCTTCTCTAAGCGCGGGCGTAGCAGGATACTGCAGTTATCTTCAGTTTCCTCTGAGATGGATGATTCTCTTCTTCCCTTCAAAAGACTGTGCTAAAACCTTGCTCTCTTGTTGTTGGATCTTTGGAGGAACCAGGAATTCTTAGTTTTGATATAGTTGTCTACAGACTTGAGTCACATTTTCCATGCTTTTCATCGAGAAGTCCTGTACCACTTCATTGCAAAACCTGACTTGAAGGAAATGTTTTTGAATGATTTTTTTAAGTAAAGTAATTTCGCCTGTGCTAGTAACCAGAAAAAAAGAAATCCTGATGAGAACAGCTTAATCCAGAGAGTGTGTCAGCATGGAAGCTGTTTGTCCCCAAGATACTGGCATATTTCAGTTCCTTTCTGTCAGTTTCTGGTTGCATTCAGTACCCTCATTTCATTCTCAATACCCTAACTTAAATGTGCTCTGTTTTTGCTAGAACAGTGCTCTTTAAAGATTTCAGAAAGTTGTCGATTAAGGGAGGAAGGGTTTTGGTTCCAGTTGCTGCCGATCTAAATGAGGTGATCATTTTCTAAGAAACGAGGCATTTTGTGTTACTGTAGTAAATTCATAGCTTATTAGTTGAAGATCAAGGTTACCTCTTTGAATTTCAAATTCTGCTGTTCTTCTAAACTCTTACCTGTTTCCAGCCATTGTAAAGGCAAACTTTCTCACTAAATGTAAACAAATAAATGTCATTTACAAAGCCTTTTTACAAGGTAAAAACAATGCAATCGCTAAATGAAATATTTTTCTCTTGTATTTTAGGTTGCTTCAGGTTTTGCTGCACTTAAAAATGTCTCCTTTTAGATAGGGTATGCAACCTGCCAGTTCATGCCTCTCCCATGTAAACAGGTGCCTCATGTTAACATTGGTAACCTGTGCCACAGGTATTGCAGGTGGGTAGTAGGGAATTGATTGTAAAAAGTTCAGAAGGAAACCTTTGGGATACATTTGGGGTCCTGTACTGTGAAAACTGAAGAGCTTGTTAGTTTAAAGGTATTTTTCAGCCTTTGTTCTCTGAGCTGGTGCAAGTTCACTTCAATGGATTCTATCCTGAAATTTCATCTATATGAAAGATGAAGAGTTGATACACAGTTCTGGGACTGTCTTTTTCTAATAAATGTTTTTTCTCTTAACAGCCTTCTTAGCTTGCAGAAGATGCTAGGTTCTTGGGCAGCAGAACTATGATACGAGTTTTTACTTTGCAAAATATTGATAGCTTTAGAATTAGCAATCTCTCTGGTGTTCATTTTAAGATTTGGAATTAACTTGTTAGGAGGATAGCAGACATTTGAATTGTTAACTCTCCTTGCCTGCAGTGTGTTGGCAGGAAAATTGCATACATAAAGGACATCCAATGAATTTTCAGGTTCTTGGCTGGAGCACAGGAGTTTATGCATTCTCACATTGTTAATTCCTTAACTAGCAGCGTTTGACCTGGTTTGACCAAAGTCCGAGAATAAAGAAATTACAAACTACTTCCAGTCATGGTAGAAAGGGGTAGAATAACCAGGAATCATAAGCAGTTCAACAGCTGCTTCAGATAGAACATCTTAATTACAGGTAAGACAGCTAATTAGATCTTCTCCCTTCCCCTGTATTCAAGTAGGGTAGTTGCGTCTTTCCCTAGCACACCATCTGCTACTTGGTGCTAGCCCTACTTCAGAATCCTCTGTTCACTACTCTTTCAATCTTGTAAAGTGTCTTTTTCTCCTTTTTCTTTTTAAAAATAGTTTGAATAGGTTTTTTCACCCTATATTTACATGAATACCAACTAGTCACCATTTCACTAATCCTCACATATCAACAGTAGAGGAACCAAATCAAGAAATTATATATTCAGTAGTGGAATACAAATTGTGCAAGAGCTAACATTCAGTAACTTAGAAGAGGGAAATAGTAATTGCAAATTTTTAAGCACCTAAGGAATCTTTCAAGGTATCTGTTGAAGTTTCTTCTTTCTCTTCTGTATCTGTGCTAATATCTGTTTGGAGCTGCAGCAATTCTTCCTCCTACAACAAGGAACTACTAGAGCAAGCATGTCGCTCTTGTGATGGGCCGTGTCTTGTGTAGCTAATACTACCCAGCCCACCACTACACTGATGTATAGCCTCATCACACCTTACAAAAGTGGTAGAAAATAATGGAAGTGAATGGAGCAAAGGTTGAAATCTATGAGTAACTTCAAATTTGGTTGCTTCATGTTGCTCTGTAAGAACTCAGGATTGGTATTAATCCCAGCTATCATTCCAAAGCAAAGGCAGGAAATAGTATTGTTACTGCAGAAAAAGTATACCTATACTTATTAACTGTTCTTTCCTTTTAGGTGGAAGTCAAATAGTATGTTGTTTTCCTGTTGGGTTTTTTTTTTTGTGTAAATGATCACTGTATTTTTTCTGCTCACAGTAGTGATAAAATTATGAATATATTGGTCTGTAACAACACTTCTCAAACAAGTATTCCAGTTAGAAAGAAATACCATAACAAAAGAGGATTTTATTGAATCTTGTTTTTCCATTTTTACAGTTGGAAGATGATGGGAAGCTATTCTATACCCTTGATGATGGTCATACCAGGTTTACTGATCTCATCCAGCTAGTGGAATTCTATCAACTTAATAAAGGAGTGCTGCCTTGCAAGTTAAAACACTATTGTGCACGGATTGCTCTCTAACCAAAGCATTTGTTGTTTCATCAGAGGGAAAGGAAGATACTAGTATACTTTTTCCCCTAAAGGCAATTTGTATAACAAAAAGGGGAAATAAAACCCCATTACACTGTAAAAATTCTGTGTTTAAGCTGAAAAAAAAAAATTAAAAAAAAAAAAATTCTATGTAGATAAGAACTTTGCTTTGTGATTGTCACAGCGAAATTAACTTTATGGTTTTGAAAAACCATTTTTTTCAATGTAATTCTTTAGTGTTGTCTTGGACTTCCTGTGTTTTCTTTTCAACTGAAAACAGTTTTGAAAAATATTGTGTAACTCCTGCAAAAATATAACTGAAGGAAAATCTTTGTTCTTAGGTTTAAAATTAACTTTTTTTTCTCTGTAAATGTTTCTCATAATTTCAGTTCATCACATAAAAGGATAACATTTACTGTGGCAAGGATAAGAAGCTGAACTGCACATTTTATTTGTAAATAAAATAAATAAATATTTTGCACTATATTTTTGAATGCTACTTTGAGGATTATCATATCCAAAAAGTGAAAAATCATTAAAACCACTTATAACTGCTCAGTTGTATTGAGTTGTGCTATTCTTGTTGTAATATTTTAAAGGACTTTTTCTCTAATCCAATGACTAAATCTGCATCTTTATACAGAGCTGGAATGTCACTTGCTTGGCTGTGAAATGTATAAACATGCATAAATTATTATGTAGTGCATAATGTGGTTCAGTGTATACCTATAATCTCTGGCACAAAGAGTGACAGACCTGTTAAGTACTGTGGATCTTTGCACAGTTGAGGAGGGAATCAATTTCAATTACCCTTAAGAAATAAAAGTAATGTTGTAATAGTTGTGAATTATCAATAATTTACAATAAATAAAAGTAATAGTTTACAAATAAAGGTAAATCCAGTGGACTTCACTGAAAACCTCATGAAAGTGTATTTGCGGTAAGTTCCTAGCTCATTTTATTATTTATTATAAAATAAAAATGTCAGTTTAGCTACTAGTCAAGCAATCTTTACAGATTACCAAGTATCTAGCATTCCAGCTAAAAAGAACTGTGCCAGTAGAGCAAGTCAAATTTTGGACCACAGGATTAGAACTAATTTTGGTATTTGTGTTTTGAAAGAGAGTTGATACTGCTGTATCCTTGAACAAAAACTCGAGTTGAATGGGACTTGGGAAAGAGGTATCCCCATCCTGGTGCTTTGTTGTCCAAGATATGAGATCTTGTTATGAGGGTTCAGGACATTGTCCTGGGTACCTTTGCAAATGGTAAAGGCTGGCGTAAACATGGTGTTTGAAGATGGGCTGTCACGCTGAATCCAGCTCCCCCTTCCCGTGCTTGCTTGAGTTCCCTGACTGCCAGGCACAGCAGCTGCTCTGCTGTAGGAGGAGGTGGGAGAGAAGGTAAAGGAGGCCTGGGATGGAGCCAGTGGGCCCCGAGGCACAGCGGTGCCAGGATGTGTCAGCTGACAAGGTCATGGACATGGAAGCATTAGAACAGTATGGTAACTGTAGCCTGTGGTTTTGTTATTGTGTGCCTCTGGAAGGCAAGCATAATAACATAATACTGTGATACTTAATTTACTGACTTGATCCACACATCACTGACCTTTTCCTCTGGTATGCAAATGCAGTTTTTAAAGCTCATTAAAAAAGCAACTCTTCCTAATGTGTACCAAAGATGCAACATATGTGGTGCCTAAGCTCATTACATTAGGAAAGCTTTGTAAAACTCCTTACAATCTAATAAATTTAACTCTTAAACCTCAAACACAATTTCAAATTGTACTTAAAAAAAAATTAATCAAAACCTCTTCAGGTTTGGTTTAATAATGTGATTACTTCTCAGGTAGTTTTATTTCACGTGTTGGCATAGAATGAGGAGAAATATTCTCTGCATCCCTATTTTTTAATAATCTCTTGACAAATGTCTATTGTCTATTGTAGTCCGTTTCTATTTGGACATGTGAAAGCTTTGCTGTAATTTTTATTTCTGTTTATGTATGCATGTTTGGCAGAGAAGCCAATTGCTCAATGAGTGAGTACCTATCACCTTTGGACCTATGAGAAAAGAAAAGAATGCAGGGATTATGTCACGTGGTAGAGAGAAGAAGCTTTGCCCACTTTTTCAGTTTTTGTTTCACAAGTGAAATTGAAAACCACCAAAAACCAAAACTAAACTAAAAAATAATAGTAATAAAAAAACTCAGCTAAAATGAATGAAAACCCATTGCTTAATGAGCCTGAGATTTGGACATTTGAACTGTCAGGTATTCAAAACTTTCTTATACTGCAAAGCAATTCCTCCTGCATTTTGACAGCTCTCTTAATTACAATCTAAACTGAAACGTTGCTGAGAATACATAATCCCTTTTGTATGATGTGTATACCTTTCCTGAACACTGTTGTTGTTTGTGACTGTGCTAGAAAAACAAACCAGTAAAACTAATAAAATCTAGTTTGCTGTTTAAATTACTTCACAGGCTACCTCCTTGTCTAAATATTACTGAAGAAACAAACATGAAAGAGGTAATCTTATGTGTGAAAGCAAACACCACCCCTCAAAAGT
The DNA here is from genome assembly GCA_013399915.1 of Illadopsis cleaveri. Lineage (NCBI taxonomy): Eukaryota > Metazoa > Chordata > Aves > Passeriformes > Timaliidae > Illadopsis > Illadopsis cleaveri. Next base: position 471,644 of record VXBB01009311.1, on the reverse strand, counting down.
CAAATATTCTGATACCCCAGACTTCTTCCAGATGTACTAAATGGTACAAGTGGTTGATCCTTGCTTGCAACCAGTCAGAATAAAACCAGCAAGGAATTTCTATGAGATCAGCCAGGATATGTCTGACCATGAAGTTCTTTGGGGGTGTAGGCAGTGCTATTTAGACAGAATTTCAGTGTGTTAACTGTCACTTCTAATTAGGAATACTACACTTTGGTGCCCACCTTCACGAAGAGAATTGGCTAATCAGGAGTTGTTAACAGCTCAGGAAGAAATCAGTACTATTTTGGGCAAGCCAGTCTATCTCTCTCCAACGTTTGCTTCTCAACAAAATCTGGACAATTTTATATCTACCTCACAGAAAGTTTATGGACTGATTTTTAAGGGAAAAAACCAAAAAACACAAACACACAACAGAACAATAGAAAGTGGTGTTATTTGTAGAAGGGTTTTTGAATACTTAAATTATACGTTTTTACCTTTACTTGATGGAAAGTCAGTGCCAAAACACCTAGGTATGAAGCATAGTATTTGAAAAACTTTTCGTGTTTTCTTCAGGTTTAAAATTTTATGCTTCTCTGAGTGTTTATGTGTAGTGCACTGCCAGGGAGAGAAGAGAGCTTGCCATGTAGTGGAACCAAGAGCAGCATTAGTGCACAAGCCTAGCTTGCTGCCTGGGGTAATTAGCCCTGCAGGGGTATGCTCTTCGAGATGAGAGCTAGTGCAGAGATTGTGCTGAAGCTCAGCATTGTATTTGTTGGCACGCCCTTTGTGCCTTGGTTTCCAATCTAAAAATCTTCTTGGCTCAAAGGAGATTAAAAGTTAATTCACTGCTGTTTCATATCGCGTATACATACACGGCCGGAATTAAGGTTGCACGGGCAGCATTAAATGACATTTTTAAACTTCTGAGTGTTTTTACTTAACAATCTTATTAAGTCACTTGATGAATTTTTTGAAATGTAGTGAGTCTTCGAGTCATCCAACTAAATGTTTTGAAAGAGCTTTAACCTATTAAATAAAAGAGGATTATGTATGTAACTAACTACAAGTGGGATCTTGCAAGGATAATTGAATTTCTGTCAAATGTTGTCTGTTAGATCCTGGTTTAAGAATTGTAGCATTTTGTGCTTCCCTGGGGGTAGAATTATCCTGTAGTAGGCTTGGAGTATTTAATTTTAAGTTAAAATCGACCTATTTCAAGTGAATAGCCTTTTTTTGTTGTTGTTATGTTGTTTGAAAGCTACTCATCTCCATCTAAACAGAAGCCACTAATTCACCAATTAGTTTTAATTGTTTAAACCTATTTATTAGCTGTGGCTTGCAAATCAGTCTAGCATTTGTCTGTAAGAAATCTTATACATAATTTTTTGTTACCTTTATTAAATTAGTTTAGAAAAAGACAAAGCAATTTACAGCTTGCATCAGTGTTCCTGTTTGATTAGAAAAATAATTATTTTTATTACTGTTCTGGTATTTCAGAGTACTATTCTAGTACTCACACTGTAATGCTTTCCATTTCTAATTTCAACTTTGTAGCCGAAATCATCGAAGATAGGACATACCCCATTACTTGAATATACTTGCAAGCTTTCAGAGGTTAAACACTTATGGTCTATGCATAATCAATGTGTATGGTAGTGCAATTAATGTTAACTTTAATGAAATGCATGAATATTTAAAACTTAATGAATCTGACTTTACAGCACGCTTTACAGCCTGGCTCACATATGTGAACAGTATTGACTGTTGGCCTCTGGATGTCAGCAGTGTATCATGAAATTCCTGTAATCAGCCGCTGTTTTCATGCTTCCTCCCAGAAATATCTGTGACTTGTGGTCTCTGCACACCTCCAGAACACCCAGTGCTTTTTCCTCTTATAAATTATTCACTTACTCTGTACCAATTAGTTCTACCAGTTGCTAGGTTTGTTATCAAGTTAAGCTTCAAGACAAGAACCTGAACTCAATGAGTGATTAAAAATTTATTAGCAGAGATGATTAAATATGCAGATAGTCTGTGAAGCTTGTTCTTGAAACCATTATATTACCTTTTTAATACTAATGATTTGTATAATTAATTTTATAAAAGCCTGAAAGTCTTTTAAAAAAATTCGGAGTAGGACATAAAAGGGAAGATATTAAATGTAGAGGAGGCAGTGAACCTGAGCATTAAAATAGCTCATTCACATGTATAGGCAATAAAGTGATTTCCTTACAGGAATAGTTTGTGGTTTTCCTTCCCCTCTGCTAAGTTGATTATTTTATTAATCTTTAAAGCAATTTGGAAAAACTCTTATCAACTAGTGAGTCGTATTTTCAAAATAGAACTTGATGTGATTAACACTGATAATACAGATGATTCCCCGAAACTTTGCAATTAAAACTCTATCAAGATGCAGTTCCTACAACATTTAAGCACTTGCTGGATTTAGGCATGTGAGGAGTCCCGGGGCTTCCGTGGGAAGGAAGGTAGTGGTGCATTGATGCCTCAGGGTGCCGCTGGGCAGCGTGGCCAGCACCAGGCCAGGTTTCTGAGGGAGGGGTTGCCCTCACACTGTGTTGTGAGGGGCGGGAGGTGAGCATGGCCCCTCGCAGCTGTGCCCGAGGCAGCCGCCAGGCCTGCTTGGGGAGTGGGCAGGGGCTCCCCAGAGCCCGCTTTGAGGGAGAGCAGCCTGGTGCTTAGAACCTGCAGGGCTGGCTCAGGAGATGGGCCTGTCCTCCTTTCCATGGGGGAAAGAAAACAAATGACTTTGCTTCCCCTTAAGGGAGTAAGTCAGTCCTGCGGGCAGGTTTCTTGCCTTCCATGTTCCTGAGAGAAGCGAGCCCTCAAGGCAGCAGCAATGGCTGCGGTGAGTGCAGGTGGCTGATGGCAGCCAAGGGTGCTGATGTGGCACAGCTTCCAGCATCTGCTGGTACGTGCAGTGGGGTATGAGTTGGTTTGTAGCACCTCTGGGAGAGGGTTCAGGTGGTCATGAGGCCTGGCCACACACTGGGACCTGAAGTGTGCCAAGGGCGTGAGGGAGGCTAAGGGTGGGCAGTGGGCTGCCATCCCAGCAGGGCAGACAGCACAACTCAGCACTCTGCAGCAGGGAAAGCCCAAGTTCTCTGTTCTCTCCCTCTCCTTCCAGCTCTGCCTGGTGCAGTTCTACCAAAGGTCATAGCTGATGGCCCCAGGCACACCACAAGAGTGAGTTGCTGCAGATGAGTCTTGAAGGAAGGTGAGGGCCTGCCCCAGCTTCTCCTGGAGGGCACGGACAAGGGGGGTGTGAGCAGCCCAGCACTTTCCCCTCAGGTGATGCTATGAGTCCCACCAGCAGGAAACTGTCAGAGTTAATGAGTTGCCCTTAATAAATATGTGTGATTGGGGCTTGTGTAGTAGGTGTATGCTGGGTTGAGGCTGATATGAAAAGTGAGTAAAATTGTTTATTTTTTTAAGACTGAGGCTTTGAGGTGGAAAGGAAAATAATGAGTGGCATCTGTTGTGTTGCCCCTTTTTGTTTTTCCCTTCTTTTTATGAAGTAGGGTGCCTTTATGCTCAAGTGCTAAGCTCTATGTAGCTGTATTTAGGCCTCAGTTCCATGAAGTTCAGTTTGTGTTTCTAGCCCTGGCTGTAGAAGGCAGCAGAACTGTAGCGCAGCCTTTACTAAAGTAAGACCCAACAATAGTGTTTGCATTGTTGTTCCCAATGTACTTGCATGGCTAGGAGCTCACTGGGGGGGATAAGTCTAAGTAAAAATTATTGTTCTTTAGGTAAAATAGAAGGTATGTCTCTTTGATAGTGAGAAATTAAGCCTGTGACCTAGGAACTTCCTTTGCAGAAGGCAGTCTTGGGAAGCATTTCTGCAGTGCTCCCAGAGATGCATTGTACTCAGATATCCTTGCTCTGAGCTAACTCAAAATACCACTTTTGACAAAGATACTTCAGCTTCCCCTTCTACTGTACCAGTCACCTGCTTGGGGACAGGGAAGGAGCAGATGAAAAAGCATTAGCTAGAGCAAGAATGTTGATAGAAAAATGTTGAGAGCACATTGACCGAGGTGCTTCCTGCTTTTATCCTTGTGGCTGAAGCTGAACAAAGAATGAGTGCTTAGTCTCCCATTCCTGAATATGGTATAGAATGCTATGTTGCTATGTGAGGTCGTAAGTTTAGACTGGTTTTTAATGTCAGTGAAAACTTTCTAAAGTGAAAAAAGTCCTTAAACTGAGGGAAATGAAATATATAATTTCAAATCCCTTTACAATGTGGGAGAAAATACACATGAAGCTTTCAGGGTTTTTTTGTTTGGATTTTTTTTTGGTTTGGTTTGGTTTTTGTTTTATTTTTTGTTAATTTGTAGCTTGATGTGGTAATTTTTTCACAAAAAAATGCTCTGCTAAATAGAGTGAAACTTTGCAATGGCCAAATCTGCAGCCTATGCTAAATGTTTAAGTTCTGGGAAATAACTCATGGAAAAATATCTTCTGATGATGGATGTGAGGTCAACTATGCAAACTAAAATATTTTTTCCCCAGTTATATGATATAGGGCTGTGGTGCTCAGACCATATGCATAGCTAGTTATTTTTAGGCATTTAAGGAGAATGTAAAGGAGGTGATATGTGTAGGAGGGTGGAAGGGTACTGAGAGAATTTTAAGAGATGCTAACACTTGGAGCAACAATAGATATGCTATTGGAGTGATTTTTCCTAACCTGTACATGTCACATCTGTAGAGGTTTGCTTCTGTACTAAACAATTAATGAAGTCCTCATTTTTTAGATGATGCGTGTACTTCTTTGTGTGCTGTGCATAATGCTATGGATTTCTGTATGCTTACGATAATGTGTGTAAGTGTTGGCAGGATCAGAGTCAAAGATGTCAAAAATAACTTGGAGGGCTTGTGGAAATTTACAAAGTGTAATAAGGTGATACTTCAATTGGTGCTGAAGTGGAAATTGTAGCTGATATTTTATTTAATGATGGACTGTGGTCACTGGGTTCAGTGTGACTGAAAAATATCCATCTCTATTTTTGAAGTAAACGAAGAGCAGTATATGAAGTTGAACTAGAAATTAAGAATGTTTTTGTCTTGTATGTTGATATTGCTCTTCATGCTTATTATCCTGCATTGTGTGTGCAGAAAAAGAAACGCTCAGAAAACCCATCCAAACCTCCCCCATGCTGGTCCTGAGCTTTCTATAAGGAAAGAATTTGCGGTAGGAATCTATATTTGAAGTGGCCTTGGCTTTGTGAACGTGTAAGATGTATGACACTTTTAAAGAAAAAGTTCTTCATTCCTCATCATTATAGAGTTAGGAACTAAAAACCATTAAAGGAATGATCTAATTGTTTCTATTTCTTTACTAGAAATAAAACTAACATGCTGATTCAGAGTACCAGCAGTACAGGCAGTGCTTAAATGGACTTTCCCCATGGCAAAGATGCACAGCTGAATTGTATTACCCCTTGGTAAAGATAATGGCAGTTGGCAACAAACAAATTCTAGGTTGTTCTGTGGTGAAATGAAATGCTTATTTTTCTGCAGGGATGTGTGCCCCACTTCTGCTTCTACTTTCACTTGAAATAAGGCCATATCACTCAGCATGGATTTAGAAACACAGGGAAGAATGAATATGCTTTTGCCATCACATTTATTCAAGGAGTTGCAATAATGTTAACTATTGATGTTCTCAGCTTTCAACTTATGTGTTCTTATGTATATAGTTCTTTCTAATTAGGTTTTTCTTAGACGCAGAAATTAATTTCTCAAGTATTTTTTGTCATTTATCTTCCTAGATTTTTTCCTATAGAAAACAGGTTTGTAAGTTCTCTGAACAAATTTTTGATGTAATCTGGAAGCAGCATTGGTTCTTTATCTACAGTTGCTGAATCTAGTGCTGAAAGCGTGATATTTAATGGAATAACACACAGGTACTGTTCAGGATGTTTTCAAAGTGGTAACAGAAGGATAAATGTGTATTTGGTCTAATATAGACTCTTCACAAAAAAATCTGATGATGGAGAAATTCTGCTATGTTAGGTTATACAGACCAAAAAAGAAAATCAGTCTTGAGATAACTGACCATCTTTATAGTGGAGTGGTTTTCCTTTATAGTATATCAGAGTGCTTGTGGGGACTACAAGAGAGGAAAAACAAAATAAATAGGGATCTCCCAAAGAAGAGAACAGTGATGATGGATCTGGAGGAAAGAAGCTCCAAGTAAGAGCTAGAGAACTATGGCTGTTTAGCCAAGTGATCTGTAGCAGTTTGAACCCTGAAGAGCAGAAAAGTGAATGAGAAGATGAAATGGAACACATTAGAAAAGAACAACTACTTCATCTGCTTGGGGTGAGGGAGGAGTTTTAATCTGTTTACCCCATAATTGAGAGATTCTTGCAGGGATAAATCCGAAAATCCTCACTGACCCTGTCAGTGACTTGTGGAGTCTCATGGAGCAATTCTGAGTTAGTGGAGCACCGGTATTTTTACTGGATAATTCACAATCATCACTTGGCAGCCTGATGTTGTAGGGGCGGTTTTGTTCTGTGGGGGGTGCGTGGATTATGTGAATCTAAGCATCTTATGCCCTGCCAAACACAAACAGTATAAACTGGAGACAGGTGGAAAGATGATAAGACAGAAGTGAGATGTACATATTATATGGGTTGCAGTTATGAGGCCTGAGCAAAGATGAAGAGACTAGTAAGAAGTCTTATTTCTACTTACTAATTTGGCATCATTTGGTGTGATGGTATGTAATTGTAATTAAAATGCAGTTGCTTTGTGACTCTCTTCTGGCTTAGGTTTCTGGCTGAAGATATGGATCTACACTTGTTAGGAGTTAGCTTTGACAATTGTTACTTGAAAGTTTTATTGGAAGCTGACTTTGAAGTGTTGAAGTATTTGAATGTGCTGTGAAGTTTACTTTTAAACTTTGCTGTGGTATCTCTGCTGAAGAGTAGCTTAGATATTTTAAAAAAAGTAGAAAGGTGGAAACCACACATGTAAGCATGTTAACTTTTTATTAAAAGAAATCATTCCAGGAGACCTCATTAAGCCAGGATGATATTCTAAAAGTGAATATACATGTTGACAGCTACACCCATAAATTTGAGAACTGCAAACATGTTCAGCATAAAAGCCATTTTTGAAAAAAGCTGTTGCTCTGCCCTTGTACTAATTTAAGAATTGTTCATTCATTCTGATTTTTATAGTTTCTTTTCACATATATAACTGGGACAGTTAAAAAGTGCTTTATAGAATCGTTCATGATGTCACAAACTTCGTAATGCAGATGATTATTTTTAAAAATGCACACTTTATATATAGGCTCAAAGTATCAAATCAACTCAATAATTTCAGTTTTTTCTTTTTTAAACAAACAAAATGACTTGTTCATAAACTATACCTCTGTAGAGTATTCTTGCAAAGAATTTCTGTTTCCCAGGAATCATGATGTGAGTTTAAATTGCTTGGCTGTAGCAGTAGGTTTGGTGAGGAGGTTCTCTTGTTCTGTTCCTACTCTGTTTGGACATATAATTGTCTTCACAGACAGCACAAGATCATCTCAGACCATCTCTTCTTTTGGTGCCTTTCTGCCCGAGGACATTCAAGGTACACCCATATTTAAGATGATTTCATTAAAGTAGGGACTTCATATCAGTGTAGTTTGTAGAAGTGTAATTGGTACAAAGGGAGACGAGTATTCTGCCTTTGGATGCAGATTCTGAGGCAAAATAAACAACCAGTCCTGACCTCAGGTTTGTTTTCTCACTGGTGTGGGAGGAAGGAGGAGGAACGAATCACTTTTCTGCTCTGTGTGGGTGGAACCAAGATGGTATTTAGAAGATAGAATAATTTTAAATGAAGATCAGTAATGAGATATCCCACCACAAAGAGCACAGGAAGATGGCAAAAAGTCATCAGGTGATGGAGAGGATCTGAGCAAAGGACAAGATCATGGGTTGAAATGGTTCTTGGGCATTAAGAAATACAAAGTATGTTCTTGTTTGGTTGGTTTTGGTTTTTTTGAGGGGAGGTGGGTCCCTCTTTTTGAGTAGGTAGGTGTTTTTGTGGTTACTTGTCATATCTAAAATGTGTGTGTACAATCTACTTACTTATGTTTTGTCATACTTAGCAAATAGCTTCTAGGTTCTACATGATAATACTTTGTTTGGGAAGGAATTGCTATTCATGCTTAAATGTATATTACTTTAGATCTTCTGACAAATGGCCAGGGCTATTTTGTTTTCTCTACTACTTGAATTAAAATATTTTTCATAGGAAATATACTTACCTGAATTTCTTTCTGGGCAGTGATGTAATAAGGAACAGGAGAGATAGAGAAAGGGTGACAAAAATAATTTGTTGACCCGTGAGATTAATCAGTACTTGCCAACAGAAACAGTGTTTATGAGAGAGATTTTGATACGTTGACTGACCTGTTGTAGTGTAGTTCTAAACTTTTGATAGGCGGATAGTATGTTTACATTGAAAGACAGAGGTAGTACTGTCCTCAAGGATTCACATTAATATGTGCATGATTGTATATTGACAGGACTCCAGTTCAGACTTTGTCTTCACACCCAAAATAACCAGTTTTGCTACAGAAAGGCTGTCAGGTATGTTGCACTGCAGAAAATAAATCTGCACGTAGTAAAGGAAATCATAAAACCTACAGAGTTCCTGGACAGTACTGACACAGAATCTTTCTAATGAAGTTAATTGCAGATATAGTTGTGCTGTTTCTTGCCTCCTCTAATCTAACTGAATGCAAGCTCTTCAAATAGGCTTTTATTAGTGAATATTAGTGGGAACCATCTGGTAAAGGAGAATCTGTGCAAAGCACTTCTTTATCTCTAATTAGTCTCAAACAGATTTTCATCTCTCATTATACTATATGGTATTTGTGGTTGGCGGGAAGAGGAATAGGAGTAAATTGATTATCTCAATCAAGTGTGTCAGCAGCAGTTCTCAGTGAATCCCAGCATATTACTACTTTCCCGTGCATTGAATTAGACTGCTGCCTCAGTTTTATTGTTTGTAACACATTCTGGAACCTTTGAAATGAGCAGGGCAGGGAAACAACCCCCAATCTGAGTGGATTGCATGTTTTTGGGTTTTTTGGTGTTTTTTTTTCTTTTTTTAGGTAGGGTTTTTTTGTTTGTTTGTTTTGGTTTTTTCTGGTGTTGAGTAATAAAAAGTCAAAACAGAAACTTATGCATCCAAATTACGATGTCCAAAGGAGGGTCATGAAGATGGGTGAAGGATCTGGAGGGGAAGCCTTATAAGGAGCAGCTTATAAGCACCTCATGAGGGGAGGTGGAGGGACAAGTAGTGATTGCTTTTGTGACCAGTGAGAGGACCTGAGGGAATGGCATGAACCTGTGTCAGGGGAAGTTTAGGCTGGATGTCAGGGAAAGGTTCTTCAGCCAGGGGGCGGTTGGGCACTGGAACAGGACCCCCATGNGGTTGGGCACTGGAACAGGCTCCCCATGGAACTGATCACAGCACCAAACCTGACAGAGTTCAAGAAGCGTTTGGACAAGGCTTGTGGGCACATGGGGTGACTCTTGGGGAGTGTTCTGTGCAGGGCTAGGAGTTGAACTTGATGATCCTGATGGGTCCCTTCCAACTTAGCTTATTCTGTGATATTATACATAGGCGATTCTTTATGTAGTACAAACCCAAGAAAAAGTGAGGCTTCAAAGAGTTGTGGCTTTTGCACATTGCCCTCAGCTGACACTTCCTAAATCATATAATGATTACACTTTGGACTTCTGATAGGAAATCTTGAATGTTGCTGCCCAAGATTTTGAGCTTGGGATAGAGGCAATGACAAATCTAGATAACGGCATCTAACAGGTTAGGAAAAACAGTAGAACAATAAGGGCTCATCATGTCAAGTAGATGAATGCGGAATAAATATAGTGATTACAATTTTTTGTGGAAGATTTTCAGTTTTCCTCTGCCAACCAAAGAAGACCAGAGTTTTCTGTAGGGGTAATAGAGAGCAGGAGTATATGAAACTGTGAAAGAGTACCGAAGAAATATGTGCCTGCACTAAGGTGTCTTCCACTTAAAAATTGAAATATCTGCCAATTCATTTACTGCTGATCCTGGTGATAGATGCAAACAAATCATGCTAGTGTGGTACACTGAGGTGAGAGAAGAAGGTGTTCTTTCAGTTGTCTGCTTTTCACTGAACATTTACTAAACTATTTTTAAGATGGCAGACTCAAAAATAATTCTGTGAACATGTTCAAGTGTTAGACTCTTTGTACCCATAGACATATTCTGAAGTACAACCTATGTACTGTGTACATACTAACAGAGCATGTTAGCAAATGTATCTGTGCTATTCATACATTTAATGGCATTTAGCTGTGACTTTTATGTGCAGATTTTTTTATTATTATAATGCAAAGCATGATATGTCTTTGAGCAAAGATTCATATTCTTATTGTCTACCTGCCATGTAGTTATCAGTCAAATAAGTAAACAGTGATTTTTATATGGGCTAACATATCTTTAGTTCATGCATTATACCTAGACTAATACCTTTCCATTTGTAGGTTTGTAGGTTTGGTTTTGTTGTTGGAGTTAGCTTGTTTTTGGTTTTTTTGGGTTTTTTATTGTGTGTGGGGTTTTTGTTTTGTTTTTGGTTTTTTTTTTAATTGTTTGGTTTTGATTTGGTTTTTTTTTTTGTGCAGCACATGCTGCCCTCATAAAGGAGAAGAAAATAGATGGAGCTGGGGAACTGAGCAAATATGACCATATGGCAGCATATCCTAGCATATTCTTCCAGATTCTACTGTGGAAATAATAGCAGTAAAACTTCTGTGTTATAAAATAGGTTCTATATCTAGGCCTGTTTTCTTATGGATAGTTTAAAAAACATAAACCTTGTAGTGTTAATCTCATATCTAGTCAAAACTACTTAGATGTGTACAGTTCCTTGTTAAACCTAATTTTCCAGTTAGGTTACTTTAATTTTTCAATACTTTGGCTTGAAAGTATTGAACCTACAACTGGAGATGCAGGCCCATGTGGATGAGTTAAAGTCTATTATTTTCTTTTTGGGTCAAAGAATAATTTGGATGTATCCTCTCTCCTGTGAAGCCTTCTGCCCCAAACGTCTGCATCTGGAAAACTGTTAATGATTGTTAGAGGTGGAAATGCAAGCTGACCAGTTCTGCAGGAGAGATGGAGAAAGCACAATGGAGCACTGAAGAGATGAGATTAAACAAACTGGAAAGAGGAATACCCTTTGCCCTTAGGAACAGCTACTTTGAGACTAAGGGTTTCTCCTCACCTCATCCCCAGTGTAACCAGTCTGTCATTAGAGACCTTCTTTTAGTGGGCTGCATCTTGTCTGTTCTTAAGTAGTTGTGACTGGACTATGAACTATTGGCAGCTATTTGGTCCCATTTATACTCTTGACTTCCACCTCCTCTCAGGCAAAGAGTTGCAGTTCTCATTATGTGGAGAAAGTTCTTTTTGTCTTTTTAACGTGCTTCTTGATATGTTTATCTGATGTTTATAAGCAACAAGTAGTGAGCAGGTAATGTGCTTTACTTCAGCAATTGTTCCTTTACAGGTATGGATGAAACTCTGCTGGGAAAGAGACCAGTTGAAGAGTTGAACTGTCTCCCTTTTGAAAGTTTTCTGTATTACTGTTGGCTCTTTAATGAGGTAATCAGAGCTGCATTTAGAAGAAAAGGTTTATGAGACAAAATTATGTAATATTTTGATTATTTTTTGTTAAGTTTTTTTCCCTTGGTTTTTTTCTTCTTCAGTTTTTAATACTGTTTATTTTTTCTGACCTCTGAGAATTGAACTGGTGTTTTTGTTGTGGTAGTATCTAACTGCTGGCCAATCATTGAATATGCATGCCTCAGGGTTATTCTTCCCCATTACTTTGAATTTAATAAAACTTTATCTCCCATTAAAAAATAAAAAAATTGTTACTGCAGAAGTAGATTATGGGTATACAAAAGAGAGAGGATGTCATCCTACCTGGTGTGTTGTCTGATGTCATCCTTAGTGTTGTCTGATATAACTTGAATATTTTAGAAGAGAAGACATAAAATTGGGGTTGTCAGTGTTTGGAAAAAGTCCAGTGAGGCAGCAAAGACTGTTGGATACCAAGGAAAAGAGAAAATAAATGGGATTTTTTTGAGGCAACTGGCTGGGCTGGCTTTCTAAGTCGAGAAAGGTACCGATTCTGTAAAGAAAGGCTGACAAATCTAGGACTCTAATGAAGTGAGTGGATGAATGAGGCAGCATGAACTTTGTCCGGAAGGAAAGTGAAGAAAGAGATGGCTTGATTACAGAGAAGTTTGAAAGGAGAAACTTTTTTTTTTTCTGATTTGGTTCATTGAATCATTTGTGTACACTTTTACAAATGACCAGTAAATTAAACTTCTGAAAATTGCCATTTGTAACTATTCCAAACTGCCAGTTTGAATGGTCTGTGAAGATATCTTTCCATCCACACCACTTCCCCTGCCACTTTCAGTTAAGATTGGATCCTGATGGATAGCATCATTTTGTCACATTGTGGCACTTTATAAATAACATAATGCAGTAATGTACAGTGCACTGACAATTGCAGTTTTAGTAGCTATTGGGAATGCTAAAAAGGAACATTTTCCATAATCTAGATCGTTTACTTTAGTGGCTGGGCTTTCTGCACATCTCCAGTATGTATTCCCATAAGATATTAAAAAAGATGTATATGTTTTTATTATATTGTGTATACACTTTGGTAGGTGTAAAATAAGTTTACATTTTAAATGCATTTGTGCTACTATCAGAGAAAAGCAAAACAAAATAAATTGATGCCAGGGGAAATGTCAGGCATGCAACACAGATTTGTTAAATAAACATTACTGTGTGACATTAGCTAATGTTATTACTTTGTTTCCCTAGTGGCTCTTTTTTTGATTATCAGCATTTCTAAAGACTGTGCACATTTCATATACACTAAGAACAGACTACAAGGATTCTACTTACATGAAGAGCCTTGCAAAAATACAGAATATGATGGCATTTTTTTATTTACAGCTCTGCTAAAAGCATAGGAGTTTTTTAGTAATTTTTGTTGTGGAAGGGATGATGTGAAGAAATTTGATTATTGAACTTTTTGAAACTCTATGGGAACTGTATGTAGGAAAACTTACAAAACAAAATAGAATTTCAGGGATGTAAATGAGAGTAAAAGTACATCATGCTCTTTCTGAATGTCTTTCATATTAGAAAGCAAGATAAAAGTGTTTATTTAGAATTTATTTAAAGCACTGTGCAATGGATAGCACGGATAGGCTTGTAACTATGGAAGGTGATTTCATAACTTTCACTTGGCCTTTTACATGTAAATTCTGCTTATTCATAGACCAGGGCTGTTGAAGCCAATATGCTGTGTAGATAATGCTCATAAGTAGTGTAAATTTAGGAAATCTTGTGAAGAATTCTGTGTATGGGAAATCCCTCCTCCTGTAGCCAGTTCACATCCAACACCAGAGACTGGAGTACTTGCAGTTCCACTGCATGACTTACTCAAACAACAATTCACAAGAATGCCACATAGGGGTTGGCCTGTTTATATATTTGCTGTTGCAATATTTGATTGTGTGTATGTATGTATGTTTATCTGAAGAGTACAAGGCTTATTTTCAGGGTTTACATAATCGGCATATTTCAAGCAAATCTGACGCAGAAAAGTGACCAGGGTAAAAAAGAATATCAAAGCTGAATGTTCTTACCATCTGTTCATTTCATATACCCTGTTGCTGGTTTTAATCCAAGTCCAAATAGTCTTGTATCCATACTACAGCTGAAATCAGCTGGCGTGTCTTTTGGCTGTTGGTAGAGAAGAGCCAAGAGAACTGGTCACATTGACATGTTGTCTAGAGCATCTAGAGGGGAAAGTTTGCACTGACATTACCTTTCCCAGGAAGACAACTTAATTTGAACTCAAATCAGTAGTCTTGCATGGCTGTGTAATTGTCAGGGCTTGTTTAATGCATTATTTCCTCCCTTGTTAAATGTTGGGTTGGATGCAGGACTCAAAGGTGTATTAAGTTTGCTGATGATGCTAAATTAGGAGGAGCTGTTGACTCCTTTGAGAGCAGAGAGGCCCTGCCAAGAAATCTTGACAAATTGGAGAGATGGGAACCACCAGTCTGTACAAAGTTTAACAGGGGCGAGTGCTGGATTCTGGGATGGGGGAACAGAGGTTGGACAGCAGGCCCATGGAATGGTACTTGGGGATCCTGGTCAATGGCAACTGGAATATGAATCAGCAGTGCCTTGGCAGCCAAAAGGGCCAGCCCTGTCCTGGGGGTGCATCAAGCACTGCATTGCCAGCTGGGCAAGGGAGAGAATTGTTCCTGTTCTGCTCTGATGTGGCCTCACCTTGAATATTGTGTGCAGTTCTGGGTGCCACATGGTTAGAACAATATAAATCTATTAGAGGGTGTCCAAAAGAGGTCTGTGAGGATGGTGAATGGTCTCAAGGTGAAGCTGTATGAGAAGTAGCTGAAGTCACTTGGTGTTTCAGCTTGGACAGGGGAGACTTCATGGCAGTCTTTAGCTACCTCGTGAGGGCAAGTGTGGGAGCAGGGGCTGATCTCTCCCTGGTAACCAACACTAGGATCCAAGGGAATGGCCTGAAGTTGTGTCAGGGGAGGTTTAGGTTGGATATTAGAAAAAGGTTCTCCACACAGAGGGTGGTTCAACACTGGAATAGGCTCCCCAGGGGAAGTGGTCACAGCACCAAGCCTGACAGCTCTCAGGTATATGGTGTGATTTTTGGGGATGTGCAGAACTGGAAGTTGAACTTGTTGATGTTGGTCTTTTTAACTCAGAATATTCTGTGACTTGGCAAACTAAATGCCATTTGAGTGTAATTAATTGGTTTCAATTATTGAGTAAGGAAGAAGAGGAAAATTATATGTAAGGAAAAATATTGACTTCTCTCTTGACTAATCCATCAGGTACAGCCTAAAACAGGAATCTTCAGTTGATTTAATGGAGTAGGTTGTAGAAATGGCAAAGAGAAACAACTTAGATTTCTATTAATCTCTCTTGATGAACAAGAATGTAGAAGCAGGGGTTTGTGGATTTTTTTGGATTGTATTTTTCAGGTATGTATGGTCTGACTTTCAATTTTATTTCTCAGACTCAATCTTGTGGCTGTTGCTTCTCTCCCTCTCTGGAAACAGTACTGACAAGGCATTAGTCTCTCCTCTTACTTCTGTTTTTCGACTTTCTGAACAATGTATTGTTTCCTTCCCTAATATAATCACATCTTGTATGGGTAAAAAGAAAGAATGGTCTTTCTGGTTTCCTTCCTATCCTGCCACACCTGAGGGATCTCCTGCTGCCAAGGAAATGGTGTGGCTTGGGTCTGACTTCTCCAGATCCTGATCCAGAGCAAACATATTTTCTGAGGGCTTAACTAAAATATGGCAATGATCATTTCAGTATGTGCAAATTAAATGTAATCAGAAACATTGTAGCTTTGCCAGAACAGGTGGAATTTCTGTGTAGGTTGGGACAAATCACTTTCTCAAAATCCATGTTTATTTCCTGTTCTCCAAGACTGAAGTTGATTGCTTCTTTCTTTATTTTTCTCCCATGAATTAAAAACATTGAAGCAAGAAATTCTTACTCTGGTGAAAAATGTAATTTCAGAAAAGTTATGATGTTCTGATGAAGGTATGGTTTTGTGTTGGAGAATGAGATATGTTTAACTACAAATATTCTGTGTCTTTATTAACCATGTGCTATGGTGTATGTATGCTATAAACTTGCTGAAGAGAAACCCTCTCTTCTTGGGGCGTGTGGCAGGCCTGAATGGACAGCTATGTCAGAGGTTCATGGTTTATCATACTAAACATGTACTGGGTTATTTTTAAATGCAAACCTCAAGAGTCATAAGCTTTATCCAGATGAAGATGAGTTGGTATAATATTCATTATTTTGGAGATGGATCAGGTCCTAAATTTCTTCCTTTGTTGCATAAAATTGAAAGAGGAGAAATTCAACACATTTTGCTGTAGGTATAAAACTAATTGCCAGCACTGTAATTTCTAGGCTGGTTTTCAACTCTTTTTAAAAATGAACTATAAAAATAACCCTTCTTTTTTCGTTATTGTTAACCCTATTAATGGATTCTATCGCCTAGTGAAAGGACTTTAATCCTGTCATCCACCTTGTCTCGTAATTTTCCTGAAATCTATCATTTGCAGCATGTGGCAATGGAAACTCTTAAATAGTCACATATTTATCCTTGAGAAGCAGGTTTTGCTGGGGTTCATGCTTGAGTCCGTTTTTCTTATCTTCCTCAAATGGCCAAAGTTAACTGATTTGAAAGGGCCTCATTTTAAATTACATTCATTCAGTGAAAACAGAAATTAACACTTAGAGACATCTATATGCTAATGATTGTAGCTCAGGGAATACCCTTCTAACCTTTTCAAAAGGAGTTGGTAAAAAGCCATTTCACTTGAAAGCAACTTAGTAAAAATGGTAGATTAATTAAATACAATAAAATTTCCCTAAAATCTTTATCCCATTTATCACTTATCATTATTTTTCCTTTTCACACATGGTACCTTAGCTCCAAACTGAATGTTCCAGGATGCATTTATTAAAACTGTTTTTCTAGTGACATCTATTAGATGCTGAAAAACAGAGGTTAATAATGTCATGAGTTTTAGGGATGGCATGCAAACAGAGGTGAAACAGAGCCTCATCTATCACAGTACATAAGATACTAAGTGTATGAATTTTAGAAAAAGGGTCAAAAATGTGTGGGGGAAAGATTTCTTACAGACCTTCCAGATGCTAAGAAATATACTGAATGAGAAGATCCCAAGCTTTCAGGTCTTTCAAGGGCTGTGTTCTCATCCATTAGTGAGTTTCCTGTAAATGCAGAATATGACTGTATTGCTGCTTATAGGCAAATTTATTATAGATGTAGTTTGTTTGTTCTTGACTCAGTTTGTAGGAGGTTAGAATTCCTGAGGAGGATAGAGTATTGCACATATTAAGTGCCTTGTGCACACTGATATTCTGCCTGCAATGTCAGTATGCTACCTGTTTTACTGCCTTGTGTGCAACATTTCTTAGATAAGGTCACTGCTATAGAGGCCTTGTAGGTCCTTGAATCCTGTTCTTATATGGGAGAAAAGGAAAAGCTTGTGGAAGCAGTCCTTATTGTTCTTAAACCAACTACTGTTTATGTTGTGCTTGTTCTTAGAGAAAAAATTTCTAAGAAAAAGGCCTAAAAAGCTAATGCCTGGTGCTTCTTTGAAGCTACCCATCTGATTAGTCTTGTAGATCCTGATATGAAGTCAAACTAGGGTCAAATAAAGTATTAAGCCCTGGAGTAAGATGTGTCTGCCCTAGGCTAGAAGCAATTTGCAACTCATACTTGGTTTAAATTTAATAGCAGTAAAAATCCTATTGAAACAAAATGTGGCAATTATTGTAGTTGAGTGAGAGAAACTGGAGGAAGGTCATGGATCTGGACCTGGTTTACTGATGAAAAAGTGGTTTGAAGATCCAAAAGGATCACATGCTTTAGTAATACAGAATACCTGCAGATTAACTTTCTTTCCACCAAAAAGAGAGGCCTAGAAACCTTCCCAGATGGCCGAGCGGAGTGTCTGCAAGCCTGAAGGAGGCAGGTGTAAAAGACTGCATTCAGCTCTGCCTCAAGGGAGAATCAAATACCCTGGGCAACCAGACAAGAGAAGATAGGTGGTGACAGTTCTTGAGCAGAGAGGGACATTTGTGACTTGGGGATTGGAGGGTGAGATTTTTCTGCAGGAATTGATGAAGGAAGGTAAAAGACTAGGTGATAGCCACTTCCTATACAGCAAAGGAAGAGAGAGTGGGAATCTTTTGACTAAGAGTTGCTAACAGGTAATACATGATTAAAAAGGAGTAACTGTGCCTTGAACACACACCAGAAGATTATGTGGGGTATGAGAGAATGTCTTGTGCAGGCTTTATTAGCAGCTCAACTGTACCCTAGGTTTTTTAGTGTTATCAGAAAAGTAATGATCTACACTGCTGTGTTCTTGTCTCCCTGGTCTCCAGAAAGACAGTTTTTAAGCAGCTGTTTCTTAATGCCACAAAAAGCTAACATGACCTGGGATCAGAGCAGTTATGAACAACAGGATCTTTGTTTTTCACTGTTCTGAGTAGAAGCTGTTCTCTGCTCTCATGACTTCAACTTTCCCCTGGGTTTTAATCAAAATGATGTCTCTTTTAAAACTCCTTGAAAAGGGGAAAAACATCTCACTTAAGCTGGCAGGTTTTAGTGTGTGTGCAATAAGGCACATGTTTACAGTGCTAAATTGTCTTTTGGTCTGTTGTTCCTCCACCTCACACCAAAAGCCGAAACAACTTTTAAAATTGCCATTCTGCACCTAATCAATTTTGGAAGTGTCACTTAATTCAGTGGCTGCCAGGAAGAAATGCTTTTCTGCACTGTTATGGCTCTGGATAAAACACAATAATTCAAACAATTTCCTTAGCTAATAGGAGACCATATCCTTTTTTGGGCAGTTTGTACTGTGGGTTCTAGGCTGGTCTAGCTAAATAAAAGCCCAGGGTGCCAGACTGGGCCTCTTTCTCAGTGGTGTCAGATACTGCTTGTCTTCAGCTTATGGGTTATGAAAGTAAACCCACATCTAAGTCCCTCTGGCATAGCAATAGGGATTTGCAGGAGTTTAGCAAGCTAAAGCAGATCCTGCAAATTGAGTGGATACATATTTAAAGCCATGGAAAAACTTGACTGCAGGAGTTTCATAAATCCTGTTTGCTGAATGTATCAGTAAACCGGTTGTTTGGTTTGCTGTGGTATGAAAATGTAGTTAGCTGAGAGAGTTATCTAACATTTGAAGGTTGTATTCCCTGCAGAAAAAGCAAAACTGACTGAAATTGATACTGTTTATGTTAATGAAGATATTTTAAAATGGATAGCTATGTTATAGTTATGAATTGTCATGGTTACAACAACAGAAAGAAAAAGCATATCAAAAACTTCCTGTATAAAGACAACAGTGTAAAATTTCAGTCATTTAAGCATTTAAAAACAAAACAAGTCTCTTTTGCTGTAGTCTTATTTTCAGTTGATGATTCTCTGTTTTACTGTACTTGAATAAGTTATGGCATAGGCCTCTAGATCCAGAACACATATAGACTATATCATGATAGGGGGAAAAATGCTGTCGTGGCTTGCTATAACTACCAGCTGATGTTATTTTTAGATGAAATTATGAATTTAATTAGAATGCTATTTTCAGCTTTATTTGAATGCTGTTAGTAGGATAAGATTTTATTGTCCGTCTGTGTCACTGTCAGTGTCTGGAAAAAAGTCTTCAAAGTACTCCACCATTCTTCTTTATCATTTTGGGGCATTATTCAAACTGATACTTCAGTTGTAATGTGTGAATTTGGTACACTGTGGTAGTTCAGCTATTGAAAAAATGCTAATCTCCTGTTCCAGATGCAGTACTTTGGTGCTTATGTATCCTTTTTAAAATCAAGCATTAATGATGTGATAAATTATTTCATTGCCTGGATGAATATAGATATGAATGAAAAATTATGATTGTTATGTTTAACAGTATATAATGATAGTGCAAGTGTCACCAGCATAAGATTTCATCCATATTCAGAAGAAACAAAAAAAGATAAATTGAGTTTTTGGTGTGGTGAGGTTTTCTTGGGTATTCTCTCTCATCTTTGAGATTGTAATTGGAGTTGAAAGTAATTTCCCTGCTTTCATATTTTTTTTCCTGTGAAAACTAATATAGAATTTTCTTTTGTAAATGTGTCTGTATTTTTAAAAATGTTTCTTTAAAATATAAAAACAGCTTTTTGTTGTCAGTAGCAGCAGACTTCTGATACTTCTAAGCAAGTATAAGGATCTATTTTTTTCCTCTTCACCTTGGTTAAAGAAATATCCATGTTAAATTACACGTAATTTTAGCTGATTCACTTGAAAATAAAAACAATTAGTTCTCTTTGCTTCATTGTATGTAAAACTATAAAATCCAAGAAGTTGCTTGCTATAAGCTAGTCATTTATTGGAATGGAAATCAGCTTGGACAGGGTGATGTGTGTTGGAACCAAAATGGAGCATGCAGTTAACAAAAAAAGGAGAGTGAAAAGGATTTCCTGCATACATAAGCAAAGCATGTACTTTACAAAATGTAAGTGAAGAAAAATGTCAATTTAATCAACTTCTATGTTGCCTACTTAGTTCCTTTCTATTCTGTCTCTGCTGGTAGAAACTTGTCTTTGCATGAGGTTTTACGTATTCTATTCCTATAATAAGAGCATAGCAGAGCCATGTAAGGACAAGGAGAAACTCTCTCAGGAGGAAAGAAGGACACAAGGCCAGCTTTGAAGGTTTGGGTCTCCCATGCTGTAGCCAGGCACGGAGCCAAACATCCAACTGATACCCAGTGCATCACGTGTAGAGGTGACACTGGGTTTGTAATCCAGCCACAACATTAGTTAGTGGCATACTGAATTAGAGTGATCTGTAATTTTAATAAGTGTTTTATGGAAATAGATCCTTTAGTGAAGTTCAAGGAATTCAGTGTTTTCATACAGTAGATTGTGATGAGTTACATAAGAAAAGCAAAGCACAAGCATGCCCAGGGTTTGGATTTTCACATGTACTGTACGTAGCCATGTGATTGTATGGGTATTTGCACTAGCTTTGTGTGGGTGTGTATCGTGGGTACTTGGGTCTTGAAGACTTTTGGCCAAGCTGTAGCTGTTCCTTTTTGGAGTGCTCACTCTCCTTATCCCATTTCCCCTTCCATATCTCTAAAACAAACCTGAGAATTATAATATTTACATTTGGACATGTGAGGGGATGCTTCTTGCTGACACTGCTTATGGTAGAGCTTGCTAACTAGGAGTCTAACAGGTAATCTGGTGTTTTGAGTGTGCCAAAGTAGTTATATCACTTAAGACCTTGCTGATATATCTGCTAGTATTTTGTGTCTTCTGTGCCTCACAGGATAAAGCTGAAAACTGTGGTATTCTGTATTTTTCTCATGTTCTCAATCCCATGTAGGTCTTCAGAATTAGAATAGATCTCTGACATGAATTTGCCTGTGACCAAAGAGGGTGAAATTTGGTCCTTGTCGTTGCACTGCTAAGGTATTGAATACCAGTTCAGGCATGGTGAAGTAAAATGCAGAGTGGGGTTGCTAACACTGTGGAATATTGCAGATATATGCAAAGAACTTTCACATATTTTTTGAAATTGGAGGAAAAACTTGATTTTTTAAATTAAAATTACAATTCTTCTGGTTCCATTCCTTTAATTAATCGTATTGACATCTCCTTTTATAATTCCCTGGTCCTAACCTGACAGTGCTCACTCAGAAGTAATTTAACTTTGGAATCCTGTTATCTGCCATTGAGTCTCAGGACATCAAGTGTTCCAAGAAGGGATGCATAAAAATGCAAAATGGTTCACGCAGAAACATTTGAAATAGTGACCTTATCCTTCTTTGCAATCTATTCTAGTTTTTTCTGTGATTCTGTCATTTATGGTGGAAATACTTTTTGCAGTTTGGAGGATGAATAGAATCTTTTATCTGTGTAAAATGAAGGTAACTTTTAGAGCTATACATATAATGGGCCATGTGGTATCATAACCTCACACTTTAAGCTCCAGCTTGTCTATGTTTAAAAACAAACCTGAGGCTTTTTGAACAGGTATACACATCCTGCATCCTACTAGACAGGAAATCCATACTAATTTTTCCCTTCAATAGGAAATTTCTTTAAAGTCTGTCTCATGATGATAACATATATAGAAAAATAGATCCTTAACACACACTTGTCCTGGCCTATGGATAAGCTATCTATTACCAGATAAAGACAGCTCTGTATTTTGTATTTTAGTAATATATAGTTTAGCTAATAGAGAGTTATGGATGCACTGAAGTAAGAAAGTTCAGTTTATTTGGTCCTACTCTGTGATTCAAACTAAGGTTTAATGTTCCTCTTGAATGCTTTTGTAGCATTAGACAGGATGTGGTATAATACACCTTTATGCACGAACTCAAAGTGCTTGTTTGCAAGCCACTCAGGATACAGAAATGAACATATACACAGAAAAATAAACAGATACACTGTGTATTTTGCAATTCATATTTTACAGTTAATATGCTTGCTGTAACTGTATGGAGGAACACTTATACTATTTTATACTATATATAACACTTTTGTTATTTTACTGTATATGTGCATCATGTAGTGGTGCATATTCTGCTGACAACGTGGAATTTCCCCTCATGGCATATTTCGTAAATATTGTTGATGTTGTGACCTGAGGTGTTACTGTCATTCTGAATCTGCCTTGGCATTGTGCTGAGATGGTGCAGCCTATGCCAGCACATGCATAGAGCAAACAGCATTCCTGCTCTTTGAGACGAGATGAAAAGAACAGTCTTAGGGAAGAACTGAAGGGAAACAAACTGAACTGGCCTAGCCAGGAGAATAGTTTTATAAACTCCGGGGCTTGTGGAATGTGATCCTGATGGTTCAGACGTTTCACACTGATATTACCATTAGTTGTAAAGATTGCCCAGTGTGATGGTAAAAACATCTGCTCTAATTACAATAGGAAAATAATTGTTCTCCAACATCTTTGCTTTTTATTTTGGAAGTTTCTTCATGCTTTTTAGTATGAGAAGTGTAGGTGGTAAATTTCTCATTTTGCTGGAGAAATGAGAAAATATAGCAATAGGTTTTTGCAAGTGATATCTCTGGCAAAGAGACTACTATTAAATATATAGGATGAAAAAGTTATTTGCATTTGTTTAAAGCAGTCTTTAACTTTTGGTGGTTTTGCATCATTTTGCAAAGTGTGGTAACTGACAGCATAATGCAGATACGTCCAGAAAGGTAATATGCTTACTAACTTTAAAACTTTGTAATAAATATAATTACTTCTTTTTGTGGGGAAGGAGGGGAGTTTGGGGGGAAAGCAGAGTTTGGTTTGTTTTGCTTATGTTCTGCCTGTGGTATGAAAATTAGCTGCCTATGGCATTTAAATTAGGATTTAAACTGTTGTTATTAGTCTCAACAGAAATGCCAAAGGATTACTTTTCTTGTGCAAACTCTCAGCCCTTTGGGTTGTGCTTAAGATGTTATCTTGGTTCTCCTTCTTTGTAATTTGGGAGGACTCTTCTCCTTTATTCAGCTGTAAGGCTTTCTTAGAGGGGAACACGGTAGTCTTCCCACTTATCCCAGACATGTTTCTGTATTACTGCAGAAGTCCAACACTGAGTTCTAAAGGTGAAAATAGCCCTAGATCTAAGGGGGAAAAAAAAAATCATATGTATCATATATATTTGTAGCACAAACAATACACTTTTTTCTTTCACTAAACCCAACTGAAATTCTTTGAAAAATGCTCTCTGTATTCTGCCTATGATAGTTTGGACAGAAAATTTTAATTAGTTTGTAAGGATTTTTATTATTTTATCTCTGTTCATTATTTTTTTCTCAGTCTGTGAATGTTCTCTATTTTCACCATCAAATAGCTTGCTGGCTATTTTTGTCAAACAAGAACCCTGAAACCATTGCACTGGAGTGCTGAGCCTATCTGTCCATTCTGTCAACAGGATGAAAGTGAATCTCAAGCTTTTTTAATTACAAGGATAACATGTTCGCTCATCTAATAATGAAGATGGTTAGCAATTTTAAATTTTAATAATCAATTACTGAAAGTAATTCTCCATTAAACCACAAGAGAGCCATTAAATCTCAAAAGATGGAACATGCTGTATGTAACAGTAGCAAAATTTCTATTTTTAAATATCATTAGGGAATATCTGATTTTCATTTCTCTGCTTTTCTTTTACCTTTTTCCTCATGCAGACCATCTCATTTTCAGCAGGAAGACAGCACATGATCTTATAAATAATAAAAGAAAATCCTTGCAAGACTTGAGCCAATGTCTGAAATATGTGCTAAAAATCTAATTTGTTTCAATCCAGCATATTTTGACTGAATAATAAGTACAGTGACTAATTAACATCTTAATACACTGAGGGCTAGGTGGCATGGTGGACTAGGTACACTCTGTTCACCTCAGGAAACCTGAGTTCAGATCTTTTTGGCATTGCAGGTGCTAAACAGAGTCTGGTGGTTTCTCTTTTCCTGCTGGTAAAGCTGCTACCTAAAACAATAACATTAAGTACTACTGGCAGCTTCAAGCATAAGTATGTTGAGAGCTGGAAAGCAGGGATACTACAGCTCTCAGACAGCTTGGTGTGCTTCTGTGAGGATGCCTATCCAGTGACAAGCAAGTTGACAAACATATATCAGTAGTTGCTTCTAGCAGAAATGAAATAACCCTGAAGCATTGAGGCAGGAGGGAAGCAAGAGGTGTGGCTTGTCTAGTCTGAAATATAACCATTTCTCTTTCTGGAGTTTTAAAAATTCCGTGCTACAGAAGTGATTTGGAATGGTTTATTGATACTGGACTGTATTTAAAAACATACTGTACTTTAGTATGCATGGTAAAACATGATAAATTTTTATGTTGAATTACTTTGTATGGGGAAAGTACCAAAACTGTTAGAGGGAAAAACACTGATACAACTTCAAAAAGATACTTAGTTTCTAGGTATAGTAGACACTGATATTACAGAGCACACGCACCTTTTCAGAAGACAGTAGTGTATATTAAGACTTAAAAGGTTCCACTTGATTCTTTGAACCTTATCACTGAATTACCCTGTCTCAATATGTCCAGTGATCAACACTGGAGCAATATGTGCAGTTGAGAGACTCCTAATGTCAGTTGGCATTGGTTCCCTGTACTCAGCAGAGAGGGTCTGTGACTCCGATGGCTTATGGCTTTCTTTAAATCAGAATGTGATAACATCTGCAGAAACTTCATCAATCTTTTCAAAGGAGCTAAGTTACCTTAGGAGACTAAGTTTTTTTGGAAGTAGGGTGGAAAAAGGTTTAGTTTGGTTTGGGGTTTTGTGGTTTGGTGTTTATGGGGTGGTTTTTGTGGTTTTGAGGGTTTTGTTTTGTTTTTTCTCTTGTGTGTGTGTTTGGTTTTCCTTAACCCATACTCGTGTATCAGTAAAAATTGGGGAAAAAAAGTGTTTTTCTTGTCATAAATCCTGCTGCTGCAGCCATGATAAGTCTAGTGTAGTGATTGTGGAGGAGGGAATTGTCTTAACATAGCACTCTGCATTAGTCTTAGGGCTATTATCATTGTCTGAGATTCACCTTGCTCTGAACTTGTGTTTTTGTTGATATAGAAAAAATAATTCCAGAAAACTGTGGTGCTCTCCTATGTCTTCTTCTAGAACTTCAAGTTACAAATATGAAATGAATCTTGAGGTAAAATTTCCACATATCTGAGGCCTGAGTAATGTAATAATGATGTGATGTTCAGCTTTTTGGTTAGTTTTAACAAATTTTATTCCCCATCTCAAACTCTTTGATAAGACTTCATCTGCATCAGCTTATTTCTTATCAGGCTCCTAGAGGAGGGACAAACAAGTTTTTGAACAAAACACCAGTCTCAGAGTCTGAAATAGAAGCAAAACCCCTTCAAAATTAAATATAGGTGGAGAACAATTGCTCTGAGCTTAACTTGATTATGTTCATCAATTAAGCAATTTGAAAGAAAAGGTGATTGGACCTGTGGAGCAAAGGGGAAGTATTAACAAGGAGAGGAGTGACAAGGTCACTAACCTTCATGGCACAGAGAGAGAGACAGATAATTAGCATTTGTGAAACATTAGGGCAATATTTAGGGGTAGAGGGTTAGTGCATAAACTGTAATATTCTCAAAACACTGTTGTCACTGTAGAGCTACAAATGCTAGTTCTGATCTTGTCTCTTACTTCTTTCTTCAGCACTTTCTCAATTCAGGGCTGAGAAGTTACACATAGAACAGTTCCTTTGTAGAAAAACTACTCTGCAGTAATTAGCAATATTTCTCTTCCTTTTATCAGTTCTTGGTTCACACTGGTGGTTAAGAATTAGCTGAACCTGTGGATAGCTTTGTTAGTGGTATAAATAATTTTAGCAAACCGTTTCAGATATAGTTATTGCAATTAATGGCCATCTTCTGTCTTGACTGCTCTGTGATTGCTGGCTTCCATTAGGTAAAGGATGTCTTGTGGGATGTTTGATTTGAGTGATGGGTTTTACTTTAAAAGCAGAATCTTTCACTGTGAGTGCATTTCTTGACATGTGATTTTCTTCTAGTATAAATTGTACCATTTTAATGAAATTTTAAGGAAGTCCTGAAGATGATAATTTAGGATATAGATGTACTAGGCACTCCTTAAATCTTGAGTCTGTACATAGTGCATTTTTGGAGAAGCCATGTGTCTTCTAGAAGAGTTAGGAAAGTCCCAAGGGTCTCTGAGAAGGGATTATCTGCAAGATGCCCTTAGTTTGCTTATGGCGCTCTGAAAGCAAGTCAGGCAGTGTGTGAGAGCCTCTTTGTCCACATTTTTGATGTGTTTGAAGGCCTAGGGCTTTTGTGGAGTAGATCCACAGGGTTTTTTAGGGTTTTTGGAGCTTGGGTAGATTGTCTTTTTGGTGCTATGGTTTTAGAAACTGTTAGAGGGATTACGTCATTCTCCCCTTCCAAGTTAATCAAATGAAGCTTTGACAGTGCTCAGCTTAGAGGCTTCCAAGAACAGAAGTCCTCCTTCAGGTGTTTTGACTGGTTTCTGGCTTCTCACCTTTGTTAAAAACCCAATTCTATGTAGTTGATCCAAGTGAAATTTCCAAGGAAGGGTCATCTCTTCCCTTACAGCTGTGGAATATCATGTGTACAGGAACAACACTGTAAGTGCACATAGCTGTATAAATATATTTGGACACTCAGATCTTTGCTTCAGTTTTTATTGCGCATATCTCAGGGAAATTTTGCTTCTGAACATCCTGTCTATAACTGGTAATTCTGTCACACTGTTAATGTGCCTAAAGAATTGCTATGTGCTGTTCTTTTTGGTTGGTTTGGTTTCTTTCTTTGGTTTTTTTGTCCACGACAGCCTTCACTATTTAACTTTTCTTGTGTTTTTCTTCTGAAATACTTGTATCTCCTCTCTAGTATATTTTAGTGTTTGGGGTTTTTTAACTAATTTTTTAGTTTTTGCTCAAACTGTACTTTTTTTTGGCTGTACTTTTAAAAATTTGAAATTTATTACATCTAATGTCTTCTATCTTCTATGCAGCTTCCCTGTTGGCTCTGCTAATCTGGCTGGTAACACAGCTCCTGCTTCTATTTGGTATCCCCAACCTTGTTCTAATATATTTTCAGTATTTTCTTCTCTTTCCTTCTCCTTGTCAGGTGAACATTATTTTTGGAGTACAGAGAGAAGATTTTAAGTGTAGGCTTACACATTGCAATGGCAGGAATCCTAGAAAAACTTACTGTCCTAGGGTGACTATGATGCCTGTANTTGCTCTCCAGAGGAACCCCATTCGGAGGTTTCCTCCCAAATGTGCCCTAAACCAGGAGACTTACTTATCACGCAGAAAGACAGCAAAGTTTAGCACAGCTTCACATCAATAAGTGTTGCCCAGCCACTGGCAGTATAATTACAGCCTCGCCCTAGAGTTACTGGGGAGAGCCTTATGCCAGGCTCCAGGAGGGAATGATTAAATGCTTTTTTAATGATGTGTAAATGGAGATGTGACAATTGACCAAGTATGCCAGTATGCACATGAGATGTGGTGTAGAGAGGTTTTCTCATGCCAAGAGATAAACAGTGCAAACTTAATTTAATTGAAGCAATGTACAGAAGTATGTGAATATAGAAGGGAAAACCCCCAAACCTACGTATGCAACAACATAGCCTGTTTCTATTAACTCAACAGGGACAACTTTTCTTTGTTTAGGTGTGACTAGGACTCTCTCTATAGAGATATAAACTTTCCTAGTCCTTCTATTGTATTCAAATTGATGGGGTTATGTTTTGTGTAATAAGTCTGATGGCTTCTAAGGAAAAAAAAAACCAACTAAAAGAAGTAAAGCCTTTATCTTCAAGAACTTAAAAACTCTGAATAAAGCAGTGCTGAAGTTTAGCCATCCTTCCCATCCAATCCTAGTAACAAACCAGAGCACTTTATCTGAGGAAAGAAATCTTGTTGGGGATATATGTGTGGGAGAAACTGATTTTTGGAGATGAGTTAAAAAATAATCTGTTTTGTAGTTACACGCAATGGAATATTAGGCATGGCAAGGATATAAAAGCAAGCAGCAAGAGGGAAGCAGAGCCTTCAATATTAGCAAAAGGCAGAAATTAGAAAAATGGATTGCACCAAATGTTTGTGAAAGGGTTCCATGATAAGCCTGAAGTTGCATGAATATGCACAATTTTTAGGTCTTGCTGAAGGCTGATGCTATTGTATGTTCAGTTGACATAAGATATTTTTTTTTTATTTAAGCAGATTTTAAATAATTTTGGTGAGGGACAAGATTTGAGGAATAAGTAGAGGGAAAAGCTGATTTGGATATTCTGAGGTGGATCCTGTTGTTGGAGGAATAGGTTTCATTCTGTACTTCCATCTTCTCAGGATATCCAATGTATCTAACCCTCACACATTTCTCAGAATGTGTATTAATTCTGCATTAGGCACCTGCCTCCTTCAGCTCCTACAGTTGTCTTTGTAAGCATTTGCCCTGGCACCTGTCTGTACTGCTGAGAGGTACAGTGTTGTGTCTTATTACAGGGAGAGGAAGGGTTGATCCCAAAGGGAACTGACAGAAAACTTTTCTTGTCACTAATGCTACTAGAGTTTTGGGTCAGGAATTGCTTGACAGCTGCTTCTTGAAGTGAAGACTTCAATGGATTTTCAGTCCTTTCTCTTGGTTGGAACAAGAATCTCCTTTCCATGTCCTGGGACAAGTGCCCATTGGTCAGCAGGGTGAATTGGTTTATCATTTAGAGATTGACTGGGCATTGCAACAGTGTGTTGTGCCCAGTGAATGTTATTTATGTAATAAAACAAATAAAAAATCCCACAGCTTTTGTCTGCTCTCTTTCCAAGGGAAGGGCTTTGAATACAAACATAAATTTTTATCAGTAGCATGCACTGCCTCCCTCTTTGGCCCTCATAGTATATGCTTGACTGTACATACTAGCATTGCAGCATGTTCTATATTTTTCTCTACATCCCTGTTTCTTCTCCCACCCCCAAATCCTGGATTTAATAAATTGCTGGTGTTCTTACTTTATTCAGACAAAGGTCCAATCTGCAGTGAAGACTTGTAAAATTTCTGTAGCACAAAATTAAAAAATCTAAAAGTCTTACTTCTTTTACTGACTTAATGAAAATTGCTCATTGAGTTTGAGTCCAGGGATCAGATTGTGTGAGATCTTTTTCTGTCTGCCTTGACATTTAAATTTAACTATAAGAATTACTCCTTTGTCAGTGCAGTATTTTCTTTTTTCATATATACTCACATAACAATCTTTCAGGTCTTTGAGACAAGATGTAAATTCAAGGCTCTTAACTACCTGTGGTCACCAAAGTCTTCATGGAACTCTTTGCAAGAGGAAGAAAGTTAAGGCCAATGCCCTGGCCAGATGGCTTCAGTAACTACACTTTCACTTCCTAAATGTATCTTTGCTGCTTACAAATGGAAAATCTGTGGGAAATACTATTCCCAAAATTACTGCTTGGTGATGCTGAGTACTATAAAAACATTCAGCCTGGACCAGAGAGGGTTATACATAGACTCAGGGAGAAACCATTTAATTCTCTCTATAGAGTTGTCCACCTTGTGCTAAACGCATGCACAGATACAAATAGCTGAAAGGAGTTTTGCATAATTCACAGTGCAAGGTTAAATATCAGCACGTTTTGTTTTATGATGAAGACATTGCATATCTTGGAGGATTTTTGCTATTTGTCTCATGTTTCTATAAAAAGAGTTCAAAGAACTTTAAAAAAATGTTTGCTACCATTTTCTGTGATTTTTTTTTTCTTTCATTATTGACATAAAAGGAAGGAGAAGTGTTCAGGAAATACTTAGATTATTTCTGCTGCTACTCTGTCTGTTTCCTCCAGTCCTTTTTCATGTAAACTACCATCAAAATGTAATCATGGAGCAGCAAATGCCATTCTCGTGTGATTCTTCTATTCAATAATACTAAAACAAAAATTGTTCAATGTCCAATTGTTCAGACTTCCACCAGCCTGTTGCTGTTTTGTACACATATTTTGAGAAGAAATTTCCTGGAGGCTTACATTTGTGGGTAGGGAAAGGATGAGAATATATGGGAAGTGATTAAAAATTGCTTCATTCAGCACACCTTTGCATTAAAGACAAGCATAAATAAATAGCAGGTTATATTAACTTCAAGTTAATTTTGTATATTGAATGTTGTTTGAGCTGTGTAGCTAATGATTGGGCAGTGAAGCATTTGCACAAGAGTGTAGCTGTGTAGTGCTCATGAACAGAGTTGAGCAGAAGTTCACATGGTGTGCTGGGATGTGCCAAGGGAGTACAGCTCATCTGAAGATCTTGATAAATGTTTTAGAACTTCTCTAACCCAGTTGGTCTAGTTTGTTTTGCCGTTTTGCTAATGAATTCCCTGTATGCTGTAGCCTTATAAATAATACCAGCTTCACTATAAGCTGAAACTAGCTTTCTCTTTAAAACCCCATACTACAATAAAAAATGGAATGTAACACACCAGGAATAACACTAAAGTTTGTACCCCATGTGTATAATCAGTGGAGCCTATTGAAATGTGTTTCACTGTATTGTTATCTAAAAATAAGAAAAGAATAAGTTAATTGTCAAATTCTACAATGCTGCTACAATGATTACTACACATACGTAATATAAAAGACACATATTTTTCAGTCTGATCATGATAAGACACAATGTTTTACTGCTAGATTGCAGTTTTGTGAAGTAAAACTTGCAAATCACAACCGCTCAAACTTTGGAAATGCAGCTTTAGCATTGTTCTGTGTTCAACAATTAAATACAAAATGCAAGGAGTTGCCTTCTTGACTTTCAAATCATACTTTTGCCACATCCAAAATGAAACACAACTGCAGGGTACTAATAAAAGTAGGCATGACTAGGCAAGGTAATTTCCTCCAGCATTAATCTTAAAATCTTTAAGAGTCATCAGAGTTTTATTTCACTGGTTCTGGTTTAAATGGCTGAGTTTAACAGCACATTAAAACTTGCACTGAGGGATCAATTTCAAACAAATGCTCCCTTTGCAGTTGTGCCTGTATGGAGAAAAACAGTCTGTTGATCAGAAGTTCAGTGTGCTTTAAACAGCTTTTGAAGTGACTCTCCTGTAAGTTTAAAGTGGGCTGGGTGCTTGAGGTCCCTTCATTTGTTAAGGAGCCGTTTAATTTTAACAGTAACTACTCAGGACAGTGTTTGCCTCCGCTCTGAGACTCCCTGAGCACAGCAGGGATGAGTTGCTCTGAGGGAGCAGGTGGTAACCACAACTGAAGTCCTGCTGTGCAGCAGATCACTTATAAGCAATTTTCTTTTTTTCTAAATGACAGTGGCTAGCTGATTCCTAAGGAATCAAACACGTTTCTGATTTGCAAATTTGCTGTTCATCTCTTATGGATTCCCTTTTGCTGGTGGCTGGTGGGGTATAAAGGACCCTAATTTTGTTTCCTGAATTAAGGAAAACTCTGAAATGGGCTCTTCTCCATCTTTGTCTTAGAAAGGAGATGACCTCATTTATACTACAACTGAAAATAAGGCAAGGAGAGATTGCGTCATGCAACTCTTGTTCATTTCTGTAATCCTAATATGGATAACTGCATATCCTAGTCAGTGGAGAGAAGAGGAAGACAGCTCTGTTGTAGGATTGTGGATGTCATCTTATGCCTTCACATTTGGAGACTATCTAGGCAATGAAATCAATGGATAAAAAAAAATTGTTGTAACAGCAACCACACTTCTACATAAATAGTTCTAGTGAAATATTTGCAACTATATATGTGGGGTAAATATAATCACAGTCTAAACTTCTTATTTCTGAATCGTGTTATCTGATGTATGAAAGCAATATTTGAACCAGGAGGTCAAATTCGAACCAGGCGGTTGACTTTTTCTGCTTAGTAGCATGTATATAATTTCAAGTTTATGTTTAATTTTAAGTGAATTTTAGCTGACATCACTGCAGAAGCACTCAACTGTTTTGGGGGGAAATTAAAATAGCTCTTGCTAAATGTTGCATTGCCTTTTACTCTTAAGCTAATTTGGCAACTGGTGGTGCTTACATGGCAGATACCTCTGTGACAACAATATAAATATCTTTATTAGAGCCGTTTCTCATAAAAAGCCTGGGAGAAAATTTACACAGCTTCTATCCTTGGGAGGGACTTGCAGTCTGGTCTGGGATTCTTTTTCTGGTTTGTATTTCATGGATTAGTCTCTCTGCTCCAAGGCTTCCAAGTGTTGTATCTTTTATCAATCACAAGCCTCCCTGCTCACCTCATGCATTCAGCTGACTCCAGGCAAAGTCCATTTATTTTTACTATTTTCTCATAGGTTAGTAAAGGGTCAATTTTGTAGCAGCAAGCAGGTGGCTTTATATTTATCTTCTGGATTTCCCCCTACATTAGACATACTTGGCTTTTTCTTTCTAACTTGGAAGTAGCAGGATTATTAGAAGAAAGAAGA
This sequence comes from Illadopsis cleaveri, assembly GCA_013399915.1. NCBI lineage: Eukaryota > Metazoa > Chordata > Aves > Passeriformes > Timaliidae > Illadopsis > Illadopsis cleaveri. Next base: position 438,943 of record VXBB01009311.1, on the reverse strand, counting down.
AGAGAAATTTCTTCAGGGTCTACCACCTACTATTTGTAGGTGTTGTCTTCCATCAGAAATATTTATGTACCATCTGCACCAGTTACCTCAGTAATAATACTGCTCTATTTAGCCAAAATGTGCCAGTATTAATACCAGCTTCCTCCTTCATTCTGACAGCAGTAAGCATTGCCTCTGCCAGCCTCTGGCATCCTCGGCAATTGGAGCTGTTAATTTTTCCGTCACTACAATAAGTCGTCAGTGATTATTTTCAGACAACTTTCGAACATGCATATTAGGTAATTAAATTTGCAATAAATGTCACTCTGTTATGCTAATGTTAAATATGCAACCCTTTCCTTGTCCTGCTGTATTAAGCCTTTTCTAAACTGATGTGTCGATAACTAATTTTTTCCAGCTGTTCTAGATCAACAGTTATTTTCTGAGCTGCGATGAAAAAAAATGAACTCACCTTATTTATATTCTATACAAAAGAAATGTAGAGTCTTCAGAAGTCACTTGCATTCAGTAGTAATAACCTAGCTTTTAATATTACTTTTCTCCTTTACTACCACTTTGAGACAGAAGATTGTGTTTCTTCTGTTTTGGGCCTTTTGAATATATCCTGATGCAGGACTAACAAACTTTTAATGTGGAAAAGAGTCTTTTATTAAGCTACTGTCTTGTCACTTAATAAAAAAATCTAATTGAAAACACTAAAGTTTCAAAAATACAGAAATATTTCCTTTTATGTGCCAATTTTTCCCTTCAAATATTCTTTTTTTTTTGAGGAGGAAATTGTTCTTTTTGGGGTGGGCCCATTCAAAAGGCTGTTTCTGAGAGATTTTTCTCTTCAGGTTTCCTGATATGGGACTCTGACATTATTTTTAGTATTACTTAATTTGTAGGTCTTATGTCATAAAAGCTAGACTTCAACAGTTTTTCAGACTATATGTATTGTCATTTTTAATGGTGGACTTGACAGTGTCAGGTTAACAGTTGAACACTATGCTCTTAATTTTTTTTCCCAACCTATTTCACAAGATGGCTTGGGTTGGAAGAGACCTTAAAAACCATCTCGATCACCTAAATGAATCTGTGATTCATCAAGGTTCTACCAAGTCCTGCCTGCTTCTGCCATTCCACCTTAAATTGCCTCTTAGAAGCAGTAACATTGTGTTGATAAAAAATAATTTTCTTTCACCCTTTCTTATTACAGTATTTTACAGAATGGACAAAATTCTGAGTCAGGATAATTGGAACTGAAACTTTCTTTGCTAGAAAGCTTAGATGGTGGTTAATAATTTTCAGGTACTATCAAGTTAAGCTAGACCTAAATAATCTTCAAAGAATTTTTTTCTGTTTCATGCATTTTGTCGTCTCAAAAAATGAAAGTGATAAATTGTTCTTCCTCTTGACTAAAACTATTTCTGAAAAGCAAACTTTTCCTTTACCTCATAGGTCCTAAAACAGTGCCTACTAACACATTTGATAAAGCCAGGCATGGTCCTACTAATGTATTTTTGACAGTAGTATTCCCTGAAGATATAAGTCTTTCTGTGCCCTGGCAGGCTTATGGACTTAGGTAGCAGCCATGGAACAAATTTCTTTTCAGCTGTCGGTGAGGGCTCCCTTAGACACCACAAAACAGGTGGGAGCAGGTAAATAGGCATTTGTGAGAATGAAAGCGTAAAAGTTGTTGCACTTGTTTTTCTGTTTTCTAAGATGACATTCCGTATTTTACATGTACATTTTGGATGTTCTAGAAGACTTTCTTTGCCTGGAATATGTAGCATAAGATGTTACATTTGTTTGCCTATAGAAAGTGCATATTATGACTGGAAAAGACTGAGACTGTTTCAAAACTGCCCTGTAATACATATGCATCAGGGTACAGAGCTCATGTAGTGTGTGCAACCTCAAGCCTTCCCACTTCCTGATCGTGAGCTCTTTCCAGCACAGCTGTAATGGCAAGTGCTGCATCCCTGCCAATTTTCAACTTGCTCATCCAAATAAGCTCAGACACCTTTCGTGTATCCCTTTTGATGTAACCTCAGATAAGGCGATGCCTTTGACCCTTCTTTTTAAAACAAAGTAACTTTTAAATTAATATTGCAGCAGAGCCACTTTCTTTAAGCAAATCAGCATCTTGACTTGGGGAATGAAATGTCAGATGACTAAGCCCCACTTCTGAAACTTTACAGCACAAGTCTTGACCACATTTAAACCGGAACAGTGACAAAGTCACTGCATGTTGTCTTGATGTCTTCCTCAGGATAGGAAACAGAACAGAAGAGGTTTTTGTGAAGAAAGGTGCTGAATATCCTAGTTTTCATGTTAATATCATTTGGGGATAGGATGTGCAGACAGCTGATCCCAAAGGAAGAATTCTTTATGAAGATAGTTTGCTTTGTTGTATGTGTTTAATATGCAGATGAGGAAATTAATTTTGTTCAGCTAAAATACAAAACTCTAGAGTGACTTTAAAAAAGAATACTGTTGTTAGATTTACCAACCTTATAAGATGAACTTATAAAGAAAGTATAGGTACTAGTGCTATAGAAATTTGATTTAAAAAAAAAAAAAAAACCCACAAAAAAACCCCAAACCCCAAAACCCCATAAAAACAAAAGAATGCTCACATCTTTTACTTTTCTTGTTATAGTTGTTTTTGTGATTGCCTAACTTTGAAGTATTACAGAAACTTGCATGATGGCATGAATCCTCATTTCCAAAGGCTCCCAAAGGAAGTCCTGTGACATAACAGAATTAACATGGGGTTAGTCAGTCACAAGGGTTTTGAGGTGAAATTTAAAGTGCTTCCAAGTCTTCTTTATAGTCCTCACAGTTGTATGTTTGGACCTGCAGATACATATGCCCCTAAAGGGCACGGTACAGCTGTTATGACACTGGATGTGGAAATACCTGTCAGTTAGGGGTCTCATTTGTGACACAAAACCTCTACTTGGACACCTGACTGATAGAGATTTACTGATAGCATGAACCATCAGGTCATCCCATTTCTTTTATTTAAAAGCACCTATAAGGTGACTATCTAAATCAATCAATAAGAAATCCCGATTACAAGCAGTATTGAAGCACTACATTAATTTTTCAGACCTTGAACATATACCTTTGTGTGATATTTATAACCTTAAGTTTTCTTTCGGTGTTTGATCCTGGGAGCTGTTTCTTTACAAAAAGCAAAACATTATATTCTTTTTTTGAAAGGAATTTCTTTCCATTGGTGTGAGGTGCTCAGCAGAAGAAGCATCAGTCTGACTGCCAGAGACTTGAACCTACATCAGATCTCATGTCTCCTTTTTCAGTGAGAGGCCTCGCTGTTACACTCTATCTAGGTTGCTGTTCTGTTCCTTCTTTGGAGAAAAAGAGCGTTAGCCTGAAGGGAATAAGCAGGATTCCTGATGGGGTATTCTACTAGGAATGGGAAATCCGTGCTCTGCTCCTCGTTCTAGGGACTGCTTGTTTTTTACCCATTAATGGTTTCACATGAAGTATGTGAAATCTCATTAATAAAAGCAGCTTCCCAGTGAGCTGTATGAATACACGGTTGTTCAGTGCTCAAGAATGAGATGCTTCTGGGTGTATTTAGAAAAAGAACAAATGTCTAAATCTTAATAGTCCAGTGAATGTTGTGAAGAAATACCTGAACTGCAGCCTAAAAAAGTGAAACCTTATTGTCTGTGGCTACTCTGGCTGTACTAATCATCGCATATTAAGAAAGCTAATATGATGAGATTTCTTCTAATATTTGAGATGCCCTGGGATTATGGGGTGTTGCCAATTTAAGTATAGGCTGTGTCAAAATGTAGATACTTGATGTTTCAGTCTTGGGGCATTTGACATATCTGCATCGGACCAGAAGATACACTAAGAGAAATCTACACATTTCTGAAGTGACAGCTGGAGATGAGATAAAATGTTCCACATTTCTACAAAAATACCTGTAATGCAACTGAATCTCATTCCTCAGTGAGTTTTGGACACCCATGAAATTAAGCAAACATCTAAAGGTTGGTACTGCTGGATTTCCAAACACAAATCTGTCCTGTCCTGCACTCAACCAGCAAGTGTGTGAGCATGCTTTACTGAAATGGAAGGGAAAGGATAGGCTGGGCATACTGGCAGATGGCTGAGCTGTCCCCTGGGGAGGTAAGAAGTATGAATTTGAACTTTGTCAGACAGAAAAGGAAATTGATACCTTGCCACAATTTATTAACACACTTGAGCGTCTGCTCAAAAGCTCCTATTGCGAGTGCCTGAGTTGCAAAGTGGATGCTCTCCATGGTGCAACTTGCAGTCTTATTGCCTGAATGTCAATGGAGTCCTTCTGGATTTACTGTGGACTTAAGGGTCTCTCCAAGGGAACACTGGTGAAGATCTCATTCAACCTGCAATCAGAATACAGCTACCTGTGTCTGGGTTCCAGTAGGAAAAGGTGATCATTGATGGGCTGTGTGGTGGTGTGGGTTTTGGATTTTTTATTTTGTTATATATTTCAGAATATTCCTTGTACAATGGTTTGTTCCCTGTACCCTATCCTTTTGTTCAGTTACTGCCCTACAGTTCACCCCAATAGGTGCTGCTGTCAATCCTTTGTTCTGTCCCAATACTGTTACATGTCTCGACACCTGTTACATGTCAATCTTATTTTTAATAACCCCCTGGTCTTGTCGATCATTTCAGGGCCTCTCCCTGAGTCTGGAAGATTCCAGGAAGGGCATCGAGTGATTGGGCAAGATTCAGGCTTCCCCCTCCTATTTTCCCTCTGAAAGGTTGTTGTGTATGTTTATTTTGTTTTTAGCTGTACACCAAGATTTTCCTATTGGTTTATTATATACATTCCTATGTTCCAACCCCCTTTTAAAACCTATTGTTCCCCCCAGGATTGGGGTCTCTCCCGAGGTAGAAACTGAGGGAAGGATCCCCCACCACGGGTCCTCAATAAACACTCTGTTGCCATACCTCCGGAGGGTCCCTCCGTTCTTCTTCCCGCCATCGACGTGCTTACGCTCCTGGTCAGCCGAGAACCGCCGTATTTTTGTGGCCCTGGGGCTAGCCCAGCCGAGAATACAGGCACCGCGGCAGGGCTGAGGTTGTCTCACTAGGTTACACCGTGGTGTTGATAATGCCAAGGTTACTGGTTTGATCACCGTATGGGCCATTCCATGATTCTTGTGGGTCTTTTCCAACTCGGAATATTCTGATGCTGTGACTTGCAGTACATGAGCACCTAAAATGCTTGAATACTTATGAAGTCCTGCTGTGCTTTTCCCATACATATTTTTGCCTGTGCATGTGCACACCTAAGTGGTGTACAGATAGATCAGATTTTTTTAATAGTCTATGCTGAGCATACAGTCCAATATCTTTGTGAGCAGGGGTGCAGATTGTCATCCTTCTTCAATGATTTAGTGTAACTGAATCATAATGAAGTTCTGTTCATTGAACAGAATGTTATTTTCAACATGTGTGTTTTGCTCCAAACTACTCAACTTTGAGCTCTTTGGAGGACAGTCAAACCTTTACTATCTGTATGAAAAGAGGTTTACATGGCTAAGACTCCTGTGTTCCTCCTGTTTAGAGGCTAGTTTGAAATAAAAAGTATATTGTAGTTGTAGTTTTCCAGTGCAAATGGGAGAGAATAATAAAACTTCCTTGTAGATTCATGGTAAAATTATTCTTAAATATTTAATTGTAAGAAATGTAGATCTTCTATTATGCTTTTGTATTGCAATGACATGTACAGTTTTCTCAAGGTGAAGGCATATAACTTGTACCTATTTTCAGGATGATCCCTTTGTTTTGTTTCTCATTTGTTAAATCAAAGGTGGAAATTATGATGAAATAAACTTCAAATGTCTTTCTTATGGTTTTAGCTCTCTAGTACTGTATGAAGAGCTCATTTGGGCAATAGCTATAAATACACAGTGGCAGACAAACTGTACAAATGAACTTGGAGCTATATATATATGAGAGTGTTTTGCACAGGTTAAAGGAGAAAAAGGAACATTTTCCTGTGATATCAAAATACAGCTTGATTGAAGATATGCACAGGCGTACAAGCACACATGATTATTGCTTGAGTTTATGAAAATGGAGCTCTAAATATCTGTTCTAACCTCCATTAGGAATATTATAGATCTGCAGTCTGCATCTATATTGGTTATTTAACAGTGATAGTGCATATTGTAATTGATCTAGATAAAGATGTTAGTAGTAAAGTAGGCAGATGTACTTAAACTTTATGTGCCCATGTAGACATATTGGCCAATGATGGCTTAATCTTTGAGAGAAAATGTGCAGCTCCACATTGTAGCTTGGCATAACTTTTAAGTGCAGAATTCCTATGCATCTTTATTTAAAGTGACAGAGCTTCTATCAAATGATATAGATAATTAGGTGCTGAAACTGAAAACCATGTCCGAGTGAAGAATTTTGCTGATTTTGTGTGTGTGATTGTTTACAGATTTTGTTCTCCATTTGCTCCCAAAGAATACACTTAAACACTCAATCAATGAATAACCTACAGCAGTTTCTTGTAGATTCAATAATGGGGAATGGTGCATTGTACCAGGATAGTCAGATATACCCATAGGAAGTGTCAGTGGTCAAAATGCTTCCATTGCCAGAAGGTAGTCTGAAAATGGTCTAGAAATTCAATACGGCATTGACCCTACATTGTATACATGATCTGCAGTCTGTTTCTCAATCTTATTTGAAGTCCAAATCCAGCCATTTTAATCCTAGGATTTATAATATACTTGTACACATTTATATTCTGGTTTAAAACTATTTTTCTTTGTTTATAGCTGTAAGTTTGAGGTATTTGTGTTTGTTTTTTCCTCTATTTCTCTATACACCCTTTTTGGTCTTTTTAGCAGAAACATATTTCGTGACAGTGAAGTTTCTGAAACTGCAGTCTTAGAAAATTTATGCGCACTCCTCCTCATTGTCAGGTATCTCTACCTGATATCAAATGTTTTTTAAATGCATAACAATACCAAATTATAGAAAATGTGTTTCTAGACTTCCTAAAAAGCTTTAGGTCCTGATGATATGAGAAACTGTCTTAATATGAGAAAGCTTTCTGCCTTTTAACATAGATATTTATTTAAATATTTCAAATTAAAAAAAAAGTGTGCATGAAATTTTAAAAATATAAATTGAAGATTATATGTCTTACACAGGATTATAAATTAATTTTATTATATAAACTAAACTTGTTTCAATCTATGCATTTTTTAACTGTTTTTATTTTAATTTTTTTTTATAGTGGCAGCGATAATTTTCTTAATAATCCCACCTGGGACCCTGCCTACTCCCTGTGCCCAAACGGATCCTACGCTGCAACTTGGATGCAACAAAAACTTTCTGATAATTGACACATCACCTTCCTCCAGCCTACTGCCTCTTCTAGGTAAGTCAGAGAGACACTTTTATTGTGCGGTGTGTTTCTCATTTTCTAAGTTGCCAGTGAAAATCTTGCTAAATGTGTGCTGCCTTGCCTTGTGCCTCAGACTGATGCATATTAAAGTGAGCATTGCTAATAAATACTTGGAAAAAGTCATTGCACTCAGAGCCTTGAGTTATGCATATGACCATAAAGTGAGATTGCACCACTTGTGATTTTAAATGTACAGTGTCACAGGCTGGCTTTCAGAAATGAGCACATAGCTCTAGCATTTGCCTCTTAAATAAAAGTCTACTTGCCCTATTAAAATATCATCCATCAACTTTTTGGTTTAATTCAGATTTTTAAGAAGACCTTCCTCCCTTGAGGTTGTGTGTATGATGAAATATTTTAACTGTATCTTATTTAAGAGATGCAAATAAAACCTTTCAGCTTTTTCTGAAGCCTCAAAGTGTTTTGTTTTGCCAGCTGTCTATGAAAGTTCAGTGCATAAAATGTTAGGAGGCTGACTTTTTTCTGTCTTGTAGATCTTTGAAAAATTGGTTTATGGCATGTCATACATCATGTATCAAAGACATATGGGAATAGTTAGAGATTAAGGTAAATAGACAAATTGAACTGCTTTAAATCATTTTTCCCTGTTTCACTTTTATGAAAGAGTTTATGAACAAAAGTTGACATTAAGCAATCACAATAGGCTATTCTATATGTTTTAGACAGTGGTAAAGACTTTAGTGTCAGAAAGTGTTGCATCACTGATGCTTATATCAATTTGATTGGTGTCCAAGTTTTAAAAATGTTACTTTGTCAAGTCATAACCTTTTCTGAGTCTTTCATTTGTCATTGTTTTGATGATTATATCTTAAGGAAAAAAAAAGAAAAATGTTCTGTGCATCAGGAATCATATAATAGTTCATAAGGCTTATACATTTTTTTATAAAATTAGCATTTTTTGGTCTTATGTAATATGATTGCTTAGATGCTTTAGGTGTAAATGTTTCATTTAAAAGACAAAGATTAGCAATTTTGCTCGAAAAGTTTGTTATAAAAAGCATTTTAACGAAATGTTGGTATGCCTTGCAAAGTCATTAATGAGAATACTTATTCACATATAGCCACCATACTCTGGCTATTATTGTTAATAATAGTGCTATGAACTGGGGCCTTCCAGACCAAAGGAAAAAATGTCAGGTGACCAAGCAAGGTAATTCAAAGTATGAATTTGATATAAGCAGATAAACATTTTTTTTTTTTTTTTTTTTAATCTTCAAGAGCTTAACAAAATGGGGTTATTCTGTAGACACCATTAAAAAGAGGGAATGGACCTGTTTTGTCTATCTGTGTTTTTTGAATCTCTGCAGGAACTTAAGAAGGAGAAACAAAAACGAGGGTGCATTAAGTATACCATCCATGGTTTAAAGTGTTTCCTTCACTTTGTGATTTCTGAGCAATTTATGTTGTCATTCTGAAGGTGGGAGCTGGGTTGAGTGTTTAAGATGTTGCTAAGATGAATTGATCATACCTAAATATTTCTGTCTACTTATAGGAGGTGTTAGGGGAGAAAAAACCAAGTTACAAAATTTTATTTCATTCAGATCCTTGGGGGCAACTTTGTCAGATGATCTTAAATTAAAACACCCTTTCTTCCAACTGTCTACTAAATATAAATGAATGTTATTTGTTTACAAGTATTGTATTTACTCATTTACAGTATTTACTTGTTATTGGATTGTAAGGAGATTCTTGCTACACATAAGTTTTAGCCCTTATATTTTTATTGGTTTAGTACTAGTCTTGTAACTAATAGCAAATTTGGTTTATTTTTGCTGGATTCACTAATAAACAATACATCAGCGACTTCTCTGATCATGCTAGAAACCAGTGTTTTCTATCAATCTGTTTATAAACCAAAAAGTTCTGGAACATCTATTTATTTGCAAAAGGTAATTTTATTCTCAATTCGGATTAGGGACAAAAACATAGAAACAAAATAAGATTTAATGCTGGGAATGTTATTTTCTGTAGCAAACAATAATGTTGCTTTGTACCTATTTTTATTGGGTCACTGATTGTTTTGAATTAGAGGATGTATTCAGGACTGGTTTTATGCACTATGTAAAAACCAGGCACTGATTATTTTCATGCAGCTTTTAGTCTCTTTGGTGGGAATGTGCTTGTTTTCTGAAATAAATTTCTATCTTCCCTGTCTATCAAATTAGCTATATAAATAAGGTAACTGAACAAACTCCTCCTACATTATTAAAAGAATTTTTAGGTGAGTTATATTTGTTAAATTATTGGAGAAATTACTACTTTTCTTGATTAAATTTGTTTAATAAAATTGTTTATTGAACTAAATCGTAATGTTTTGTGTAAATAAGGTATATCGGCAGTATTTGCAGCAGAGGCTACGTCTCTTTCTCTCTTTTTTAAAAACATTGTGTGTAGAAAGAGTGCCGAAGCCTGACACCCAAATATTGCCCAGTTTGAGCAAGGGAGCTTTGGCACTTCAATCGCAAGAGGGAGCTGTTGGAGCTCAAACTGCCAGAACTGCTCACCTACCTATTGCCGTTTTAATCGATACCGCTCCGTTCTAAATATTTAATGAAATACATTAACAATTATTAGTTTCCACCATCACACTCTCTGACTACCACTGACATGCATTTTCTGAGAGAAGTATGAAAACAATAATTAAAGTGAATAAACCTACACATTGGCAGTAATATATTTGGTCTGTGTGTGGGAAAAACACCCAATCTTTTCTCCTTGTGTTGGTGACAAGCTTAAATCTGCTTCAAAGCAAATAGTCTTGTCAAGCAGTGAAACATGACTTTCGTTATAGAAACCTTTGTTATCCATTTATGTTGTTGTGTATCAAAAGTCTGAAGGTCCAACTTTTCTAGTATCTCTCCTACGAAATTGAGTGCGCACATGAATGTCATATGGTGAAGAATGTCAATTTATGTGAAAACTGAAGAATTATCGGTGTTTCCCCTGCAGTTATGCACAAAGGCATCATTGTCAGTTGCCTTTCTTAGGCCTTCCCTGCAGGCATGATCAGACTCAAGCAGATAGCTATTTTCCTTTAATTTTCCACAGCAAGGCAGTAATGCTTATGATTATTGTGAAGTCAGGAAAAGTTTAGTTTCATCAAGTGACATGTAGTGTTGCAATTAGTTACTTAAGCACTTCTTATAAAATTTTCTACCATAGTATCTGGCTTGTCAGATGCAGCTAAATATTAGCATCTCGTATTAAACAGGAGGGTGAAAACTCCTAGCAGAAAGCCCAGCTGACAGCTCTCAACATGAGCTGAATGATCACTCACAATTGTAATCGATTCTGTAAGTACTGAACACAAACCCCCAGGCAATTGAGGAAAATAGGATGATGAAGGACTGCAAACTAATACGTTACACATCTTCATTGATTAGTCATTGATTAACCATTATTTTTCTGAATGACAAACAGCTAGTGGTAAAGTAACTGAAGCTGATGATTTATTTACATGTTAGACAGAAGATGACTTCTTTATTCAGCTGATTGTGAGCTAATGTGAAATGAGAGCACAGCAACAGTTTTTTTTTAAAGAAAGGTTGGTTTTTTTGGTGTGGTTTTTTTTTTTTGACAGCATTCCTAGATTCAAAAACATTTTGAATGGGAAGAAATTTAACTAGGCTTTAAGCAGCACATAGCATTGAAATGCAGATTATCTATGTGGTACCTGTAGTATAACTACATTTAAAGAGATCATTTTATAGACTTGGTATTTACAAGAATATTGATCTGTGTTTATTGAACTTTTAATTTAATTCTCTGTTTTGTCCAGTGCCTTATTGCCAATTAAACACAGCTGCAGAAATGGCAGAATAATGATTTGCAATTTGTACACTATCTTTATTATTCTGAAAATATCTCTAAACCTTAGCTTTGAACACCCTGTGGCAGGAATCACATAATTAGGAAACAGTCTTTGCATTTGTGATCAGGGTTTTTTTTTAAATTTATATCAAACATCTAATTAATATCCACTCCTACCAATACAGTATGAAGTAGAACTGATTGCAGTGGAGTACAAGGAGTGTTGGGCTAAGGTTTCTGCCAATCCAGAGGACTTGTGTTGAGGGTCCAGATGATGTTTTCCCCTTCTGGTGTGGCTTTTTGGTTGTGTGAGGGGGGTTTTTTGTGTGTGTTTTGGGTTTTTTGTGGGATTTTTTTTTTTTTTATGTTTTGGTTTTTCTTTTAAACATTTTTCTTCCCTGAATGTGTAACAAATCTATCCAATCAGTTAAAGAAAAGAGGCTTAGGATACTGTCTGTTTGAGATTCCCTGATACAGTCTACTCCACTTATGAAAGTATTGTGGGCAGTGCCTGTTATTTATTAGTGAACAAATCATTAGAAATATTCACTTTTGTCTGTCACAGTATTAATTGTGATGAAGTTTGTGTAAGCATGGTGTCTTCATAGGAATTATGTTCCAAGTTAACAGTAATTAATGTGCACTTAATCTAGAGTTATCTACAGTGTGTATTAACCACTTATCAGAGAGAATTTCAGTAAAAGAAGTATGCTTTTGGGAAATATGAATATAGAATAATGATTTAAGGGAAATTCATCACCATTGCATGATTTAAAGGTAAACTATTGTGTCACAAACTAAGTAAAGAAAGACAGCAGTACACCATAGTATACTACTGCAGTTGAAGCGCAGATGGGCTTGATAATACCTTTAGTAACTGTCCATTATTAGACAAAAAATTGTTTAATTCTGTTGTCTTCTGGTTCTGTAAATTAATACAATCTCTTAAACACCAAATTCCTTCCTCCTTTTTATGGTGAGAACTTATAGTAGATTCTTGTGTTCTGTATGTGACTTTGAGAGGCTTACTTACAAGTGGATAGCAACTGATGTTCAGCTGGTATCTTCTGAGCACCTTTAGTATGAACCTCTGCTAAACTGTTAGCTTTATGTTGAAATGCTTGTCAGCTGGAGCTAAGCATGATCTTATTTCAGGGTCTGAGCATTTTTCACATTAAAAAAATAAACCTTTGTGCTCTTTGTGTTCAGGTTTGTAACTTGCTTACAAAAGATCTCCAGGACAGTGATGAATTTATGTTATTATTACTTTTGACTTTCTGCCAAGAAAGTTGAACCAGTTTGCTTCTTGGCACATCAAGTTTTCCCCTAGTTTCAGGACTGGGTTGTACTGGGCAGCAGAAGTATTTCACCAGGCACCAAGTTGCTGCTAGCTAGACAGTTCCATGTTATGAGCCCTGAAATGATGGTGCATACCTGTTTGACATGTCTTAATTATAAATCGCCACCTCTTCATAGCTAATCAGCCCTGTGCATTTCCAAGGAACCTGCAGCACTCCTGCCCTCCCAAGCACAGCCTTGTGCTGCATGATGAGCATTCGTAACTGAACACTGCTGATTGCTTTAACAAGCCTGCAAAATAACAAATGAAAAGTTCTTTTGCAGTAAAACCACAGGAAAAAGCCTCTAGGACAAAGCATGAAAATACTCACTTCCATTGCTCTTATGTGCATTTTCAATATGTATTTCTGGTTTCTTGTACGAAAATGAGTAAGAAATCCAACGAATCTTGATGGAATTTTGTGTGTCATACTCTGTTTGTGTTGCCCATTTAAATTGCCAATTAAGGGCACTATTCACATGATCAGGAGTTTGATGTGGCCTACTATGTAAAGCTGGTATATACTTTGTAATTGAAGAAAAGAAAAAAATGTTTTGGATTTTGCGTCTCATTTGGAGTCCAGATTTGTTATCACAACTACACACAGGGCACAATATGTCTCAGTGTCTTCAGGCATATTTAATATCTTTACATTTTTAAATGAAAATGTAGCTGTCAATTTTAAACTAATTTGGATGGACAGCAATAAAATGCAAACCTCACTTCAAATTAGAATTTTCAGTGAGGATTTCTAATGGAAAGTAATTGCTGACAATAGGAAATGACAAATTACTAATTACTTAGTTCAATTAGACTTTTGTGCCTTTGGTCCTAAGTGGCAAGCATACAGCAAATCTTGCACTTTTATAACAATTAATGACACTAAAACTATTCAAACTGCCAACAGATGTGAGTAAGAAGACATGAATTGAAACTTACTTAATTTACATACCATCCCAATTTTATACCAAGTAAATGGTGTTTAATTTTTATGTTACAATTAAATATCACTGGCATAGTGTGATTTCTGCAGAACTTCTCAGAATAAAATAGTTTTACTGAAATGCTAGTGCTAATGCTTTTTTTCCTCTTATCACAGCACTATTTATCTTAAAGTGACTCTAAGGAATATAGTGGCAGTGAATGGAATATAGTTTTTTTGTTGAGTTTGTGCTTCCTAAGGAGTTTTTCTAAACTGGGCAGTAGAATTGCTTCAATCTGACCACTGTGATGCAAGATTTCAAATTCTGCTTCTAATTTACAGGTAATTGCAAAAATTCATCTAGTTCATACCATTCAGAAGCAGTCAGTCTATGTATTTAATTGTCAGTCTTTAATAAAAAGCTTCCAGAATACGTGTGTTAGATATTGTTCCTTGATTCATGCTATACTGGCTTAATCCATTTGTTAGCAAGAGAGTCCTCATTCTTTCTCACATTTTGCAGTTCAACACTTCTGAATTGCTTTCAGCTATGTTTCTACTGAATATGAAGAGCTGCAAACCTATATTGACGGCAATGGTTTTTGTGTGGTCATTAATGTATTTATGTGTGTATCTTCTCTGTGAACTTTACCATAATTCCTACACTTCAAAACTTCTAACGTTGGATACCTAAAGTTAATTGCTCCAGTTAGCCTGTTATGCCTTGGGAACGAGTAGCTGCTTTCTAAGGGATTCCATGTGATAGTTATGACTTCTTAAGGTATTTAACAGTTTTGAGAACTCACCACTTATGTTTGAATATATGAATGCCTACCTAATATTACACAGTAACTTATTTTTAGTCAACCAAAGAAGAAAATTGTACCAGAATGTGGAGTGATTAATCCAACAAAATTGTTGGACTTTACAGATTATTTTGCAAAAGCCGATTTCCAAACTTCTTCCCTTAGCTTTCTTTTTGTTTTGCCTAAAGGCAACATTTAAAATAATTCATAAATCTAATAGTGATTTATGGTAATTTAATTTGTCAGAGAAATCTCCTTATCCCTTTTTTTTTAGCAAGATATAAGGAAATAGGTTTTGTATCGATAGCTGTTCTGCAGAAAAGATGTATAGAGAGAAGATAATATGCTTAATATGGGAATAGAAATAGGAATGGCTTCATAAAATATAAATGAGGAGGCTACAAGACAACATGTAGAACCCAAAGCAGGAAAGACTTATAGAAGTGCCTACATTTAGTTGCAAGGAAAAGGTGTTTAGTGAGGTGCATTGTACAGGTGTGTAATTTTGTCTTACAAAAGAGTGTAAGTGCTGATAATGTTTCAAGAACCTTAATGCAGCGTACTTCAAGACAGACCAGATATGAGCTAGAATATAAAATTATGGCATTTTTTCCTTGCTCTGCTTTTATCTAAGTTCTTACCAAATGACTGCCTATTGATCGTCAATTTATTTAGTCTCCTTACCCTTTATGGAGTACTGCAAACAAAAAAATACAATAAATATCTCCTAGATTTGGAACATTAGGAGTCAGAAAAGCTGAACTGAATAGATGTAGAGGGTTTGTGTTACACAAGAGGGTTATACCATACAACTGTATACTTGAAGAGCTAGCTCTTCACTTGGATTATGTTAGTGCAGTTTTGTTAGCAGACATGCTTCAGTATAGATCACTTAAGTCTGGCAATTTCTGTTGAGTTGTACGGTGCTATAATCCTCTAAAAAACAACCACCTAGCATAAGCAGTCAGTGAAATTTCTGGCAAAATGATTTCTCTAAGTGTATTTCCCCAGGAGATTGTCATTTTGTGGTGTTTGGTTTGGGGATTTTGATTGGTTTTTGTTTTGATTTGAGGGAATTTTGGGGTGTTTTTTTGTTATAGTGTTTTTATTTTATTTGGTTTCTAATTTTCCAGTAATTAGGGCAATTATATTATTACTTCAGAATAAAGGTTCTGACTGAATTGAATTGACAGCAGTAGTTCTGGACTAACCTATGTTGTTTCACCACAGCTGTAGTTTTCTCTTCCCAAAAGCTCAGTGAACTTTAGAGCTTGAAATACAAGAGAGACCATACCTCATAATAGAGGAGAAAGGAAAAGCATAGGCTTTTCCCCATAGGGGGTAGGAAACCTGGGCAGGGACAGAGTAAAGAATGAGTTTCACAAATCAGAAAGGGAAAAATTGTGGCATTCGTATTGTACTTAGAAAGAGATAATGTGGAAAAGAGGTGAGAGCAGGGACAGAAGTATACCTGGAGCAAGAAGGACAGGAAAAAAGAGAAAAACCCAGAAGTGGCCTAATTAGAAGAAAAAAGGAGAGAGACAGATGATAGGGGGTAGGGTAGGGGAGAGCAAAAGAAGGGTCAAAAGTACCAGGCAAAAAAATAATGAAGCTAAGGAAAATTAGCAGGACAGATATAAGGCTAAGAATATGGTGTCTTCATTCATGCCACAATGAATCATGAGAGTAGAATGTTTAGGCTGATTTAATCATCCTCAGAGTGTATAATTTCCTTTATAGCTCCATCATAATTATTGAGGCACTGCAACAGATGAAATATGCAATTCTCGATTGTTTGGTCTACTGACAAAAATGAGGAAGAAAAGGATGAAAGGCCGGAATACAAACCTAGTCATGTTTAATTGTAGTTTGAATGAAATGTATGAGTATATGGGCACATACAACTGGAGAGATACCTGTGTCTCTAGTGATACATTAACGTGGGAGCTAGATTGTTAATGACAGTGTCGTGTCAACTAAAAGTACTGAGAGAATGATAATTCACTGGCAAGATATTGGTTTAGCAGTAGGATATACTGGGTTGAGCTGAGTTTCTAAAATGGATTAATACCATTATCATTGTACACGTTTTCTTTAGTAAAATATTAATTTCTTCATAATAAAAAAGTATTTTTGTAGGCATTAGGAAAGCACCAAATGTCTTTTAGGATTTAGTAAGAAAATATAGAATATCCAAAATTGCCATAATCTTTTAGCACCTCTGGCCCAGAATATTTCAGAATTGGATTTGTCATTATAGAAACTCTTAGTTGTCTGATATGATTATTCTGATGTACTTTTCTCCAAAGTGACAAACAATATGAATGGATTTGTACTGAGCTATTTTGCAGATAATTTTCTATTATCATAGCAGTGAAAATTAACAATACATGATGATGCTGTAAATATTTTTTAGCATATGGAAGTAAGTATGCTGCTAATCTATTAGATGGCTTATTATTCTTCATCATGTAAATTATACATTTCCATTTTATTTATAAGACTAATGACTCTTAACAAGAGCAACTCTACTGAAAATTTCTGATAAGGGTAGATCTCATCCTTTTTCTTTTCTCTTATTTTTTTTTTAATTAAATGACAGAGGTTCTAATACTCCAGTGTTTCTGAACAGGTAAACAAATTGCCTTAACACCACAACCACCCCTTCATATTTTTTTAAAGAGGAAATCTGAAGTCCAAAAAGAAAAATTGGTGTCATTTAGAACTAAGACCCTGATTCAGCAAAAATCAGCTTGTATCCTGCACTGGGCAAGGCCGCTGAAGTCCTGAACAATAGCTTTTCATAGCTACATGTGCAGTGGAAGACAGCTGTTTTGCTAGATGGGTCCAGGCATCTTAAATATGCTTAAATAAAATGATTTTTAAAGTAAATTTCATCCATGTAATAGCATTAAATAACGGTTCATTATTAGGAACATTTTTGGTTTTTTTTCCCGGAATAACTGTTGTCTTATATTTGTGAGGTCTGACAGTTGCATTTTTTAATAAATTAAAAGTTGGTAAGACTTCATGCATTTGTTTAAAAAATTGCCATGAAGGATGACACTTTTCAGAGAAAAAGAGCAACTACAGAATAAAAAATGTGAAATAGGGCAAAATATTGTATATTTTACAGCTATATTAAGGATAAACCACTGCCATAAGTAAAAGACAAAACTGAATATAAGCCTTGGAGAAAAACGTGTGCTCCTTTGAAGGTATAACCATATAGAACAACAATCTCTTGGAACAAATGTGGTTGGGAGGGAGGAGATATTTTTAGAATCAATAGGATTTTAGAGGGATGCTTTTTTCTTTTCTAGCTAAGGTAGAGCCTAATGGCTGGAAGCTGGCGTACCAATACAATCAGAAAAATTTCAGATTATGGATATGGATTTTGATATTGCTTTTTAGAGGATCTGCTGTTGCTGTAGACAAAGTGTATAAAGCCAAATGCCTTCTTAAGAAAACAGAGTATAAAATATATTGGTGTGTGCAAAAGATTGTAGCTGTGTCTTCATACGTGCATCTTCACTGAACAGACTGTAGTCAAGAGTTAAAATGGGGATACCTAATTTTTGGCGTATCACAAAGCATTGACCCTTGGAAATCAAGTACTTGTGTGCTATTTGTATTGACAGATATCTGCAGTGGTTGTGAGTAAAATTTTACCTCAATACTACGGTACTGGAGAAAGAAGCTAATGACTGATGTTAAAGCAGACTAAGCAAACATGTTTTGTAGTCAGTCATCCACAAAAGTTAAGGTCAGATTTCTTCTTGATAATTCCCATTTTGGCCAAATAAAGCAAATCTGAAACTCATATGTTCTTCTCTATGATTTGTTTTCCCCATTAATTATGAGGGGACTTACAGACACAAATTGAAAATTATCCCCCTCATGTTAGGTTCTCAAATAGCTGTTATTGCCAGACTAAAGATGTCAAAAATCAGCTATGTCCAAAATTATGAACGTATCTAATCTCATGGCTTTTGTGGTAGTTTGAGCTGAGCTTATATTGTCCAATCTTTTTATTTTTAATTATTTTTTCATTTTTAAACAAAAACACAGTTTAGAAGCAGGAGTTTTATAATAAAAAACCCCAGTCTGTTTTAAGAGCTTAATATTAGGAGCACTGGACATGACAATGCTAAAGTCTTTGTCTCTTGATGTGGCACATACTGTAATTTATCATGAGGAAGTAAGAGTGAGTAAAGCTTCTTAAGTCTGGGCTGTGCTTTTCTAAAGAGCATTGCCTACTGACATCCCAGAGAGGTGGAATCAGCTGTTAGGCTGTCTCAGAGCCTTCTGGCCCTACCAGAAAAATGGATTTGTGTGGCATTAAGTTGTTCTTGCCCCCATTAGGTTGCATCAGTACTGCAGCCAAAACCTGCTTTTAAACTTCTCTTGTGTTTGATCCCCTGACTTACGTTCTCTCACTGTTGTAAATTGCTTCTTTGGGGGAAGAAGAGGGGCTGGCCAAGTCTGTATTTGCAGCTCTTAGTAACAGGTATGTTACACTTCCTTCAGTGATGATTTGTCGTTTTTCCTTTCTTATGAAGTCTGATATAGCTTTTTTTTTTTTCTTTGTTTCATTGCAGAGAAATGCCAATTAATAGATTTAAAAATTGCTGGTGGTTCTAATAGCAGAGAGTGTCTGAGCTTTTGTTTTTTAACTTGAAAAATTCTAATCTAATATCATCGGTAGATAGACGCGTTAGTTCGCCTTGACTGTATTTGCTACAATTTGATGTTGGGTTCTGTTCCTCATTATGCTAGAGTAAGTCTAATACAAGTCTTCTGGCATCCATTGTCCCTGGGGATTTACCATGAGAACAACAAGGCAGAGCTGAAGAAGAATTAAGCCCTCACCCTAAAAAAAGTGAGTACATGATATCTGGCTCCACATCCTGCTTCTTGCCAGGTCTGATGGGCCTTCAAAGAAAGAAGCAGCTTTTGGATCCTGAATTTCTTCCGTTTTCCTTCTATTTCCTCCTTCATCTTCTTTTCCAAAAATCTCCACATTGTTTCACTGAAAATACTCACAACTTGCAGAGAGTCCTTAATTGCTTTTGATCATCTGTTATTTTCCCTAACTGTATTCAACTGTTTTCTTTGTTGTTGGTTTTTGTTGTTGTTTGGTTGGTTGTTCTGTTTTGTTTTGTTTTTTCTGGGAAGGGTTGGCTCATGCAGTGTATCTGCATATTCCAACATAAATGTTTCTCTTCTTCTATGAAAAGATTAGAAAGTCATGATATGACAGGGACTTATATTAGGCCACAAAGAGTAGGATCTGTTTTGTTCCCACACTAAGAATTATTTTGTCAAATATTTTTTTCCTCTCAGAGGTGAGATAGCTTTAGGACCCACAGTCTGTCACTGCAACCTACCTCTTGTACCAGGGAGTGTGAGTGCTGGTACACACCAAGCCTTGGGGAAAGCAGCTCTTGTGGTACAAGCAGTCTTTTCAGTTTTTCTGTATTTTTGCTTAGTCATGAAAGGTAACTTAACACTGACTTTAGTATGATCCACAGGGTTTTGGCAGTAGTTTATTGATTTTTGTGTTTTATTTTTTATTTACTTCTCTGAATTCCATATGGCTTTCGATTTAGCTGTACAGGAAAAGGACAAAGAAAAATCCCACTGTCTGGTATGTCAAAAACTATACTTTGACTCAGTAGGGAATGATGAGGTAAAGGGCGAGACTTTTTTTCTATGGGCCTACAGAACACTGTAGCTGTTTTAATAATTCACAAAAACACTGGTTATTATAAACCATTGTCTTGTACCAGGATGTGGAGTGTATACAACTGCAATGAAAGGACAGATCTTGCCTTCATAACTGACTGTTCCCCATCTACCTACTACACTTAGAGAGTTCCTTTGTTTATTGATCAGTTCATTCATCCTAGCTTATATTAATGTTAGCACTCAAAAAAAACCCATGGATTTTTTTTCTCCCCTTCTTCCTGGGAAGACTAATTTCTTTTCAGGACTTGTTGTCCTTCTTCTGTTACTGAAACAGCTTTCAGTTTCCAGGCTACCTAGCTGAAAGACTGTTTGTGGCTATAAAAGACCCAACCTGGGGCTCA
This sequence comes from Illadopsis cleaveri, assembly GCA_013399915.1. Classification (NCBI taxonomy): domain Eukaryota; kingdom Metazoa; phylum Chordata; class Aves; order Passeriformes; family Timaliidae; genus Illadopsis; species Illadopsis cleaveri. The sequence goes on along the minus strand of VXBB01009311.1, from coordinate 418,506 downwards.
GTACATGGATCTGAGGAGGATTACTAAGGATTCTAGGGCATTTTGCCTCTGTCCAAAATTACTTTAAGGCATTGGTGTCAGATAGCTTGGCTGTGTCTGATGGATCAAGGGGACAGAGTGAGAGTGAGAAAGAGAGGTGAAAGGGATAAGGAAAGGATTGAGGACAAAAGGAAGATCAGAAAGCAGTCTGGGTAGTGAAGGGAGAGACAGGAACAATATCTTACTTGTGAACTTCTATTTCTAACTCTTTGAATACCAAAGGCAATCGAGAGCATTTCTTCAGACATATTGACACAAGCTGGAGACAGGTGACTGGCTTTAAAATTCATTGCTGATTGTGATGGGTCTATGTAATTTTAAGATTTCTATATTTGACAGTCTTTAAAAGTAGAAAGGTGTATATTCTTATTACGAGTCATAAATAAAAATGAATCAAGTGTTTTTCACTGTGGGACTATTTCCTTTTGATTTCATTCATTTTGACAATTCTTGGTAGTAGCTGTTCAACAAACATTCAAACCCACAATAAGCAGCGTTGGAGGTCAGGACTGCAGCATGTTTGCAGAGATGCATGTTAAGAGAAGCATCCTGACTGTGGTGTGCATGGCTGTGGGTGCTGAACAGGCTGCCTGCCATGAGCCCCAGTGCCTGCTACTGGGAACTGGTGTTGAAGTCATCTGGGGAGGTGCTATCAGTGCATCTGCACTGCAATGCCTGGGTCTCACTTGCTACCTTTGCCAGTATCTAGTACTGTGACCTTCGAGACTAGGTGCATAATGGTCTGTGTTTTCTGCAGAAGTACAACTTAGAGTAATTTTACAAAAGCGCAAACAGGAGCCCCAGAGTTGTGAAGTTTCCCCCAGTCTCTCTTCTTTTGAATAAAACCAAGACATTGTTCTAATATGTGTGTGAGCACTGGTTTATAAGTATGACCAGTTTCCTTTTCTCACTGCCCGTCTATGGATATACAGCCAGAAGAGAAGGTAAATTTTATCCAGGTACAGAAATGTCTTTCTGTGAATCTACAGGTGCTACTTATAATCTCTGGTTCACCTGGGACAGAATGATGGTGCCAGCTGTGAGGATTTGCAATGGAAGAGCCACAGTTATATCTAATTATTTTTAGTGCTTAGACACCAGGGTCACTTAGAAATACCTACAAGGTCTAAACAGACTGAGTCAACAGGAACCAGTCTCTTAGATGGGAGTATTTGCAGCACTCTGGGGAGAGGAATGTGAACTTTGGTATTGCGGGCCAAATTTTTTGCTCATGTGTTTTGGATTTGGTCTGTGTATTTACTATTCTCTGTGTATTTTGCTAATTGAATTAATGCATGTGGATTTTTCCCCCTCTGCCTATAATTGTAGCCCTTCCTTAATCTTATTCTATAACAAAAAGCATGGCAAAGAAACTGGTATTGTAGGAGTTTTACTTCATCCTGCAACTTTTAGTGCTTTGCCTGAAATATGTAAAGTTATTGTGAAATCCAGAATTTTTGTTTGCGGAAGGTGATGATAAAAAAACTCTGAACTTTTGAAGAACAGTTTTTATTTTTAGCCCAGGAAATAAGATTGGGGAAAGCAGCAAACCGTACAAACCAGTAGACTGAAATTTTGTTATTTGCATTTATAAGAATGTGTCAAGTGATAAATACATCCTGGTGGAAAAAATAATGAAGATATCATTAAGCTTGCTTTCAGAAGTAAAGGGTTAGTGAAGGTCTGATGATCCAGTTTGGGTCACATTTGGCTCATAGCTACAGACAATGCGTATGAATCTAGATCTGAATTAGATGTCGGGGGAGGGGAAAAAACCCCCACATTAGTATCTGAAACCTTGCAAAACTCTCTCCTGAGATAGAAATATGTCTAAGCACAAACTACATATGTACATATATTTATGGTTTCTTGTCTTTGATTGATTTACCAGCAAAGAATTGGGAACAAAGTAATAAACAAAGCTGTGTATAGATTTTTTAAAAGTTTTTTTGTTGTTGTTGTTTAATCCCCTATATTTTGTCAAACTGTGGTTCCATTGCTAGATAATATAGTAAAAAGATTCATTGTAAGGGTTATCTAACATTGGTAGTGTTGATGAATAGTTGCAATTAATACATTCCCTTAATTAGTCTGATACCCAGAAGATGCACCTGGCAGGTCATTTTAATACTACAATTGATTTATTGCTGCTAGAAATGATTTTACCAGCTATCTTCAGAGAGCACAATTAGAGCGGATTTCATTTTTTTAAATGCATTTTCACTGAGGAATAAACATAAAAGGTCTATGTAATTCAGAACAAAGCATCTATAATGTACTAATGGTTTATGGATTTTATTAATATTCAACTAACATTACAGTCAATTTTAGAGAACAGCAACCTATTTTCTATATGAAGTATCAATTTTTAGTATGAATGGTTTATTTAAGAAAACAATAAAACAGAAATTTTTAATTGCTATTATCAGACATGGGAAATCTTAAAAATGGTCTAACAGCAAGAATGTATCAATAGATGCTGTGTGTGATATAAGTGCCAGATGCAATGAGATTTACAAAAAACTGTATATAAACTGCATATATATTATGTTTTTTGAATCATGATAATGTCCCTTTAAACAAAGAAATATTTTTCTGGGGTTACTATAACAATGTAACTGAATTAATGTCAGCTTAGTCTGTCATAAAAGTATCAACTTCTACTTTCATATTTCTAAATCTGCTCTTAAAATTGGTGTTGAAATTAGCTTCTGCCTTTTTTCCCTTCACCTTACTGTATTTTTCTCCGTTTTCAGTGCTGCAGCAGACAGCATGGCTGCCTTTTGTTAGCCTTTCTGTGCACTAATATCACTGACACTGTGGAAAAGTCCAGCAGGCTCCCTTTCTACCTCACAGGGAAAAAAAAGTTGTTTCTTCAGTGACAACCTGTAAATTCCAAAGATTTTTATAAATCATTTTTTTTATCTATATTCTAAGTGAAAATGTTTTCCCTGATGGGTGGTCATGGCAGGGGCAGTGGGGACAAACAAAGCTGTTCAGGTTTGCACTGTCTGTTGCTTGTATGCTCAAAGTTTTAAGTAAAATTATGGGGAATTTGTTCATGCAGCAAATGCAAGGTTGCCCTTTTTGTTTTAGGCTACTCTAGATTCACCTAAGCTTTATTTGTCTTCCAAGCATCTTTTGCTCTCCTTTGGGCTTGAGGGGCCATACCCATACCTGATGTGCCAAGTGCATCTCCATAATCTTTAGTGTGGCAGTAGTGTTTGGAGACACTAACTGTTCCCTCAGCCTTGGCATCAGGAATTGAGTGATCTGCATTTGGAAGTGAAGGTCTATTTTTATTTCAAAATCTTTAGTAGAATAACTCCTGACCTCACAATAAATGTGCGAGAAAATAATTATAGTTCAGTAATTATGGGTGATATTTAGGCTGATGTGTTATTTTACATCACTTCAGAGTGCATACAAGGTGCCATATAGAAAAAATAAGAAAGCATTCGCCTTCACCTTTGAATCTTCTGATCCATTTTCAACATGACCTAAAAAATGGCATGGAGCTATAAAATAAAGTAGGAAATTGTTACTAAACAACTCTGTTATTTATAGCAGAGTTAAGACTTGGTTTAAGCCTGCTTGAACTCAAGCTCCAAGTCTGGGATCTCTGCTTTGAAAAGATGTAGCCCAAAATGATGGAAATTCTCTGTATTATGACTAAAATGTTCTGGGCACATACATATCTTGTTTTTCACTAGAGTTACTGGTGATTCTATGAGGAATGCTTGATCATGAATCTCTCAGCAGCTTTGCAGACAACCTGTACTGAGGGCCAGGCAAATACAGTTGGTGAAATGGGGAGACTTCTTGGTAGCAATGTGGATTCAAACAACTCCTAGGGGAAGGAAGAGGACAGTTTGGAAGTGACAATAAAATTGTGATAGCAAGAGGTTTTCTACAAGGCATGCTGTAAGTAATGTCAAGACCTTCAAGCACTGTCTTGGGGGACCTGGTGAAAACATTCAAAGTTGTATCAGTGTCACAGCCAGATCAAAAGGACCATCCACTGTCTGAGGTTTTTTTGAGACTTGGAAGAAGGAAATGCTCAGCATTCGTCAGGGAGTCCAGAGTAGATGAAGATGCAGAAATCAGTGATAATAAGTGACTTCAAGGAGCTTTGGCTAAACAGAAATAATTTCCTTTCAGTTTAGATGACAGGGAAGCTGATGGAGATTAGAAACACTCTGAATAGTAATGTCAGGATATGGATGCTGTACATGGGAGGCATAGGTTAAAATTGAAAAAGAATTAAAAAATGAGTTGTAAGGTAATGTAGCATGGAGGTAACACCTCTGGATGTTTGGGTTTAGTTTAAGGCTTTCTTTTTTCCGCAGCAAAAGAATTCTACTGGGACATTTGTTTTTATTTTGTTTTTACTTTTTTTTTTCCCCCACCAAAGCTCAGATTCTTGTTAGATTTAATATCTAAGGTGTAACACAAAGCCTCCAGATGCCATGTATTCTGGAAGCTATTTGTTTATGAACGGTCTCACCAAATATTTCTATTGTGAAAACACTGTCTTAAACCAGCTGATTGGAAATAGTGTATAATGGTGTATTAATATAATTTAGCTTTAGTTTTTCAAGCCTAAATCTTAATGCAACACTTATGAAAAAGTGAAAATACAACATTTTATTGAATTAATAAAATAATATTCAGAAAATACTTCAAAATATTTAATATAGAACAAAAGGAACACAAGCACTTCCAGTTGCAAAGTTAACGTCAACATATATGTGGTGTGATTTGTTTAGATTTTTTATTTTGTTTTGTTTAGTTTCTCAAGGATTTTAGTGAAGATTTAAAATCAGCATAGATCTTGGTGCAGTTTGTTTGCTCCCCACAAAAGCAGAGATGATTTTTATTGACCAATCTTTGATCCAAGAGATTAAAGAAAGGTACTGTAAGAGCAGTGAAAAGGATAACACTGTGGGGGTCAATAGGCTTACTGCTACTTGGAAATGAAAGTGAAGCATTCCATTGGGAGAGGGGGTAATTTAACATTCTTACTGGGAACTTGAGAGTTTTCCCTTCCCTATTTTTTTAAATTTTATTTTTTAAGAGAAGAAAAATTATTCATCTTACTTACAGGTTTCTCCACGACTTAATACCATGACCATAATACGAGGTCATTTAGAGGGCACTAGATTCACCCGACATAATTCTGCACAATGCTTTTTAGCCCAAATGGCCTAGCTGTCACATACTCACTTCTTGATTGAAATGTTTCTGGTAGACTTTTGGAATGCAGTCTGAGGGCTTAGTGACTCAATATTTTTAACATGAATACATTTTCTATCTCATGGAAAGTTCTATGAACTACTGTAGAGTTAATGTGTCTTTCTATTGTTTCTTGAGGTGCTGTGAGCTTTACACAAATCTGGTAAAATTGCATGAATCAAAAGAAAATGAAAGTCCTAGCTTGATACAGTTTTATTTTTTATGGCATCATCATGGCCCTTTTTTATGAGGGTATCAAAATGCCTGCTGAAAAGAAAATTTTTCTTCTCGAAATAGACATTAATATCCATTTCTTTTCCTGATATGTGTTGTTTTGCCTGGGGGTTTTTTTGTTGTTTTTAGGGTTTTTTTTCCCTTTCTTGCCAAGCAGTATGATTTTTGTCTTCTTTTCCACTGCAGAGAATAAGTGCAGGAAGAGCAACAGCTGGTATGACTTTGATTGGGGTGTGCTGAAGTGCTTTTGTTTACAGAATATTGAGAGACACATGAGACCTGGCAGAGTACTCATGTCACGCTTCTTCTCATCTTTGAAAAATTGCCAAAGAAATCTGATTGAAATTGGCCAGTTGTATTTATTTTGCTGTTTGCCAGAAACAGGTTTGCAGGTTTAGAGCATTTTAACATTTTATTTAGTTTCCTGCTGGCAAATAATAGATTATTAACTGATTTTAAGAGGAAAGTGGGCCCAGAAAGTTCTCAGAAACCTTCCTGTGTCCTATGAATCTGTGCAAGCTATTGCTTACAGCACATCCTACCATTTCACCCAGGAGATGCTTTGCTTTGTCACAAGGAATATTCACAGTTAATTTAGCTGGTCACAGCTTGTGAAACTTGGCTTTTGTGCTTGTACAATGTGAAGTAAACATTCCTTTGCTCCAGAAAACACCTGTCTCTGCTTCTAACAGTCTTCCAAAAGCACTAATGAAAATGTAATACTACCAAGAGCAATGGCAGAATGCCCGTGAACCTAACAGAAATGGTGACATTTATTTATTTATTTTTAAGAATTTCCTGCAGACTAGTGACAATTGGGTATTTTGGTGATCATATAAGAAATGGACTTAAACCAATTACTGAAATTCATGAAATATTGAGATAAAATGCCTATTTTGTTTGCAATAAGGTGAGGTGACTTTTTTACAGTTCATTTACTATTTGCAAGTGGTTCTTTGCAACATTGGCTACATTCTTGAAATTCTGTGTTAAACGTATGTTTTTATGTACCTTGTTCATGTTAGGTTTTCTACAAAATCATCACCAGCCCTGTTATTCGCTATTTGATCATGACTGGGTGTAGGTGTTCTTGGGTTTTGTTTGCTTTTTTGTGCATCTCTGACCTTGACTATTAAGGAACTTGTAGTACTTCATTTCATTAATAAGCACTGATGTGTCAAAGAGTGTTTTCAATTAGAGCGTGGTGTGAAAATCAAGCTTTCTGAAAGTTTATAATCCATATTTATTCCCTTCTCTTCCTCATTTTTTAGCTTCCATGGTCTAAACTTACACCTTTTTCCTGATTCTTTTTCTGTAGGGTAAATTGCATGTTTTCAATCTCTTAGCTGTGGCAGTGTAAAGCTAAAAGTATAGACTTCACTGAATTCTAAAGTTTCAGAAACAAGAAGAGAAATTGAATCCCAAATGTACTATAAAATAAAGCCTTTTTGATATGGGAGGACCTACCTTTTTGAATGCTGCTGTCTTGGGGTGACGTTCAGTGAATCTGGCACTGTTGCACAGTAGTATATTCAGGAGCTGGAATGATCCCAAGTGTAGCAACCAAGATTAAGGCTTTTACTGGTAATGTTAGGAATAAAATGACTTCTTGTACTCAACAGTGCCTTTTGATATAATGGACAGAATGTGGTATTACATTTTGTGTGCCCTAAAATCACAATATTTTTGTATTTTCTCTAGCAATGAAGGGTTTTTTAAAAAGGGTGTGGTTATGGTTGGTTGGGGTTTTTTTCCTGGGTGTTTCTGGTTATTTTTGTGGGTTTTTTTGTTTGGATTCTTTGTTTTGTTTCTTTTTCTTTTATTTTGGAGACAAACTGTGTATCAAAGCTTGTAAAACATCTAAAGTTTCTGCTGTGTTCACAATTAATGGCCATATTTTTAAGATCACTTGTTACTTGGAGTGGGATTTGTCAGTGTTAGGCATGTTTCTGAAATTCTAGTGTGATCCACAGGTATTTAAAAGAGAGAAATTTAAAATAAGTAGCACAGATTTTTCCGGGTAACTTCATTACGAATCTCTGATTTGTGCAAAAATGAGCAAGCTTTTTTAAGCTACATTTTGAATTTAAGACATACAGATTTTCTGTGCTGCAAAGTGTGGGGTTTTGGCTGTGAAAAACTGAAGGATACAGAGTGTTACCAAAAAATGTCCATTTTTTTTTCCAATTTAAAACTACATGACTTAATTTAAGCACTACAAAAGAGAGATAAGAATGTTGAGTTAACTGAATATTTTCAGGAATTGTGAAAGACATAGAAAATAAGTGAAGGACATCACTGAAAACAAACAAAAAACAAAGGGAAAAATATTGCACACTGGATTCTTTCTTCTGGGTTTTTTATTCCAGTGAAACCTTTAGTTACCAAAGGCTTGCTAGTTCTAAGTGCCGATAGCAGCTGACTTGAATTCTGTCCTGGGAATTTCCAGTTTAGGCAGTTTTGGTTCGTCTTTCAACTTATGCCCTTCCACTCAGGGATATGAGTTTGGTTGCCATAATTAATTTAATAATTTTTATTTGATCATTAGATTGTCACCAAAATATATCCTCACAGGAATGAGAGATATTTTAAAAAGTTCAAACCAAAATGATCAGGACTTAGTTTAGAAATCTATACTTATTATTTCAGTCGACATGAAACTTCACAGGCTAAGGTGGGGAGTTTGGATGTTTATTTTTAAAATTTTTCCCAGTCTCTAATTTTCAGAGGTATTTCTTTTTCAAGCAGGTTTTACTTCTAAGTTCTCCTAAGTTTTTTGGCTGGTAGAGCAGTGTGTGTATTTGGCAATTTGGTATTAATATCTTAGTATCCCATATTCTGCCTAAGGTGGTGAGGAATAAAAAGAGGATCTTTTAATGATCTACAGCAATATGTTCAATTAAATTCTGTCAGATTTGGTGCATAATACAGAAAATATTAATATAGCAAATACATCTTGGAGTTACCTTTGTGGAGTGGGCACGAGGTGGGGGAGGAGAGGAGTGTTGCTGCTCTGAAACTGAGTCCTTTGGGCTGTCAACTTCAACCAAATTAAAAAATGTGTGCCAGCCTTAAGTTGGCACGCTTGAGTTCACTTCACTCCAGTCAATGAGGCACCTTAGCGCAGTAAGCACAATAGAGACAAAGAGATGCCTTGCAACTGACAGAGAGAGAAAAGAGTCCTTTGAGATGAAATGTTAACATAAGAAGTGAAAATGGTTTGTGGTAGTCTCAAGCTGGCTCTTTTGGGTTCACTTTCCTATAGTTACTGAACTATAGTGCTGTACCTTAACAGAGGAGTCTCAATAAAATTAGAAAGATATCCTAAAAAGGACAGAAGACGAGAGAGAGTAAAAGAGAACGAGAGAGATGGAGAGTTCTTTTGATAAGGAGCTTAACAAAAGTGGAAAAAATGGTTTATGTGAATGTTAGTTTTCATGGCAGTCTCAAGCTGACACTTGGGCTCCCTTTATTACAGTCAGTAAGCTACTTTAGCAAACAAAGGCGAATGGAGAGAAGGATGACTGGAAACAACAGAGAAAGGGAGAGAAAAAGAGACCTCTTTGACAGCATCTAACACAACATGAAATCTCTGCCTCTGTGTTTCCATTTCTGAAACGATTTTTGTAAGGCAGACAGAAACACAAATAGTTGGATCTTTGTGAAGATACTTCATAGATAATGAAACAAATGCTGAGATTTTAAATTTGCTTAAGCAACATAGAAGCTTAATTGTGCTCGATTGGGCAAGGGCTGTGAATTCCCTTCTTATCTGTCTAAAAATTTTTTTTTCAGCATGCTGCTTTCAGAAATTAATAGATAATATCCAATCTAGGAAATTCTACAGTAGTGTTGAATTCATTTAAAATCCTCTTAATGTACAAAAATGTGTGGAAAAAAGTAACTAGAACAGTGATGTGGATTTTTTAGTATGGTACTTAGTAGTGCTGAAAATTAAATGGATGATGGCTTATATTTGCATAGGGTAGATGATGAGTGAATCTACCTTTCTAAACAGGTGAAAGAAAATTTGTTTCTTTTTTCTGGATTTAATCCAGTCCCTTGATATTAGTTATTCAATTCAGTCTAACATTTCAAATTTTAGGTGTTGCAGTTACCTTTTAGTTCTCAGTCTCATTGGAAAGGAAATACGTTTTGATTAGATTCCACAAATTTAAGCTTTGCAAGATAAATATGACAGTAAAGATTGCAGGGCTTTTGTACATGTTAGGTAAATATACGAGGTAAACTAAACCATACCCATCAAAACTGTAATTAAAATACCCATGAAAGTTGGCATATTTTGAACATCATCTATTCGTGGTGAAATGGGCCATTAGATATCTGGCTGACTAATGTTTTCGTTCTGAACCTAATGTGCATTGCTCATACGTCATCTGCAACTTCTGTAGAGGCACACTTTGGAAAGGAAGGGAAGTCACAGTCGCAAATTATTCTTGCCCTCCATTAGGCAAATTGTCAACTTTGTAGAATCAATAGGAGATTCTTTATAATATACAAATTGGTATGTAGCCATGAGCAAAAGCAATGGGACAGCCAAGGATGGAACTTTAATTAGAGAGCAAAACTTGCTTTTAACAATATTGGATATAATGAAGATGCAGTGCTAAGCAAACAACATTGAAGACTTCAATGTCTTCATAATTTTGTAATGTAAAATCCAAGGCACTCCAACTCGTTTTTTTAAATGAAATTTCTGGATGTAGAGAAAAATTACTTTTCGTAGCTAAATGTTAATATGTTAAACAAGATGTTTAAGTTTATAGAAGTATTCTATACTGAATTATTATACTATTCAATACTATAGACTGCAATAAATAAATTAGCAATCACGTTATTTGCACGGGAGAGTAGAAAAAAGGGACCGTGAACCAATTTATGTTTTTTTTGTAAATTGGTTACTTGAGCCATATGCTCTCTTTGATATTGCATGATTGTTCATTGCAGTTGTGTGATGCCTTTTCTGCTCTGTAATGAGCTAGTTTGAAATGTTTAAACATCAGTTTAACAAATAATAAATTCCATTATTTAAGAGCATAAATTTAATTCACAATAAGAGTCATGAAATTTCTGCAATTCAAAATTTTTCATTAATAGCCTTCTGTAGATAAAATATTCAAAAAAAGCCTGAAAGGTACTAGAAAATTTACTGATACTCCAATTCTTATGGGAAAAGTATTTACTATTCATGTTAATATTCAATGAAAACTTGCATTTGTCCCTGACATTGGCATTTAAACTACTTGTCCTGATGGCTCTTTGAAAGCCTCCGTTAAAGGCTGGAGATTGTTGAGGATTGAGTTCTGTGTTTAGATTATAGACAAGAATTACAATAACTTTGTGTCTGAAATCTACAGAGGATGGTGTTTTGTGTGTCTGCATCCTGGCCAATGTTAGCCAAAACATGGGGAGCATGTGGGCAAAAATTGGTGAAGTCGACAGCATTTCTTTCAGCAGGGAAAGTGTGTTCTTGTGTATCAGATTAACAGTGGTTCTTTGGGTTTTAAAGATGACTGTGATGTTCACTCAGGGCTGCCATATATCCACAGGGCTAGGCAGCAGCACTTGTGTCCAGTCTTCTCTTGTTTGTTTTGTTACTAATCCCTTAAATTTTGACAATGCTCTGGACTGACTTTGTATGAGCTTATTTAGTGCTGAAAAATGGAACCATTTAACTTGTGCTGGATGAAGAAACAAGAGTGGGAACTATACAACTATTCAGAAACTAAAACAATAGAACCAAAAAGGAGAAAACTGGAGAACAGTGAAACAAAAGAATAGGAGATAAAAAGAGATTGGAAAAGGAAAACAAAAAGCTGGTTATTGCAAGATAAAGAGAAATCCTTTAGTCAAGCCTAGAAATACTGGTCCTGCATTTTGGAGTTCCATAAATTCTTCTCTACATTTTTATTTATGCTCATTTTGACTTGATTAATTACTCAGTCCCCTAATTTAGGTTATTTGAGAGAGCAGATCCAAAGCAATCAAGTTATTAACTACCTGTAATAGGAAAACAATCAATTTTAATTGGTAATGGTAAAAACAGGTGGCAAGACTAAACTTTTAACATTAAATTAAAATGCAGGGTTTTTTTCTGCCTTGCTAATGTGGTGGTTTGTGTGTAAGAGAGAGACAGACTGACATCCATCTGCTTGGACTACAGAGACTAATGTGAACAAACATGCAGCATACTAAATGGTTACCTCAAGAATCAGCACTTCTGTTTAGCATTATTGTGTGCCATCCAGTTTTGTAAGCTATGGAAAGACAGACCCCCAGACAATTCATGTAAATTATGTTAATGATTACTGTCCACTCTCCGTCAAGACTAGTACTGATAGTGCTACCTTTGCATCATGAAATCAATTCTTTTCTTCTGGTCTCTTTGTAAGGAGCCTTAAGGTGAAACCACATCAGAAAGCAGCCTCTCCCTCTCCTTCCTCTGTATATTTTGAGTGATGATTGTTTCTGATGTGAAGGCTCTAGATCTTCAAATTGGATTTGCTGTCAATGTGTCCTTTTCCAAGAAAGTGATTGTGCTTGTCAAAGACACAGTTTTAGTGTCTAGGTGAAATTGATAAAATTCCAGGGGTTTAAGGTACCTTCTCTTAGCTGCTTTGACTTTCATTTTATGATCAACTGTATCTCTCAAGAGAAAGTATGTTGAGTTTCTGTTGATGCATACATTATGCTGGGTGTGATGCCTAGAAAACAACTTTTATCCTACTTGTAAGGAAGGAAAGAGAGGACTGTGGATAACATTCAGGAGTGGTATAATGAAAAGACCAATTTTTATTTCACCTAATACTAGCAAAATGCAGAGGGAATGTCTGTCTGGTAACCCAGGTCTGCTGCATGACAGTTGGTTTTTGGCTAGGACATAATCAAGCTGTCTTATGTATGCGGTTACTTTTCTGTGTCTGTATCATGCTACTGTATAATGTCCAACCTGAATTAATACAGCTGGAGCAGATGCTAAATGACTGTATCTAAGTCACTTGTGTCCTATTTTACACTTCACTTCATGATCTGTGTGAGGCTCTGTGAACATTTGATATTCATTTTAGAGTCTCACCATATGCCCTCACATTTATAGGCTATAAATCCATAATCAACTACTCTGTTGATATTGGCATTACTTCTCTCAGCTGCATATGTGAAAGAAAGCATTTGGAAGTAACCTTTATGGCTAAATGTGCTTACATGAATTACTACTAAAGAGTCTGAAATGTTGTTTTGTGTAACACTCTACCAATGCTCAGAAAAAAGAAAATAGAAATGCACAGAAAAAAGAAAATAAAGTTATCGGAATTGTAGTGTAAGCTTCAGTGAGAGTCCCATGTCCATGCACTCTATACACAGGGTTTAAAACAAAATCTCCAAATGTATGTACAAAACTCTTTTATTAGTGCATAATTTCCTGTAGGAAAAAGAATGATTAAAAAGCCCTTTCAATATAGTCTTTTAAGGAAGAGTCCTTTTGTCTGTGGCAGAAAGCAAGAAACTATGTTATTTTCTATGTGTTCCCTTCCCACTGGCTAGTCAAACACCCTACACTTAGCTATTCTTTATTTTGCAGTTCTTTGATAAACAACTCTTCCTCCCTTGTTTTCTTGTGTCCAAAGTAAAAGGTTTGTTGAAACACTAGTTTCACTTCTCTGTCCTCCTCCTGCTCCATTAAACAAATGATATATCTTTTCAGATTATTGGAGATCCTCCATAAAGATTTTTTTCTTCATTATTAGCAATCATCGCAATGAAATGGGGTGTTTATGCCTCTCTGAGCAGACTTCTGTAAATAACAGTTTAGACAGCAGGCAGTTACCCTAATTTTCAGTTGTTTTCAGTTGCAGCTTCCTTTTGCAGTTTAATGCTATATGCTTTCTACAGTGGTCATCCAAAGTGAGTTTTGTATTGTGGAGTATTAGTAAGGCACAGTATAAATATCAAGAAATTGCTTTGCCTTTTTGTTTTTCAGAATGTTCTAGAAAATATGTTTTAATACTGGCAACCTCTCTGAAGTACTGTCAAGACTAATAGAGTGCTGAAAAATGCTATTTATGTATATAAGGTAGATTATGTTATGCATCAAAGACCTCCTCTTGAAGGAGCACATGATTAAGCTTTACTTACGTGAGTAGCTGTGCTGCTTCCAGTAGGTTATAGTATTGGTGCATAGCAATATCCAGCTGCATGTGATCAGGTTTTTTGAGACACTACTTTTCACATGAATTCTTTTTTCCTCTGTCCCTTTAAGAAATTGAATCTTCATTGACTTACAGCTGACTGTACTGGATTCATAAAATAGTCTTTCACTTTTCTCTGGGTATATGCTGTATCATGAATTGTCTCCTTAGAGACAGCAGGCCACCTCATTATGGTTACAATAGACAAATTCCTAAGCATGTGGTCTGCTTTTATGGCCTTGACTTGTACATCTTTTACCTCAGAGACTTGCCACTCATGTTGACACAGATTTGCTGTGTGTGATGAAGTGATAAAATCAATGAAGAGGACACATGTGCTTCTCTAGCTTTCAGAAAGACTTTATTATTTATTGTTTATTGTTGTAAGTTAAATGTACTCAACAATTTTCTGCAAAGGTACATTTACTTTTTGGATTTGTTTTATTCTGCCTGGAGCTTAGAAGTGGCTCTTAATGCATACTGTATGTGTTAGCTTTGTAAAAGTTCCACTGGAAAATAGAGTGAATAGAAATGTATATGTCTTGGCAAGAACAATACCCAGGGGGTGGGGGAGAAGCATTAAATAAACAATTTTAGAAAATAAGTGACCTGAATGCCAAGAATTCCTGTGTTGTTCCTGTTGTATTTCTGCCCCTAAAAAAAGGATAGAGGGACTCAAAAAATTAATTTATTTTTAATTTCTGTTTTAAAACCTACTGGTAACCAGAAAAACATTACTATGTCAGGGGCTGAAGGAGGAGAACGTGTTTTCTGGGGAAGCTGAAAGTCAATGCTAATCATAATTCCAGGCAGCTGAGAATAGTACACAGCAGCTGGATTTGTCAATGCTGAAAGTAAATGTATTGAAAAAAAACAAACTGGTATAGGCTGAATTATAGAAACTATGCTACAGGCAGGAGAAGTATGGCCATAGAGAATTTTGCCAACCAACTTTTCATAGAACTGAAGCTCAGTTATATGTAAGTTAAGATTTGAAAAGAGCTTTCATGGAAAGTGTGTTCTTTAAAAAATTAAATATTACACAAGTATTTTTAGGATGAGAAATCCTATGCTATTACAAGTATTTGTAGGATTAATTATCTCAGTCCATTTTTTTTGTTTGTTTTACGTGTTCCTTGAGTAATTTCCCCTGGTTTCTCTGACCTAAGAAAAAAGAGGACAAGTTATTGGAAGCATTTATAATCAACCTACGTTGCTGAGAGTCTCATGGATTTGGTGAAACAAGAGTTGTGAGCATTTTGTTGTTATTCACAAATATTTTTACATTTTTTATATAATAAGGACATTCATAGCAGTTGTAGATTGCTGAACTTTTCTCAAGTGTACTCCTGTTTTAGCAGAAAGAGTGACATTAGACAAATTATGTGTCTTTTTCTTGCTTCTCACATATAGCTCAACTTAATCCATATGATCTGCAGAGTCCATTCAAGTATTATTTGATGAAAGATTGAAAAGAAATGAAAAAATTTGATTTAAGTGATTTTTGAGAATCTGAATCTGATAGCCCATAGTGTAGATGACTGGCTGGTGTATTTAGAAGGTTTTGTTGATAAACATACAAGTGATTATACTTAAAGTAGTCTCTTAAAATATAGATTGTTTGGAAGAAATAAGTGTAAGGGTGAAAAACAGGTTCAAACTTGGAATCACAAAGACAGAAGAAATAAAAAATTTGAGACAAGCTTGAAAAATTCAAACTTGCTGGAAGACTGATCTCTGCTTTGATTCAGGGCATCTGACCACTGGATTTTAAGATAGTGTGATACAATAGTTTTCTGCTTGACTTCTCTCTACCCTAGGACACACATTACATCTTGTTTTTGTCATCTTTGATTAACCAGTAATTTTACAGTTGAGGACCTTGCTGGGGTACAGAAAACTGCAATGCCTTTTCTGCCACGAGGTGAATATGGTGGGTTCTCAGAAGCAGTAGCTGAGGCTGCACGTAGGAGTGTGATGCAGGACATGACTACATGAGAGAACAACATGGGCTGGTGGTCAGAAAACTGCATTTGTCATCTCCGTCGGTAGATTTTTTTTTTAATATGTTTAAAATTAATCTTACTCTAAATGCTGTTCTTTCCTGCCTGACCACATATAATTCATCAGGAACTTTACAGTGAAAAGGTCAGTAATAAGAGTCCCATTCAAAGGGATGGATCAGAAATGAAACCCAGGATGTAAGGTGCTTGTTCCAGAAAGCACTGAATGAGCCCAAGCTGTTCTTGGTCTCTGGTAAGACTGCCATCAGAAGCTTTTCCCCCACTCTATTGAAAGATTATGCAGAGATTTTCAAACAATTTCATTTTAAAATATTCATTGTCTAAGTTTTTTGACAGCAGTTAAGTCCTGGTGAAGAAAGGGTAGATATAGGTTAGGAGACAAATTAATATTCTAATGAATGAATTAACACTAATCACGTTGTTTGGGGTTTTTTTGTTTTCATTTGCATCATCTTAGAGAATATGTAGGTCTTTACAGCACCAAGCCTTAAAAGCTTGCTGGCTTTTAGCTTGCTGTAGATGGCCCTGCTGAATCTAGTGAGACTATCTGGCAGCGTGTGAAGTTAGGCATGTGCATACATCATTTGCGAAGTCAAGATATATTTTTAAATTAGTGACTGGAATACAGAGCCTGTGTTTCTTGATGGTGACCCCCTGTGCTGCGCTTCGGTAAAAGAAGTTACTTTGTCTATGAATTTCTAATAAGTTCTGAGAATAGAAATCCTGAGGTGCTCAAATCCAACACACTATGAATTTCAGGGCTTGCAAAATAAGGCAAAACATTTCTTAAGCTAGTCACCCCCCACCACCCCCATCACTCAGTTGTGTGAAACATTTGAAAAGGAATATGTGCACACTGTTTAGTGTGCTCTCAGACTGTAAGAGGGATGTGGTTGTTCTCCATTGATTCATTTAATTATCTACAGAATTACAAAATACTAGAATACAAATATCTTGTTTTATGTTTTCAAGCACCACGAGGATTTGGTGGGGCAGGGAACCCACAAAAGCAAAACCCAAATCAGCACTAAAATGGGACTAACTCTATTCTCAGCATTGCATGCCTTGGCTCTTCAATGTTCTGCAGCATTATCCAATGCTTTTAGAATGATTTACTTATCAATCTATTTTGAAATGGCATTGTTTTTTGGTTGGGTTTTTTTCATTGTCTCTAGCAATAGTTTTATTTGAATACCCATGTTTACTTACTGAAGTGCATTTCATTTGGAATGGAAATGCAAAACATTAGTGCAGGCTTTGTGAAATTTACCACTTCTCTGATATGTGAAAAGTACTTGAGATAAGGACATCTTTTCAATAGTTGCAGGCAGGAGCGGGGATGTGGGGGGGAACCCATAAGCTCTTCAAACAAATATAGCCTCCTTATTTGTCAGTGTTGTCTATATTTAACAGCCTCATTGATTCTGTACGCTTTTTGTTAGAGATGAATTTTTCTGATTTGTTCAAAGATAAAACAGTATTTGTAGCTGTGCTGAACTATTTTTTTTTTTTTCACTCTGCTGCGTTTTTTTTGTCAGTAAACCACAATGAAAGACTAACATACCAAGGAAGCTAAGCTATGAAGGACTGTGCAAAACTAGAACAGGTACAAAATTTTAGGCTTTTACTGCATCGAAACATTATTTAGCTAAATCACTTGATGTTTCCTCCATTGAGGGTGTGGTGCAATCATACTCTGATTTTTCAATATTTCTGTTGCAGAAATTAGCCAGGCCCTAAATCACTACATTTTGTTTAAATAGTAAACGGAAATGGCATTTAAAATCTACAAAGCATTAAAACTGCTAATAGATTACTTACATCATTGGCTTATAACCTTTTTGATTTGTTGATCCCCAAGTCCTTTTCAGCAGAGGCATGTATTTCTGGGCAGCAAAAGTTAACTTACTGCAATGGGCTTCCTTTTCACAGCAAGGTCGTGTGAACCCAAAGAATCTGCAGACCACATGTTGAAAACTATTGATCTACATTATTTATATATGACTTGTTCACTGCTGATGTGTGCCTGCTTTTGAGATGACTCAGTAAGACCATGCAATAGTTTTCAGGCAGGAACTGGGAGAAGAAAATGTAACCCTTAAAAGGGGAGGTTTAGATCGATAAAATGTTTCCACAATTTAGGAATTAGACCTTCTTCGTGCCAGTAATGATACAATCTCCAAAAATTAAGAATGGATGTCTGTTTTATACATGATATGCTACAATATTTTGTTGGCATTATGGAATCAGTGCCACTGGACAAATTGGTTCAATGCTTATTAAGAAGGATGGCAATTCTGTCTCTTGATGGCTGCCAGACAGTGGATTCCTTGTGCACTAAACTATTTTAAAGATATTTAGATTATGTCTTCCAGCTGACTAAAAAAGTCACACCAGGCATGTATCACACACACTTCTACTTTGTGCCTTTCTTGAATTCTAACACAGTAAGTTATGGATTTGATCACGACATAAGCAAAGCAGTTCCCTGCCTCTTAAATTGAAGGCATAGGGTTTTGGGGATAAGATCCATTCCTTTATTGTGCTCAACAGCAAGCAAGCTGAAATTCAATAGCAGCATAACATAGTTGTAGGTTCTCTTTGCCAGTTTTTAAAATGATTCTTAGCTTCTCAAAATTTCTACTGGGCAACAGGCTGACATAATGCTGAAGATATGAGTTGTGGTAATACTGGTAGTATTTAACATGTGAGGTGCCTCTCATAATGGTGAATATTTAGAGCTGAAGGTGTATTGAGTCAAGGCAGGTGCCGAGCCTGGTGCTATTGTGTGCAGCTGGTGAGGTGCTTACACCTCCCAGTGTGAGTTAGCTTCACTGGTGAGCAGTTGTAAAGCAAACAGGTGACCTAGGGGTCTGACAATTTCATCACTTTTTTAGTTGTCAAATAAAGAAAATATTTCTAAACATTTCAATATGAATATCAAACACTGGGATGTTAAAAGAACACTTTACTCCTCCTGATATTCATGTGAGCAAGCAGCTAATTCTCTGGTGTGTTTCTAAGACTACATTCAGTAATGTAAGAGATGGAGTTTTATGTGATAATGAAGCTGCTGTTTTTCTTGAGTATATTGCTTCTTGAGCTATTCTTATGCTCACACTTCCTAGTGTGCCATGTTGTGACATGAAATTCTTTTAAATGTTGAGCAAACCCTTTTTTTTTTTTTGCTTTGTTCTTTGATCACTTTCTATCAACTGATCTCTTTTTTACTGGCTTCAGAACATGATAAAAAAGACTAGTTTTGAGGCATAATGGTTTTTTATGGAAGGAGTATGCATAAGTAAAATGTTTATATCTTACCTATTTTTAAGTATTATTTATGCTAACAAAGGTTGTTGTATAAAATGAAGGTATTTTCCTAGAAAAGATCAGATGATTTGTTTATAACCACAGCTCATTTATGGAAAATTATTTTTTTAAATATTGAATTTCTATGTTTTATTAATATATCACATAAGCTTCTCTGGGCATCTTGTTGCATAAGCTGCCTGTCTGTAGGCCACACTCTCTAACAGAAGTGTCTGTATAAGCAGTTGTTCTGAAATGCTGATTCTGTTATTTGATTTGGGATTAAACAGTCTGTTGCAAGCCATCTGTTTCCCTATGCATGTGTCCTTGAAAGGTTAGATTTCCACAGATATTGCCCCATAACTTTAGCCAGTGCTTGAAAGATCAGAATTAGGTGAGACATATGCCACTGAAATTATCTGTCTTATCCTAGAGGACTGGCTGTTTTTTGACATCAGTGCCCATGTTGGAGAAAAGTTTACTCTCTCTTATTGCTGCTGATTTAGAACCCTGCTGCTTTTGGCCAAATGCCATGAGACTTAGGAGCACATCCTTTGAGGGTATTTGAACAGTTGATGCTCGGTGAGTGCATGAAAAGTTCCATCAGCTTTCTAAGCTGCAGCTCTCCTCCTGAACTGATTCCTCCAATAGACGCCACATCACTCATGTCTAACTCAAACTGCTGCTACTACTCAAGCAGCATTGCTGTGGCCATTAGGGTTGGAAGGTTGGTGTAGGTTCAGAGATTCTTTAGAGGCTGAAAGAGGTCTTACATAAGACTGTACCTTGCTATTGTGCAAGGTTGTTGTTTTAATATTTTGTTTCTTTTTGTTTTTCCTTTTAAATTATATCTCTGTGTGTCTGTTCATGCATCAGCCTGTGAGTGCTGGATATGTGTGTGATGCACGTATGACTACTAAAAGACAAGTGTCATGGTAGTGATCTAGCCCTGTCACTTTGATTTAGGTGTTGTAAGGGGCTCAGGTTGGAGAGCAGGTGCTTGAAGGTACTGTGGAAGCCAGCATGTGAGGAGCTGCCTCTGGACACTGTTTACACAGGTATAATTTTTGTGGTCACTTAAACTTGGTATTCTTACGATGTAATTCTGTCATAAGCCATACAGGGCCCTACAGGTCTGTACCAGCCCACTAAAGCTATCTAGAAAGCCCCTCACAAAATGTCACTTCTAGATCATTTGGCCTCTTTATTTCAGCTCAGCCAGAAATCAATTCAGGTTTCTCCAATTTTGGTATTCCAGAGGCATAAGGATTTCAGGGCTGGTTTCATACCATAGTCTGTAAAATTTTGTTATGCTATGCTCTACAAACAAATTATCCATTAAATGTGTTAGAGTTCAACAGTGTTTTTCAGCCAACATGATTGGCAATCTTGTGCAGAATTATTTATTTTTGCTATTGCATGTGTTTGTTTCAAGTCCTGCTTGAGATCATAATTTCTGAAAGTTCTGGAAGATACAGATTCAAAATAGGTATTGTTGAACTGGTAAGTCCTATTGAACCTTATGTCATTTTTTTGGTGGAATATTTTTTGTTCTTTAATGTTAGACTGGTTTTGAAACGTTTTTGCTTTTACTCAATAGTCTGACTACAGAACTAGTGATATTGATATACTTCTGGCTGGAAATTTGCCCACTCAGGCATTACACATATGGCAAATCTGAATTTGTACACACAAACCAGATGATTGGTCAAGTCAACATTTGCAAACTGTCCTGTTTATTTGCACAAATGTAGTTTTTATGTGTGCAAAACTGATGTGTTTGCAATTTTGTGGGTTGTATTAAGGTAAGCTTGCTATAAATGTATCCCCTAAAATTTAGTTTTTGATTAAAAATACTTACTAGGCAATCCTCCTGATAGAGTTTCCAAATTTACATTTCCAGGTGAAAAGGAGGCTTTAAAACCTTTAAAAGCAGCCATGGAAACAGAAGCTGCACAGAGCTAGGCAGTGACATAGGGCATTACATCTAAGAGGCACATTTAAGGGGGAGCTTGTCAAGAGCAGAAAATGATGCTTTCTCTTTCACTGCAGAATACTGACTGCTGACGTGATCCATTACTAGAAATATTAGGATATGGGAAAAATAAGAAATTTTCCTGGAAAAGAAAAATCTACCTTCTTTTTCCTCCCTTCCTTTTAGGAAGTATTGAGCAACTGCTGTAAGCAATAATTTCACCTTAGAATAATCAGTGAAAGCATATTGAAATGTTAATGAAATCCAAGAGAATTATTTTAAATAATAAGCAACAAAACACACAACTATATTTGTAACGCAGCATATGAAATACATTTTGAATTATGTAATCCTAGGAAATAGTAATTCCTGTTTATAGAATACCTGGGTGTGAATAAGCCTGTCTGCAGGTATTGGGGTGGAATTCAGCCCCAAACCAAATGAAGATTTTGCATTGTTGACTTGCAGAAAATGCTTACTCTTGTTTATGTTGGCTAAGTCTCTATTTTCAAAATTTAACATTCTTGTAAGTACCTGATGTTGGTATTCATAGATGTTGCTAATCCTTGATGGAGTACTATATTAACTGCATAATGAGTAATAGAGATGGAAATAATGAGTAATAGTAGAGATGGAAATAAGCTTTTCCATTTTTTGAGGAATGCATAATTTTTCCACTTTCACAGAATTCCACTGCAAGTACTGTTTCTGAGCTGTGTGTAGCTGGCTTTCCTGCTAGTTAAAATTGCAAGAAAGCATTCTATTTGTCATCAGACTTTTTTCTTCAGGCTCTTTAGGATCTTGAATGTAGTGTGATGCTATTGCCTTAATGCATCACAACTTTGGGGTTAGAAAGTACATAATTTGCAGTGATTTAGTAAATAGATATCCCCAACAATATTATACATGAGACAGCTAAGTTGTGTAGTGTACATTCTTAAAGAAATAATAAAATCTAATTTTGAAGATTCTTAAATTTTCCCTAAAAATTCTGCATTGGAGTAGAGTTTATCAACAAAAGAGACTGCTTTTCTTCACCTTTTAAACTTCCATGATGCTGTACAACAAAGGACTTGTTCCAAATACAAACCAATTTCCTGCCTTTAGGAACATGAGGGAACCATGTGTGATAGTGATAGTTTTATTCTTCTTTGAATATATATTCCCATTTGAATGTCACATAAAATATATCCTGTGTAGTTGAGGTACACAGTTGAGGTTCAAGGATGTGGATGCTCATCTTATAAGTCTGGAAAACTGCTTGGCAAATGAAAGAAGCAGGAAATGGCTTGCTACACACAGGAGATCCAGTGGCTTATCTTGTTCTGTTGCTGATGGAAAACATCAAAACCTTTTCTCCCCCCCCCAGTATATTAGTGCACTGCAGGCTTAATTTAGAGAAGCTTTATTAATCTAGAAAAAAGGATACATTTCCAAGCAAAAACAGTACTTCCAAGAAGAAATTTATGATGTTAAAAAAACTCTTTGAGGAGTCCTTTCATTTTTGCTGTGTTCCAACAAAAAAATGATTCTAATCATTTTGTCTGTCCCCATGATTCTTTTCCCGTCATCCTGAATTTAGTGGAATAAACTGTTTCACCTGTTGTGCCTTAGAGCTCGTTCTAATTTAGTTGAATTTGATTTCTAGGATTCCAGCACCTTAGACGGGTATTTTCTCTGACTGGTATCTATTTTTGCCTCTTCCAAATTTTTCTAAAGCAATTTCTTCTAATTTGGGAAAGTAAGAAAAATGAAGAAGGGATGTTATTTTGCTAAGTGCTAGATAGACATAAATTCTGTAGGAGAAATTTATATTTGTGCAGCAAGCCTATGTGAAATTTCTTCTGTATTTATGCCTGACTTGGTGGCCCAAAATGGGAGAGAAAGCTTTTACTAGATTTTTGTGTAGGGGTTAAATCCTCCTCAAAGAATATGCAGACTGCTTTAAAATTATTTTAAAGTACAAGATATTGTACTTTAAAATTTTTGTTTATGTGAAGTCAACTTAAAATGATGATGTACCAATACCAACCTGGTAATTGATTTTAAGAAAATATAAACTTATTTCATTCTTTCTTGAGTTTCTTTAGCAAACAGAATATAACAGGAATGAAAACAATTTAGTCTTATGTAGATCTCTTTGTTTTTTTTAATACTGCATTTTTATTCTATCTTGCTCCACTACCATTTATATACAATACTTATAAAATATTTCTAGCCACATTTGGTGGTAGTATCCATTTATTATAATATAAAGCACTTGCTTCCTCTCTGTTTTCTGGAGATTTTTTCATCAACACTCTTTCAAGTTTAGTCTTAATAATTTTTGTGTGTTTTCATCTCTGCACTTGATTTATTGAGCGAATGGAAGGAAATGTGACACACCATTCTCTCCTTTTGCACCCTGCTTATTTCTGTCAGTAGGGAGAATAGAAATTATCTTTCAAAGTTCTATGTTTGTTATTCTATTTTTCTAATTGTGAAATGATCTCTGAGAATGTTAAGTAGCTACTTTCAAAAATAAACCAATTAGAATATGTTGAACAGCTTCTTTTTTAGCATAAAGAAGCAAAAAAAAAAGATTTTCTTTGAAAATATTCACTACCTTGAGTTTAACTTACAATTAATTCCAAGAAAAAAGAAGAAAACTCAATTCCAGGCAGAAAACCAGAAGGCTGAGACATAAAATACTTTGTAGTGGAAGTGGATGGATTATTATCAAGAACAATTTGTTGCTACAGTTTCCACAGTTTTGGTAACCAGCCAGAAAGATTTTGCTTGCGTTTGTTCTGTGTTCCCTTCTAGCAATGCCTGTGGCTTAGAACTATGTCCCAACTCTTGCTCATTTGCTCGAAAGGTGGCTACATATGATGAATGTTTGTCACTATTTTTTTGGTGTATTTTAGTTTCCTCATGGCCCCCTGCCTCTTGCTATGTAGCACAAGCACTACTGGATGAGCCAATGTTTTAACTCTCAGTCACTGGGAACTGCTCGATGAAAAGGGCTCACAAACTGAGAGCAATCCGATTTACTGCCATTGCTAGAGTCATAGATTGCTTACAGCTTGTTAATGTTCTCACAACGCTTAAGACCAGACACCCACGCTGCTATAGGGTTTTCTTAATATTTCTTGGGTAGGGTTGGTCTTGTATGAATGCTTGTAGTGTTTCATCTGATATAATGGAATTAGACCTGAGGGTGACTATATCAGTGCTCCTGACAGGCTTCTGCAATATATTGAGTATGAACAGGTCCAATATATTTTTTTATCTTTCTGGATTAGTAGATTTACGAGCATTATTTTTGTTCCTGCTGTGGCAGATTCTGAAGGTAAAACTCCTCATTTGCTATGAAAATAAAGTAATTATTATTATTTGTTAATTTTTTTATTTCCATTGCCTGTTTTTCTTATAGGTTGTTGTCTCTGTCAGCATTTTTATTCTGTTTGTGCTTTGCAGTTTGTTGAAGGGGTAGATGTATATTCTGAAAATAAACTTGAATCTATTAAAGTGGCTAACATACAGTGATGTCTCTGTTTTGTAAATTGAGTTCAGGCATAGGCTATCTATCTCTTTGGCAGCAGTGGAGGTGCCTTTTTGCTTGAATTTTACTGTTTAAGCTTTTAGAGTCTCTTTCGAAGGTGGAAGAGGGGTCAGGGTAGCATCAGATTCACACATTACTGTCTTTACTGAATTTATATGAATGACCTCCTTTGAAGATTGAAGAATGTGGCACGAGTATGCATAAAGCCTCTCAGACTTTGAGGAATGTGATCTTTTGTCTTTTGTGCATGATCTTCTGTTTGGCTGTTGATATGTTTTGCTATTCAGGGGTGATGAATTTGGATACATTTGATTAAAGAAACAAATTAAAATGCGATTACCTCCACTTAGCATCACTGCACCTCTGCTTGAAGACTCTCTAATATAGCTGAAATGACTGTGAGGTTAACCTTGGTTTTGTTTTATTATGTTTTAGCCATGTCATCCAGCTCTGGCACTGGACCAACCTACACGGGCTACTGCCTTTTTCTCATCTGTCTCATCCTCCAGCAGGCAGGGTAGAGTCTCATACAGAGAAGTTTATCCAGTGCGCACCAGCATAATTAAAAATATTTTCTGCTTTTCTTGAAGAATTGTAGTACATAAGGGACAGTCAGCTTTACTCATGAAATTGCAGGCACCAAAGGGAGGCTTAATGTAAAAGCAAGTGTATCCCATTATCTCTTTCTCATTCTGCATATCACAGCTAAAGCCATGAGAAACTAAATTCTGCACTTATGGCCTAATCCAAACTAAAGTCCAGTGGGTCTTCTGATCCTCGGGATCTCCAGAGCAATGAAAACAAACGACCAGAATTCTCCATTTTCTTCTTACTGGAAATCAAAGACAGATATCTGAGTAGGAAATAAAGTGAGGGCACAAAGGGCAAGTGCATTTTTTCTTTACCTAATTATCTTTTTGCCTTGATTTCTGATGATTCTCCCCACCCCATACAACTAAAGCAAAATACCTCACATATGGCCTTTTCTGCAGCTGGAGTAGTGGTAGCTTTTTTCCCAATGGGTAAGTGACATATAGGACTGATTTTATTTGTTATAAATAATAAACAAGCTTTGTTTTTGTTTGGTTTGCTCAGTTTGGATTTTTTTTGTTTGTTTGATTTTTTTTGGGGGGGGTCGGGTTGGGAGGAGAGGAGATTTCTGTGTGTGGTTTGTTTGATGGATTTTTTGTATTTTTTAATTTGGAAAGAAGGCTCACAAGTTTATTATTCATTCTTAGAGCATTTGACCATACTGTTAATATCCTTTTCAAGTGCTTACTGATTTCTTTCAATTCTTTGTTTAACCTATCCATGTTTGAATAAACAATTCACATAAAAGTATTACTAAAAAGTATTGATTGTACATAAAATTCACTCTGTCATACTGTGGCATAAGAATTTATAATGATGGAATTCTTGTGATATTTTGTCTTTCTATCAAAAATGAAATAAATTTCCAGGCAAGTCAAATTTTGAGAAGTAGCAATGATTATTGAATTCTATGTCTCAAATAGAAATCTTGGAAGAGATTAAGAACTCCTGTTGTCTCAAATATGAATTGAGCTGAAAGTTTCCATTTAGCTTTGTGGGAAACCCTCTGAATTTGTATATCCTGTTACCAGTAGGAAGAGTGCTGTAATTTTAAATCTATGCAAAGCTGTTCTTTCCTCTCAATACTTTTGTATCTGGAAAAAAAAAAAAATATAAATAGTGCTGATCTTAGTAGTCAGAAAAAAAAAATGAAAGAACTTAAGCTTAAGGTGAATTGACAAAAGACATTTCTCTGGTGTGTGTTTTATATTTCTCCATTTCTCTTTTTCTGGCTCCCACTGCCCTTGGTTGGCTTCTTCATTCAGCTGGGGAGCTCTCAGATGGAATTACTTCCTCAGCTGTAGTGCCCTACCAGCCAGCCAGCACCTGCATGGCTTGAGTCACTGTTGCTTATAACATGGAGGAGGAGATCTTTCTATCAGATCTGTGAATCTGTGAGATTAAAATTTATTTTTCCCCTTCCAGTGAAAGCACGGATGTTTCTGAGGGTTTTTCTTTTATTAAAAAAGAAATAAAAATTTTAAAATGAGACTAGAATAAGTATGAAAAAATAAGGGGCATTTCTTTCATTACTTTGTAAATTTCAGGTTTCTTAGAAGTTCTTTTCAATTTTTTTTGCTTATAAGCAAACATGAAATTTTTGAGGCAGCTCCAATGCACAGCTGGCAACTTGCAAAGCATATACAATATGGGCAGCAAGATAAGGTGAGGGCTCATTAACTTAAGAAACTAATATCAGATGCCTGGAATTTAAGTAGAAAAGCACAGCAATCACTTTATTTGAACTTATCAAATATACACAAACATATGCATATATGATATACAGTTTATTTATGTCTATCTGTGTGTGTATTCTTATGTGTGAATATGAAACTATTTTAAGCATTGCATTTTTACAAGCTCTTGCTATG
Source organism: Illadopsis cleaveri (assembly GCA_013399915.1). Classification (NCBI taxonomy): domain Eukaryota; kingdom Metazoa; phylum Chordata; class Aves; order Passeriformes; family Timaliidae; genus Illadopsis; species Illadopsis cleaveri. The sequence goes on along the minus strand of VXBB01009311.1, from coordinate 391,477 downwards.
CCTAGATTGAAAATCACTATTTGATGTTTTTCCATACTTGCATCTTTTTTTGCTTTTACGTTAAAATTAATTTTTGTCTTGAGGGATAAAGATAGGACCTTTTCCTTAGTGCAGTTCCAATAGAAGATAACTTGATGCTTATAACAGCTTGTCAGTCTGAGAACTGTTAAAATAAGACTGAAAGAAAGAAAAGCTCCATTTACTGTGGAAACCCCTAGTGGGATGAAAACTATAGTTCGTTTCTTTAGATAACAAAAGACACTTCCATGTCCTTCTCGNTTTTTTTGGACACAAAAGGCAGAATGAGGGGGCAAGCAATACCCTAATTATAGCTACTTTTCCCCAAGAATTTTACCCTTCTTTTCTTGCTCTGGCTTAGCAGGACATCCTGCACTGTTTTACTTGAGTAATAAGAAACATGAGTAAAGGGTTAATTTTTCCCGTTTGGATGCAGCAGCGTGCGTTGCTGGAAGAAGGACAGCAATATGCAATGCAACTTTGACCTTCTCATTGTTCTATAATGTCATTGGCTGCTTACTCCCACGTGCTTTCACAGCCTCAGCAACTTGTGCTGTGGCAAGGAGGGGTCGTCAGTGACCAGACAAACACAGAATTAAAAAAGCATTTTAAAAATTACAAGTCATTTTAAGCCTCAAAATTGATGTATTGTTCTTTTGTAAAGGAGAGAAAAGGGTATGGCATTCACCTGTTTTTATATGTTTGTGTTGGGAGGAGGAGCAAAGTTAACATGAAATTTACTTGAGTTAGGTGTAAATCTTGGTTTACGAAAATATAAGTACTTTGTATATATATGTGTGTATCTATATTGTTATCATTGTTGAAGATGTGTATTTTGTCATTGCCTTCAATGTTATAAAATGAAGTTATCGTTTTGAGTCTGCTGAAATAATTGTCATATTTCCTGGGGGAAAAGATGTGGTCTGTTTTGTCACTTTTAACAATCTTTATATCATTAAGTTCTTCAACATTCTTGCTGCTACTGCTCTTTTTTTTTTGCTCTCGTTTAATGTTGGTGTCATTGCCATGAAGGAGTAGGATAAAACATATACTAAGATCAAGGTTAGAGGGTGGAGAATTTTGTTCTAACACCTCTGTTCTGAGGACTGAGCAATGATCAGGAAGGGTTTTTCTTAATCTTCTAAAAAGGGCATTATGCTCCAGAGAATGGGTGAGTATGAAGCCCAAAATGCAGCAGTGGAAATGGAAGTAACCTTCCAACTGCACTTTAATAATCAGAGTATGTATAGATAGAGGTTTGTCATCATATATATGTATATATATGCTCAAGTAATCTGTGATCTCTAATGGCAGAGACTGCAGAGGATTTCTGTAGATTCTTTGCGCATGTAAGGAGTTAGAAGAAAATGGTTGATGGCTATGGAAAACCTCAAAGAAAGAGGATAGGTTTTTCCTGGTCTGATACTGAAGGACTATGTTCCACTTCTGAAATGTGAATTTTAAAGGCATCTATGTGCTTTATGTATTGTTTATTCCTCAGTGTCAATAAGAGGAATGCTATCCTGGGCTGAATGTCAGTGACTAAAATGGAATCTAGTGGTGAGGATCAGGTTCTCCAGTAACTGTCTGTAACAAATGCAAATGACACCCAGCAAAAAGAAAGAGGTGTGCAAAGCACACAGTGTACCAGACTGGATCAGTAAGCTGTTCCTCCATGAAGTAGCACTTGCATGCTACAGTCTTAGGAATAATAGTGTCCTTTTTCTTGCAAAGTTCACGTGGGTGGTTGATCAAAATATGAGGCTCATTGTAGATGTGCTAGCTTAGTAGCAGTTACAGAAATCAATTGGAAGAAAACTTCCAGGTGGAAGAAAGTTAAGGAGAATAGCAATGAAGGTTGCATTGATTGTCTTATCACAATTTTCCACTCTCAAAATCAAATAACTTTGTGTGAAATATTGCAGGGATTTGCCAAGGTATTTTGGTTATGCCTCTGATAGACTTCAGTGTATGTCTCAGTTTTGCAGATTTCATGAAACCTTCATTCTTTTGGAAGATTTCAGGCATGGTTTTTAGCCTGGATGCTACAAAAAAAGATTGTGTCTTATAGGGAAGATAATAACTAGAAAACAATTAAATTTTATATATTTTATCTTTTGAAGAGTCTGTTTCTAATATTGTTAGAAAATGTTTCTCTGTCTGTGTCTAAAAAGCTACACTGACACCGAGCTATTCATAGTGTAATACAGAGCCCAAACATGGTCATTTGAGTTAATTTTGAAGAAGAGCGATGAAAAAAAAGAAGTCAGCCACTCCCATCCCTTTGTCAACGTAAATTTTTGCTGTTTGCTTGATTCAGATTTAAATGTACGAAAAGAAAATTCTTCAGTCATGTTCTCAACTACATATCCACAAATTACTATTTTTGTGAAGCAACATATTGATGGCATGTAGTTTCAAATGAATCCTTCTTTTAGCAAGTTGGTAATGACATCTTGTGTGACATGTGTTCTGCTTTTCGGTTTATCTGAAGCATTTAGTAGTATGATGCACTGGTGCAATATGTGCAAAACTGTATCTAGTAAGGGCTCCATACTAACATCCTTCCAGAATTCAGTGGTTCCATAAGCAGCTTCTAAAAAAATGCTTTACTTCTGAATCTAAGACCCAAAAAATCAACAACTTTGGAGATAGATTCAGAACCCATGGGTATTCTCTCTGGTAGTTCTTACATTCTCAATTTCTAAGTTTTATTCTGGTTTCAGAAGAGTGAAGGTATTTCCTATCAAGTCAAAGGTGTTGTAGACTCATGGTTAATGCCATTTATATTTGTGCTAATTGTAATTTGAAATAAGTGTATTCTCATAGCCTGGAAGTGTGCTTTGCACTTTTACAAAACTGAAGGTTGGTTCTTTCTGTATGAAGAATTTAAGATAATACCCATTATGCAAGAAATGAAAATTTACTTCAGAATAAAATATGTGTACTTTTTGTTGTAAAATCAGTGCTTAATTTATTAAGCTAACTAAAGATACTATAAATGACTTTGCTTTCATATTTGACTGTGGAATTGGGTAGTTTGACATTCAAGAGTAGTGACAGAAATCTCACCATTTACAAAATTTTCAGTCTTGCAGCCATGTCATGGCAGCAGTTGGTTGGTGGTAGCTGCTGTATCGACATCTCGATCATGTAGAATTATAATATTTCACAATATTGTCCAAGAAAGTTATGCCAATTTTTTTTTTTTTTTAAATTTTGACAGTTTTAGAAGATAGTACTTTATGTACTCTATTAAATCCTGTCTAGAGGGCAACTTTCTTTCATGGGATAATCTGTCTTGCATGCAATTTTATTTCCCTCACGCTAACTTACTAAGTTTAAAATGAGTCTGCAATCATTGTGCTTTTGTACCTGGTGTACCAGACATATGTATAGTGTCCACATTTGTTGTATTTGAGAGACTTTAAATTATGTGTCCCCAGAAAAATATGTATTCAAAATATTTAAATTTGAATTTTATGCAGTTAGTACCCATTTGATTTGTGATGTCGTGCTTTTTAATATGAAGATAGTCACAAATTATACAAGTTCTCCCAGTATATACAGATGCTGGTCTTTGAAATATGAGCTACAAAGTATTTGCAATTATTTTGTTTATTACCATTAGCCACTTGTTAAGACACACCATTATATAGGCTTTTATGCTGAAATTTTAAAGCCAGCTAATCCATGAGCAAGTCGTTTGTTTATCAGAAGTGTATCTACAGATTTGTTTGTGCAAAAAGACACTGAAATTTGGGCCTATGGAATGGGATTTTTTTTTTTTTTTATTTTTATGCCTACCTTGCCTAGGTACTGTATTGCTTGCCAAGTGGCAGTAATAGGTTTTTATCTGAAAATTTGGAGGACAGTTAAGATAAAATGGGAAAAAGGGCACGAAAATTGAGTTTTTAATAATGTGAAAGAAAAGAAAGCACAGCAAAAATTTTGCTTTCAATTTTATCCATTCAATGGTGGGTTGTTTGTTGGAGAAGCACATACCAGGAACCATAGCAAGTTCCCTACAGTTGCTAGAAGCATGCACACAGTGTATGAGCTGCAGAACGTGTTTCCCATGATAAAGTACAGATTTTATGCAAAGCAAATATTGCTATGCTGGGCCATTATATATTTCTTTTTTGTCATCTGATCATGGTTTTTAATGGAATACTATGTGTCAGGATTGCAGATAGTGTTATTGCAATCACGGCTACAATTGCTTTTAAATTTTTTTTGTATGTACTACAGATGTGTCTCTGTAACTATTTTTTTTTTCCCTATTGCTTATAACTCCATAAATTGTAGTAAGTTTTAGATGGTAATTGCTATACTTCATAATCATGATATTTTTATTCTTGGTAAGGAAGAGGGGGGAGAAAGGAAGGATTTTTCATACCTCTCAGATCTATTGGTCTATTCTCCAAATGACAGGTTCCTGACTGATCAACTATGCCACCTGCTACTAAAACTCAGTAATATTAGTCTGTGCAATGGTTTTGCTCTCATCTCACACCTCAGAGATCTTGAGCTCAACCCCAGGCATCCCCTGTGTGTTTAAATCAGCTTAACGGCTCATACAGTGTGCTGATTTCCTTGTAGGCCTCTGTTTGCTCAAAAAGTGATCACCTTTTGCCAATGCCCTCAGGATTAAACAGGGCAGTCTGGTTTTCCTTTTCTGCATTGGCTATACCTTTGTAGTCAATAAAAGACTAACTAGAAAAGAATCAGCTGATGAGAGAATCAATCTTCTGGAAGCCTCCCCACAGTTTTCTCATCATTTTTGTGCCGTCTGTCATCTCAGATTGTAAAATGGAAACCAAAACTCAGTATGTGGGAAGACTTTTAGTGCTCCTTGTTAACAAAAACAGTAAGACCAGGGGTTTTGATCTTATGAGTGTATAGGTAAACAGTAAGCTGTAAGTGTGCACTCTTGAAGTAGCTTTTCCATGTTTTCCATCTAATGGACGTCTGCAAAAAAATTATCAAAGAAGTATCACAAAGGTCTCATGACATACTGTAGTGTAGATATCCATTCTGAGTAGGTCAGGTTAAATCTGAAGTTCTTCACTATAACAATACAGGGGTATCTTACAGAACAGCATTTATCATGGTATAAAAGCTGTATATATAGAAAAGGTCTTTAAAACACAAGTGAAGCTTTTTTTCTTTCACTACTTGCTAAGTTAAAACAGTGGTCTGTCTTGATAACTAGTATTATGCAAATAATTTTAAGCTTTTTGAATAATAGCCTACTTCGAGTTGGTTTATAATGACAGATGGACAACTTAAAAAAGAATTGGAGGTTCATCATAATCATAATTCTTTACAGTTCTAAATTTTTCATTCAAATATACCACAGTAGTTTACAAATATTAATTCAGTGTTATAATCACCCACCCACGAAGCAGGTCAGCATCCTAGTTTTACAGAAGTTCAAAGTAGGGTATCAAAAGGTTAAGAGCTGTGAGGAATTAAGGGGTCTGTTGTTATGCGCCATAAGGCTCATGCTGGGGACTCTATTTTTTCCACATCATACTTTAAACTTCATTTGAAATCTGATTTCCTTTCCTGGGCTGATCCAGGAACAAGTAACACAGAATGTGCTGGTTATATTAGTGACTGGTTGACAATCATGCTGGAAGCACTGAGAATAAGGAGTGTTTAACTGGAATCATATGAAGTAGCAAAGGTGACTGAATTACCATCTTCAGCAGGAAATGTCCTCTCTCTCTGTCTGCAGGTGCTCTGGGCATTGCCATACAGTTCCCTATAGAAGGGAAGCTCTCAAGCGTTGCACATTCTGCAAAAAACCTGTCAAATATCACTTGCTTATGCTAAAAGACCATGGCACATCTTGGCTACTCTCTTTCAGTGTATCTAATGTGAATGAAAAAGTTAAAGTATGTTACCTGTGGTTCTTGTACGAAAATTCAAGTCCAGATCTCTGTCCAAAAAGAGGGCTAATTGCCAGAACTGAGATGCATCCCTATTGCAGTTTTAGTTGCCTAAATCATAGCTAGAATATATGAAACTGCTAAGAACAGTAGTATTAAATACGGTTTGTCACCAGCTGTACATACTGCAATGCTTTTATATCAAAAATTCAAAGGTGAAGAAGTGGGATTTCTCTTCAAGGGAAGTTCATTTCACCACCTTGAAGCAACACCTGAGAAATTCAGAAACAAGGTAAAGAGGTACCTGGCTCTGTTCCTCCCTGAAAAGAGGTCTGGATTATGAAATATTTAGCAGGTTGGCTCCGTTATTGGCTCCATTAAAAGCCCAGGAGACATAATTTCAGAGCAGAGACAGCTCCTGTTAAGAGATTGTCTGAAAGCTTTCAAACTAACTTTCATTTATCTCAAAGCTATAGAATTATTGATGGCTTGGGTCTCGGTTGTGGATTCCATAAATACAGAGGCATCCCTTTGCTTAGGGCATGATGCCACCATAGCTGTGATGGCTTTTTGTAGTTGCCATGTGTTACTTCATTCCTTGGAAGTTTTAGATGGTCACTCACCATGTGGAGTTGCTTTTACTTTTATTTCAGGGAACTTTGCTAAAAAAATTGTTCTAGAAGACACATCTATTGCAAGACTCCCATCTTTAGGCAAGCTCTTCAAGGCTTATTTAGGTGAGGAATTTTCTTTTTTTGGCCACTGATTTTTTCTTACTGCCAGCATTACTTTTAAAGATAGGAGCAAAAAGAACGGTAACAATTGCATGTGTTTCAAGGGCCAGCCAACAATCTAGTTTGTGCTACTTCAATTCTTGATCTCAGCTTCTAAAGCAGTTGCTGGGTTGATGATGCCTACTCTAATAACATCAGCTATCAAACCCCCTCACAACTGGCAGATATTTAAAATGCAGGTTCCACCAATAAATATCGACTCCCTTTTAAATCTGTACTTTTTGTTGTTCTTCAGCATATGTAAAAATTTGCTTTGCAGTCTTACCAGCTTGCTATCTGTCAGGCTGCTCTTTTCATACTCTACCAAATCAAAGTTTCTCAAAGGATTGTTACAGATTTAACTGCTGGTGAAAGAATGTCTTCAGGGCCACTTCAGGTTCATGGAACTACAGTTACGCTCTGGAATGTTGCCTCGACCACCTCGTTTTGAAGCCTGTTTATCTGAGGTTTATGTGATTATTGTACACATTATGTTGGGAATTATTTTCATAAATTACTCAGTCCAAAATTTCATCCCCTTGTTAAATGTACAGTTTGCTGGACCCATGCACGGGGAAGAAATATAATCACACGCTAAATATACCTCATGCCAAGTTTTTCAGCTTGCTTTATCAATTATTTCTAGTCATAGACAAATATTTTGAAGAGATATTTCAAAATATATCAAAAGGGGCAACAGTTTATCTAATTTTGTAACCTGTTAACTGGCATACTACTCTAAACATCAAACCACACTTTATTGGTGTACTAGTAGCATGTTCTTGGATTGAGGAGCAAAATCAGAATCTGTGTCTCAGAATAACTCACCAGCATTTCTACTGAAATGAAATATTTGTTTATCATTCAGGAGTATGCACTGATATTTTTCCTATGGTTTAGTAAGCAAATGAACTTTATAAGTTTGTAATGTTTAGATTACCAATACATGGATGTATCTCCTAATAGTGAAAACACTTTTTAGCAATTTGCCATTGATTTCCTTTCACAGTATCTTCTAACCTCATAGGCATTGTCTGTTTAAATCAACTCTGAGAGAAGAGAGAACAGCCTCTATTTCCATGATAATTGTTATATGGTCAAAACATAAAGTACTTGATTCATTAAAATAATTGAAAATTGGGCTCTCCACATGGTAGGTAAAAAGGACAGATTTTTTTCTTAGAGCTGCAGTTACAATGATTGGACCAGAATACCACAAGAAATATTGTCTTCATAGATTTGTTCCCAGTCTGTTGAATTTGTTACATTCTTCTTTACCTTTAAAATAAACCACAACAAATCAGAACTCCAAAGAGTAACAGTGGGAGGTGCAAACTACCCAGATCCATGACCTGTGTCAGGCCTGTTTACCATTTTCAGAGGCTGAAATTTAGAAATGAGGAATGGACTGTGATCATCTATTCACCACTTTTTTTGTCTGTTTGGGAGTGGTTGTCATGCACGTCTCTGACTTCTGCATAAAGGTCCTACCAACACCTAGAGTGAAAAATTCTTGTCATAATTTTTGCCTTCTGTAATTTGGTTAGTCTTATACAACTTGTTAAACCTAGCTTTTCCTCTGTTGTGTTACACAAAACTGATTTGCTCAGGGCAGAATTTAAGATGAAAAATATTCTCAAATCAAAACCACTTTAGACTTGCTTTTGATTTTCCCAAGGTATTTTCCTGTTGCAATTACATTTTTTGGATAGTTTCCTCAGAATGTGCTCTCCTTTCATTGTTAATCCAACCTGATGTGCCATGGCATCAAAATCTCCCACAATTCACTCCTTGGAATACTCAGAAGCTAACATCAATTAAATACAGTAAAAGTCTTCCATCTCCTGAGCACGCATTTTGTGGAGGACCTAATTTAAAACAGGCTGTGGTATAGGTTTATATTGTCAGGCATCTTTTCTGCATGCAAAGCAGTCTTGTTAAAATGAGATACCTACATAAGCACACAAAATCTCTAGGTATATCTCAATTAATTGAAGCTAGGAGAATTGTTCTTTGGCTTCCCAGGAGTCACAAATCGTGGCTTTTACTAGCAGGTATTTGCTATAATGGCTACCATTTCTGTAGCCTCATCAGAGAATAGTTGTCCAGGTGTGTTCATTGAGGTCTGGTGTCCATTGGCACAAAGGCACAGGATTAGGAGTGCAACAAACAAGTCATTTCTACACTGGAGGGAAAAAATGAATAATGCGAAGAAACAACTGAATGGATAAGGATTAGCATTTACTCTGTGAAACAGTCAGTCCAGATTGCAGAAATAATGGTGTACCTGTCAATCACTGGCTAAGCTAAAACGTTGCCTGTATAAACATCTGCCAGCATTGTCATGTGGAACCTTTCAGAACATTATGTAAAGAATAGAGATCATTGCTAGAAGTGTCTTTATTTTTTCCTTGTTTGAATATTTCTCACATATAGTAAATATAAAAAGATAAACTGAGCAAATGGAGTGCAGTAAGGATGAGGGACAGAATATAAAAGGAAGGCCAGAAGATGCAGTGTCACTATGGCAGAAAATGGATGGATTATGAATTTGTTAAAACTATGTTACTTAGAGTCGAAATATATTGAACTACTTCTGTATCCAAGGTAGACCGTTTAAGCTAATGTCAGATTGATTGCATCACTGCAGCCTTTGGGAACAAAGCATATTTTTTTGGTCTGTAAGGAAGGTGGGTGTTCTGCACTTTGGTGCCTGCAAATAATGTGCAAACACACTCTCCCTTAGCAGATAGGTAAACTGACCTGCTGCAGGATGAACTCGTGTGCTGAAGTGTGTGGCATTCCTCCTCATAGCACCTTCATCTACTCTAACAAGTAACTGTTGGAAGTTTCCACATGAGGTGAAGTAGTAATAAAAAAAGGAGAGATTTCTTGGCCAAAATTTGCATTTAACATTTGTTGGGAGATTGCATTTTGCTGAATTCAGACCGATTTTTGACAAAAGATCAGGTGTAATGTCTTGGTCTTGCTTAGGTGTAGAGAAAGTATCTTTTTTTTCAAGAATGATTTTAACCCAAACCTATATATCATTCAAAAGACAAGCCAATTATAGCATTAAAAAAGAGGCAAAATCAAGCTGTAGTTTCAGATTGTTAAAACAAGGTATGGTTCAACTAGGCAATTTTTAAATTTTGTTGTATTTTTTGAAAAGGTGTATTTTTTAATATTTCTGATTATTGCAGTAGAAACAGTCTGATATAGGGAAAATCAACTTGAAATTTCTGTCAGGATAAGAAAACAGCTTTCTTTCAACTTCTTCCTGCTATAACATGTTCTATTTTGGGGGTGAGTTTCTTTCTAGTTTTGTCACCATTTCCACTGATAAGTGGAAAGACAGATTGTTGCTTCCCCTTTCCTTTCAGAATTAATCCCAAGTATTAATTAAAATATGGTTAACCTTTAAAACAAACTTGTGTCAAATTTCAGGGCTAGAAAAAGCTACTAAATGTAGAAAAGAATTTTGTTCTCCAGTTGTTTCTGAAAAGCATTTCTGTCAATAAAGATATAATTTAATGCATGTGGGATGCATGCTAAACTACAAATATTAAGAATGGCATCTCTTTTTCAAAATTTAGAAGAAAAAAGACCTTATCACCACATTAGGAATCTTGTCTTTCCAATCCATCTGTCCCCCTCAACCCTTGCCCCTGTAGTGACTACACGGCTCAATAGAGAGTCAGGGTGGTGATCAGAGATGTGAGAGAAGACTGCTCCCACATCTCTTTCCAGGTTCCTTGTACTCTCCTTCCTCTCTCCTTTTTGGCTTTGAAGACAGAAAAAGTAATAGGAATATAAATGTGGGGAAACCATATTTAATGCAGTTTAAAATTATTCTTTTTTTTTAAACTCTTGCTCAAATGTTGAACAATATCTCTTTTTACTACAAATATTTTCTGTTATCTTTTCTCTTTCTCCTCACTGTTCCTTCTGTTTCTGGTTATTGGGCTATTTTTTATTTAATTAACTTATTTATTTCTGCCTAGAATGAGAGTAATTTTCCTGGTTTGGTCTCCCTGTGTTTAACTTCTTTATGTTTTCATCTGATGTGATTGTGAGCAAGGGATTTTGGCTTTCTTTTCTTGATTTCATTTTCTAAATCTCCTTGACTTCATCTAAATTCCTTCTCTTTTCAGCTCTACCTTCTCTTTTTTCCCCACTCTGACCTGCACATACCTGTTCTCTTTTATCTGTACTTTTTTTTTTTTTTTAAATTTGTGGGGTTTTATTTTTTGTTTTATCTTGTTCATTTTTTCCTTGTCTCGTTTCTTTCATTGTTGTGAGTGCCTTTTTGCATAGGTCAGAGAAAGGCAGCCTCACCAAACAACTGTTCAGCACCCATGCAGTAGCTTCAGCTCACTTTGAAAAGGGTTATGAAAGAGCAGAGAAGAGTAAGGAAAAGGATTGTGGCTCAGATGACCTAAAAGGACTGGGGAGGTGGGGGAAAAGGAGAAGAATGAAGAAAAAAAGAATATTTGGAAGGAGAAGAGAGGAAATCCAGAGTGACTATAGGGAAAAAGAAAATAAGCGGTGATGGGGATGAGGAAAATAGTGGGAGTCTGGATGAACTCAGTTAGACAAAACCTTCCAGTAGAAAGTAAAGTAGAAAAATAGGGCCTGTAGGTTCCATGATGTAATTTTATTCCTCTCTTTTTCTGCCTTAACTTCAGCTTTCCAATACCTGCACGGAGCCTAGAGGAAAGATGGGGAAAGACTTTTGCAGGGACACATGGTGATAGAACATGGGCGAATGGATTTTAAACTCAGAGAGTAGATTAGGTGAGATATTATGAAGAAATTCTTTACTATGAGGGTGTGAGGCACTGTCCAGAGGAGTTGTGGATGCCCATATGTAAAAGTGTTCAAGGCCAGGCTGAATCAGATGCTGAGCAACCTGGTCCAGTGGAAGGGGTTCCATGGCATGCAGGTTTGAATTAAAAGATCTTTAAGGTTCCCCCCAACCCAAGCCATTCTATGATTCTGCTGGTTAACATTGACTCAGAGGCAGGGGGAGGAAGTACGTGCAGGCAATTCACACAAATTTGGCATGCTCTCTTTTCTTTTCTTTTTTTTT